>VXBP01004868.1:51480-166521 GCA_013400115.1 Rhinopomastus cyanomelas | reverse complement strand
CCCCCCCCCCCCCCCCGAGATGCTGTTGAGTTCTCCCGGGTTGGAATACTCCTGTCCCCAAAGGCCGTGGCTAGCGCCGCTGGATCGCTCTCCCCGCAGCAATCGTCTGCTGACTGACAGGCAGCAGCCCGAGGCCCCCGGCGTGTCTGAGCGTGGACTCTGGCCAAGCAAGAGGGGGAGTAGCCTCCAGCAGGTGTCTCCTGCCGTGCTTGAGCTGCTCAGTCCCCTGGCTGAGGGGCTGGCTGTTCCAGGAGACCGAGATCCAGCAGTTCCCAGGTCTGATGGATGGCCAGGTGTTAGTGCAGGTGGTTAACTGGGAGCGTGAGCCTCCACGCCCCACAGTCACATCTCCAGCTGTGGCCAACAACTGCTGAATAACATCTGGAGAGAGCCAGCAGGGCTCAGTCAGTGTCTGCAGCTGATGTGTGGGGATGTGACCTGCTGGCCCTGCCATTATGGCCAAATCATGGCCGAGCCAGGCGGGCTGTGACCCACTGAAGTGCCTCTTAGAAGTGAGCTGCTGTCACCTCCCACGTGTGGTTGGCAGCCGGCAGTGTCAAGGCTTTTCTTCCCCTCTTCCAGTTGAAAGTCGAGAGGGTTTCCTTGAGCCTCTGGAATAAGGTCACTCGAGTGGCAGCAGGGCGTTTGTCCTCTCACCCTCGTGACTGCGTGGCTGGAGAAGGCTCAGTCTGGTGCAGATGGGCTGAGCTGAGGGGCTGCTCTAATGGCTCCTGGAGTTCTGGGATTCAGGACAGAGGCTCAGACTTAGGCCAGACCTAACAGGGGTGTCACAGAACTTTAGGGACTGGAAGGGACCTCGGAACATCATCCAGCCCAATCCCCCTGACACAGCAGGATCCCCTAGACCCAGTCGCACAGGAACAACCCAGGTGGGTTTGAACTGGCCCCTTCAAGGCTCTGCCACCCTCACTGGGAACAAGGTCCTTCTCACACTGATGGGGAACCTCCTCTGCTCCAGCTCACACCTGCTGCCCCTTGTCCTGTCACTGGGTGCCCCTGAGCAGAGCCTGGCTCCATCCTCCTGACACCCACCCTTCACATCTTGATCAGCATCCATGGGGTCACCCCTCAGGCTCCTTTTCCCCAGCTCCCTCAGCCTCTCCTCAGCAGGGAGATGCTCCCCTCCCTCCACCACCCCTGTGGCTCTGCGCTGGGCTCTCTCCAGCAGCTCTGTGTCCTTCTGGAGCTGAGGAGCCACAACTGGACACAACATCCCAGATGCAGTCCCCTCAAGGCAGAGTAGAGGGGGAGGAGAACCTCTCTGCATCTGCTAACCACCCCCCTTCTGATCCAGAAGCATCGAGAGCTGCAGCTCTCAGGTGGTGGCCAAGCTTTTTCCACCCCTGGGGCAGCAGCCAGGTTCTCAGCCCTGAGAATGCCGTGAGCTGGGGCAGCACCGGCGGTGGCTGAACTGCCCAGAACCTCTCTGAGCGGAGGAACTGGTGCCCAGCAGGCCTTGGCCAGCGCAGTATTCCAACTCCCATCCCAACCCAGCTCTGCTGTTTTAGCTTGTACTGGCTCCATTCGTTCCGTAGCACCTTCCCAGCCCTTGTTTGCCAAAGTGTGGGGTTTTGTCTTTTGAATGCTTCTGCCTCTGCCCGTTTGTGCCTTGTAATTTTTTGTTCTCCCTGTTTTGTTTGTTTTCTCCTTTTTCTTTTGTTTTTGGCATCTGTTTGATTTTCCATCACCCTGCGGGATCCCCCCAATATTGACCCTGTGGCCTGTGTGACCTTTCAACCTACATCCCTCCAATGATTTCCTCCCTTGCTGTGGCCTCTTTTGGGGGCTTGGTGCTTCTCCGCCCAGTAGCTTAAGGCTAGCCAAAAATGCCAAGCAAGGCTTGAATAACTCTCCTCCAGTGAAAGAGCTGAAAGAACCCTCTGCAGTTGATGCCTTCCGATCCCGCAGCATCAGTGTGTCTGAACATGTGGTCCGCAGGTAGAGGCACTTTAAATGGGGAGAATCCAAGAGCTACTTGGAAGCTTGACTGCAGGGGTGGGGGGTTTGCATGTGGGGGTCTTTGCATGACTTGGTTACGCAGCGATAACCTGAGCCTGAGCCACGGGAAGGTTATCCTGTGCGCTGTCCTTCCTTATAATCCTTGGTTTTCAAACACACTCTGAGTATCCCTTGGCTTCCCAACATACTCTGGGTATCAAATGCCTTCCAAACATATCCTGGGTATCCTGTGGTTTCCAAAGATACCCTGGTACCCCTTGGCTTCCCAAGATACCCTGGGTACCCCTTGGCTTCCCAAGATACCCTGGGTACCCCTTGGCTTCCCAACATACCCTGGGTATCCCTTGGCTTCCCACTGGCAGCTCCTGAGCTGTCACGTCACACCCAGTTCTGTGGATGGTTCCTTTGCCCTGTTCTCTGATGCTCTAGCACCAAAAAGATCTGGTCCTGAGATAAAGCTGGGGAAGACAAACCAAAACCACTCAGAAAAGGGAAAAAGGTTGCATTCTGGGCACTGAGAGCCCTGGGAGGGGAAGCCCACCACAACTTCAGCCTTCGCAGCAGCCCGGGAGAGGCTTTAGATACTCTGCAGACTTACTCTTCCCCTCCCAGACTGCGAGGAGCAGTGCTGGCGCCACGTGAGGGTTTGATGTGTGAGGCAGAGGGAGCTGACAGAAGCTTCTAGGATGCCATGAAAACCTGAGTTCATCTTTCCCTAGAGTGCATTTTGGCTACAGACCTTGACTCAAAGGATGGAGCCATCGGCCATCATTTTGAATCCATCTCTTGGGTCGCTTCCCTTCAGCGTTAAAGTGTCGGCGACCTGCTGGTGTCAGTGCAGCTTCATTTCTGGGTCTTCGTTGTTGACCCCGAGACATTTAGGGGAAGGGCACTCGAGTGGCTGAGTTGTGAGCGCAGTTCTGGCACTCCATGCTCTCATAAGCCCCATCAGATCCATTGGGTGAGTTCCCAGCGTCGATCTGCAGCGAGAAGACCAGGGCATCCCCCTTAACAAAGCCAAAAGAAGTTGCCCGGACACGACCCCATTTGCCTCGGACCTCAGCATCAGGCTTCACCTTCTCACAAGGTCTTGCGGCAGCCCGCTGGGGGCTGAAGGTGCCTCCTCCCCTGGCTGATGTGCTGGCAGTTCCCTGTTCAGAGTGCAATTTTTTTCTGCTTCGAGTTCAGTCGGGTTGTGCAAAGCTCTCGAAATTGGAGGGGGAAGAGCAGTCGCTGTGCGAAGGGGAGCGACAGAGGAAAAGCCACCCACAGGATTGTAAAGTGAAGCACAGAGGGCTCTCGTTTCTGGCTCGTGGGCACCCTGTTGCCTGGGAAAGCCGTGCAGGTCGTGGGCTGCTTGTAGACTAGTGAACTCAAAGCATGGTGCTGCCAATCCCTGTTTGCTTGGGGCACTTGCCCGTGGGCCAGCCAACATCAGGGAGCGCTGGCCCGGCGTGAGGGCGTTGAAGCGGTTCTCGGTGTCTCCAGATGACCCCCTTCTCTGCAAAGCATGGGGCTGTGCCGCGTGCATGTGCGGCGGCCGGGCCGGCATCGCAGCCTCTGGGGCCGCGGGGGCCGGCGCTCCGCGGGGGGCTCGGTCAGGTGGAAACTTCTCTTGCAGTCGGATCCAAACGTCCATCACGAGCTCGAGCCTGGGCTCTGCTGACGAGAACTCCATGGCTCAGGCTGACGACAACTTGAAGAACCTCCACCTGGAGCTCACAGAGACCTGCCTGGATATGATGGCTCGATACGTCTTCTCCAACTTCACTGCGGTGCCTAAGAGGTAGGATGGCAGGAGATGCTTCGGCTTGAGGTTCACGCTTCGCTCCGTGGGTGGGAAGTGAGTCTGGCAGGGCCAGGCTCTGCGCCTGTTCTACATAGATGGGCCACCTAAGAGGTTAGAGGGGACAAGTCCTTTGGAGCCAACCAGAAGGAGATGCCTTGAAGGCACCTTGTCTGTGAGCTCCATGTTCTTGCTGGGTAATCACAGTCTTGGCCACGGAATCACAGAGCGTTAGGGATTGGAAGAGACCTCGAGAGATTATCCAGTCCCATCCCCCTGCCACAGCAGGATCCCCGAGATCCAGTTGCACAGGAACAGTCCAGGAGGGTTTGAAACTTCCCCAGAGATGGAGACTTCACAACCCCCCTGGGCAGCCCCTGCCAGGGCTCTGAGTATTGTGCCAGCTGCCTTCAGAAGGAGGCCACTGGCTTCTCTCGTTAGCCCTTCCCAGGAGGAGACAGGTAGCTCAGAGAAGGCTCGTTCCCCTCTGCTGTGCTGTGTGTCCAGTAGCCACTAAATTCAGCTCATCCTTTATCCTGATGCTAAATTCTGCTCATCCATCCCCTGCCGTGCTGGGTGACCAGGGGGAACGTTAGAAACGCTCTGGAGAGGGAAAGGAGGCATCACCTCCCACCCAGCGATGTGAAATGAGTCTCCTGCATAGGCTCCGTGCTCTGCAGCCTCACGTGTCCCTCACAAACGTCCCTAGGTCTCCTGTGGGCGAGTTTCTCTTGGCTGGAGGAAGGACAAAGACGTGGCTGGTTGGTAACAAGCTGGTGACCATCACGACAAGCGTTGGAACAGGGACAAGGTCCCTGCTTGGCCTGGACTCGGTGGAGCTCCAGAGCAGCACTGAATCCAGGTAATTTTTCCTCCTTTTTGTAGTAAATGCTACCTGAGTCGCTGTTCACGTGCATCTGTGTGGGATTTCCTCTAAGCAGAAGAGCAGCATCCCCTTTGCCCTTCTCACTGTCATTGTCTTCCGCAGCTCAGACCCCGTTCTGCAAGTGAGACAGACCAAAGAAGCTCCAGCAAAGCTGGAATCTCAGGCTGGGCAGCAGGTTTGCCGGGGCTCTCGCAACAGAGTCCGATCCATGTCCGGTACGTTCCTGGCCTGGAGCTTTGCTGCTCTTGTGGGGTCTCTGTTACGAGCTCAGGGGCCCAAGGACCAGTTGAACAGACCTGTGTCTCAGCTGGTTTGGGAATGTGGACCTGCCTGCTCATTAGCAGTGACTGGTAGCAGCAGTCGTCGGTCTCTTCTCTTAGAGGGGCCCTGAGGAGCAGTTGCTTCCCCAGAAGGGTTTTCCAGGGCAGTGGGGGAGTCCCTGGCCCTAGGGGGGTTGCAGAGCCTTGCAGATGTGGGGTGAGGGACAGGGGTTTTGGGGATCTGGCAGGGCTGGGCGAGTGTCTGGACTCCATGTCTTCTCCTGGGGTGTTCTCACGGTCACTAAGCCTGGCCTTCCCCGTGCGTCTCTCGCTAGGTGGCCATGCCTTACGTGTCGGTGCCTTGGACAGCTCAGCCTCCCATTTTCCCAGTGGCTCAACTTCCCCAGGGTCACAGGGCACTCCTGCTCCTGCGTGTCGACCAGAGAAGACCAGCCCTGCCCCGCAGACAGCTCTGCAGAAAGAGAAGGCCAACTTGGCCGCGTACGTCCCGCTGCTGACCCAGGGCTGGGCGGAAATCCTGGTGCGCAGACCCACAGGTATCGGCACAGATCCGCAGCCCTGCTGTGGAGGGAGCTCAGTTGGCTGCCCAGGGGGGTTCTGGAGGGAGTCTTCTTCTCTGGAGACGTTTCAAACCCACCTGGCCATGTTCCTGTGCAATTGGATCTAGGGGATCCTGCTGTGGCAGAGGGATGGGACTGGATGGTCTCTCGAGGTCCCTTCCATTCCCTAATGCTCTGTGATTCTGTCATCCTGGAGTCCCTCATGCAAATGACTTTGGAGCGTTTTAAATCCAGAAAAGCTCTTTGCAAAGACGGAAGCAAGAACTTCAGTTTGTCTGTGGGGTTCTGTGTCGGCTGAAAGGTGCCTCCTGAGGAAGTGACTGGCCTGGTGTCTCTCGTTCATTAAGATACTGGAGTGGTTTGGATGCCTTTTGGGAATCAGCTGGAGTGATGGTGGCTTTCGAAGAGCTTGGGGTTCAAGAACAGAGCACTGGGAGCCACTTAGTGAAACTAGGGACCGAATTAGTTTCCTGATGTCAGAATCCTGATGTCAGATGATGGTTCAGGTGGTTGGGAGCCGAGAGCCCGATCGGGTTCGGTCTTGCCGTGCAGCACCCAGCTCGGTTTGCGCTGCTTGTGCCTCGAGCTGTAGACTCCGCGGTGTGAGCAGCACCTGACGCTCTCCCTCGTCCCCCTGCGCAGGGAACACGAGCTGGCTGATGAGCCTGGAGAACCCGCTCAGCCCCTTCTCCTCAGACATCAACAACATGCCGCTGCAGGAGCTTTCCAACGCGCTGATGGCCGCCGAGCGCTTCAAGGAGCATCGAGAGACCGTCCTCTACAAATCCCTCTCGGTGCCGTCGTCCAGCCTGGCCACGGGGACGGCCAAGCCCTCGCTTCTCCAGCGCTCCAACACAGGTGAGGGACGGGAAGGCGCGGGGCGGCTGCCGCCGCTGTCGCTGCGAGCCTCTTGGCACCCCGCTGAAGGCCTGGTAGGGCAGTGGAGGTTGTAGCACGAGGGGTGGCACAGCAGTGAGGAGGGGGCGTTGGGTCTAGCGAAAGATCCCTCCTGGTTTCCAGAGCTCCATCAGAAGGGTCCCTCTCCCTTTCGAGGAGGAGGAACAGAGCTGCTCAGGAGGAGCCGTGTGCTTTGTGCCGTTTCCCAGCTGAGAATTAACAGAAGTTGTGGGTCCTACCCCTCTTCCACGTGTTGTGGGGCTGATCTGGGCATCCCACGCGTGGATGCAGCGATTCCATTTCCCATCTGTCTTCAGTCTGGGCGTCTGCGCTGGGTACTGGGAGCACCAGTACAAGCCTCACCAGCTCCTTGCCCCCTCCAAGAGCAGAACACCAATCACAGGAGATCTCCGAAGATCATCCAGTCCAACCCCCAGATCCTGCTGGCTGCAGGTTGACTCCTCCCTTAAAGGGAACCTTCAGCCTTCAGGCTATCACAGTTGAGCTTCTTTTGAGGGCTTAGCGTGGCGCCCAGGGCTTCCCACCCCGTTTCCTTCGGTGCTGGTTCCCTCCCAGCAGAGCCCAGAGTGCTGTGGGCTTGGCGCTGGGCACAGCTCAAGTTTTCCAAGCCTTAGGTAGTCCCTGCTCGGAGCTTTTAGCAGCAGCAGCAGCATCCAGCTCCGAGGCTCCTGGCGCTGCCAGCCCTGTCCACCCAGTCGTAGGGGCAGACTGGGCTCCCCCAGGGGGTGGGAATAAGGTGAAACCACTGGGGTTTGGGTGTTTTCGCCAGGGCAGGGGTGCTTTGGCAGTGCTGGGTGAACTTGATGGCCTCTGAAGGTCTTCTCCAGCCTGAAGGATCCTGCGACGAGTGTTTTGGGGTGAGGAAGCACAGCAGCAGAGTCCAGATCAAACGGAGCCACGGTCTCAGGAAGCATTTGAACTGACTTGTGTGCTCTGCAGGTCTGGAAGAGCAGGCTGTGCTCTCCTCAGCACAACCTCTGCCGCAGGTGGCTGCTGAGCCACTGGTGCGAAGACACTTGGCTGCCAGATTTCAGTGCAAGTGTCTCCTTCCTCTTCAGAGGTCGGAACAGGGGCTCTTCACCCCTATTTCTACTCCCCAGACTGGTCCGTAGGTTGAAGGCTGATTTTATTAGCCGAGGAGAAGCTCGGGCTGGGTTTTTGATGCAGGCTGGGGGGTGGGTTATGGCTGAGGAGCTGTGATTCTAAAACCCACAAAAAGTGAGGGGAGTCCCTGTCCCTGGATGGGTTGAGCAGTCACTTAGAGGTAGTGTTGGGTCTGGTCTCTTCTCACAGGTCGTTAGGGACAGAAGCAGAGGGAAGGGCTTCAAGCTTCATCAGGGGAGGGTTAGACTGGCCATCAGGAAGAGAGTGGTCAGGCCCTGGGCTGGGCTGCCCGGGGTGGGGGTTGAGTCCCCATCCCTGGGTGAGTTTAAAAGACACTCAGATGTGGTGTGGGGGGATCTGGTTCAGGGGTGACCTTGCAGAGTGGGGTTGCTGGTTGGACTTGATGATCCCTGGGGCCTTTTCCAACCTGAACGATTGTGTGGTTCCGTCAAGAGCAAGGGGGTTTCCCACTTCCCAAGAGAGCAGCTCCACTGGGCAGTGCTGGAAGTGTGCCTCTGCCTCCTTGCTGGTGTCCAGACCTCGTAGTGCCCCTAAGGGATCCCGTTGGCACCTAGTGAGCTCGTCCCAGCCTTGTCCTTTCCCTTGTGTTTGTCCCTTTGTTCCTCTGATTTCCGAGCAGGCTCTTGGTTACGTTGGGAACTCTCGTGCTTTTTGCTTTCGGTTTCTGTTTATTTTTACTATTATTATTATGATTTCTTTATTTTTTTCCTTCATATAGTCTCTCCTTCCTTTTGATGTAGCTGCTCACTCGATTTCCCTTTGCAGTGGCCTCTTTCTCTTCCATGTACCAGTCCAGTTGTCAAGGGAAGTTGCACAGGAGCATATCCTGGGCAGGTATCTTTATATCTAAAACCAAAACAACCCCCCAAAGCGAAAGTATTTTGCCATAGAGGAACACCCCCCACCCCCTCCCAGCCCTGATTCATGGCCAGTGTGTCCCTCATCCTCCATTTCCCCCCCTTCCATGTCTCCTGTCTGTACCCAGTCTCATTCCTCTCAACAAATGGGATCTTGAGCAGCATGAAGAAGTCCAAGCCAGATCCAGCATCTGCCGATTCGAAGCAGCTTTGGGGGGGTGGGTGAGGGCTCCTGAGGCGCAGGGACCTCCCAAAGCATCGAGAAGCTGCCTCGATGGACCCAGGGCTTCCTTTCCTGCTTCGTTTTGCAATTGGCTTCCTCTTCCAAAAGGCTGCAGGACGAGCTGTCCCCCCTGCTGCAGGGGTCCCTCAGGCTGGGCTCCAAACAGACAGGAGCTGGCGCCTCCCTCTCGCCGCGCAGCCGATCTCACGGCAGGTGCTGCTTCACAGCAGATCAGTTCAGTCTGAGACCCAGATCTGAATGGAAACGGATTTTGGGGGCCGGCCGGCTCTTTCTGGAGCCTCTGGAGCGGGATCAGCCCTTCCCTCCGCCTCGGTCACGCCGGGCCCTGCAGCGAGACGCAGACGGCAGCGCGTCGGGGTTTGGCTCAGAGGGCCGCGGTCACCTGTGTGTCGTCCCCCTGCCCGGGCTGGGCCTGAGCCGCTGGGTCTCCGCGGCACAGGCAGCGCGGAGGTCACGCTCCGCTCCCCCCCTCTGCTCCCGTTGTCCCGCTTCCCACCCGGAGGGTACCTAGGGAGCTGCCAGCCCCCTCCCTGGTCAGACTGGGAGCGCTGGAGATGAACGTGCAGGCGTGTTCTGGCTTGGACAGCTAACAGATCAGCACGCTGGGGCGGGCTCGGGTTCGTTTGGAGCAGGTCTGTGTGTGCAGTGCTAACTGGGGTCGCTGCTTTGACATCACCGGGCTCCCGCCAGCGGAGACCAGCCCAGGAACAGCTGCTTCCGTGGCTCCTTTGTTTATCCTCCGTTTGGTTCTGCTGGTTTTTCTTTATTGTTTTGATTTGTTGTCGTTTTAGTTTTGCTCTGTGTGTGTGTGTGTGTGCTCGGGGTTGGTTTGGGGCTGGTGGGCAGTGGGGGGGGGGTTCCATTTTACTTTGGAAAACAAATCTTGACCTTCCAGATTGGTCTTCCAGCCCCTTGTTGTTTGTAATGAGAAGCCTCCTGTTCTCCAGCCTTTTCCTCAGGACCAAACCAAAACAAGTCCAAAATAAGAACTGAAATGAAATAAAACTCAAGACAGAGAGGAGCCCTTGGACAGACCCCCATCCCCTGTGGTCACGAAGTCACAGAGCGCTAGGGATTGGAAGGGACCTTGGAAGATCAACCAGTCCAGGTGGTCAGGATCCCCTAGATCCATTCACACAGGAACAGTCCAGGAGGGTTTGAAACCACAACCACCCAGGGCAGCCCCTGCCAGGGCTCTGTCATCCTCCCTAGGAACAAGGTCCTTCTCACACTTATGTGGAACCTCCTCTGCTCCAGCTCACACCCACTGCCCCTTGTCCTGTCACTGGGTGCCCCTGAGCAGAGCCTGGCTTCCATCCTCCTCGCACCCACCCCTCACATATAGATCAACACCCATGGGGTCACCCCTCAGGCTCCTTTTTCCCAGTTCCAGAGCCCCAGCTCCCTCAGCCTCTCCTCAGCAGTGAGATGCTCCCCTCCCTCCATCACCCCTGTGGCTCTGCACTGGGCTCTCCCCACCAGCTCTGAGTCCTCCTGGACCTGAGGGGCCCAGAACCTGAGCTCTCACTGCCTGGAGCTGAGCCAAGGCTGGTGGCTGCCATAAGCTCCTCAGCCACAGGCAGGGCCTTCCGAAGGAGCAGGTTTTCCCTCTCTGCCAGTGTGGGCAGCTGCCTCGAGCAGGCTTCCCAGTATCCCTGCAGTGCACGTGTTCCTCTTGCTGGCCTGTCCTCCCACAGCCATCCAGGGCTGTACTGGTTTGCTTCTTAACGGAGCTAAAACGAGGAAAGCTGCCAGCCTGCACCCCAGTGGCTCCTAGCAAAACCCCAGTGGCTCCCAGGCTTGGGAGCAGCTCAGTCTGGGACAATGCCAGTGGGACTGGTGCTCTGGCTGCAGCCCCCAGGTCTGCACTGCCTGCACAAGGAGGAGCTTTTAACACCAGTCCTGTACTTTCCCCCCAGCTGCTGCCTGCCCAGGGAGCCGAGCACTGCAGTACAAGGTCCCATGTCCTCCGACTGTCCCCCTCCCAGTAAGAACTGGAGACGGCGGCGCTGGCTGTGCCTAGAGCAGAACAGGCCTTTGCTGGGGGGCAGTGCAAAAAGGGGGAGCCCCGAGCTGGGCTGAGAAGTCAGAGGAGCAGGGCCCCCAGCGATCTGGCCCGCCGTTGCAGGCCCGTAGGGAAAAGGCTGGTACCTGAGAGGAGAGGATGAGGGGCCTTTCCCACCCGCAGCCCCCCAGCGCTGCAGCTGCTCTGCCCGCTGTCTCCATAGAGTCCGCGGTGGTGCTGGAGGAGGGGAGCGCGGCCGAGACGGAGCTGAAGGAGACCGAGTCCCCGGCCGAGTCCCCGGAGAGCGAGGACATGGAGGCGCCGTGCTCTGAGCAAGTCCTGGGCGAGGAGAGGTTCGGCAAACCCCACGAGTCCTACAGCAGGGTAAGGAGGAACGGGTGCCCCCCGTCCCTGCTGAGTCTTGAGGGGCTCGAGAGTTGCCCGTGCTCTTGGCCCCCTGGAAGGAGCTCACTGCTGGTCCCAAACGGCGAGAGCAGTGGGGATGGAGGGTTCGGGTGGCTCGCGGGGGCTGCGGGCAGGGCAGCAGCAGCAGGTGTCCTGGGCAGGGTCCTCTGCCCCCTCCGTGCGGGACTGGGCACCTTCCTGCCCTCCTGTCCTCGACGTGAGTCTCGAGTGCTCCTGCTGCCAGCCCTTGGCTTGTGACCAGGAAGACGACTGATCCTTCTGTCTCCCTTGAAGTCCTCCTCGACCTCGAGCCAAGAGGATAAGTCTCTCAAGTCCGAGGACCTGGTGGAGGGCGGGATTCCCATCGGAAGGGGCCTGCCGGCGGAGGACGGCCGCACGCTGGAGGAGCTGTCCTTCCAGCCCTCGCAGCCGCTCAGCAAGTCCAGCTCTTCCCCCGAGCTGCAGACGCTGCAGGAGGTCCTCAGGGACGCCAGCGGCAGGGAGCTGACCAGGAGGCTGAGCACCGAGGTCAAGTCCAAGTCCCAGTCGGGGCACCTGGAAGGGGAGCCGGGCGCTTGGCCGGGCAGAGGGGACGACGCCAGAGCGCCGGGGCCGGGGGGCCTGGACGGCGCCGGCAGCTCGCCTCGCTCCCCGTCGGGGCACCGGCCGCGCGGATACACCATCTCCGACTCGGCACCGTCCCGCCGGGGCAAGAGGATCGAGAGAGACGCCTTCAAGAGCCGGACCGCGGCCTCCAACGCCGAGAAGGTGCCTGGGATTAACCCCAGGTGGGTCGGGGGGCTTGGCCGACGCAGCCCAGAGCCCTGCGGCCCTGGCTGGGTCTGTTCGGGGGGTTGTGGGACCCACAGAGCAGGCTGACAGGAAGCACCAGCTACTTGCCTTCCCAGGAGCTGGTGCAGCTGTGTGGAGCCCACCACCGCCAGGGTGTAGGAGGTGGGTCTGTTTGGAGGCGAAGGAAATGCAGAAGGGGTTTCCTCGTGGTCCTTCCCCCCGTGTGGAGTCCAGCTGGATGGGGCCCTCCAGCTCTGGCTGCCACCTGGGTGAATCCCCACTGCGGCCCCGGCACTGGGATTGCTGGAGCTGCTGCTGTGGACGGAGCCGGTGCTCCCGTGGCAGCAGCTCCAGGCCAAACTGGGGTCTCAGAAGCTGCTGAACTGGCTGTGGGCACCGACCTGCTGCTCCTTCTGCCCCAGACACGGGCCCTGCAGCCGACCCAGCACAAGGGGCTTCGTTTCGCTGCTGACGGGGTTCTCCCTCCCCTCTCTCTCTCTGTCTCCCCCTCCTCAGCTTCGTGTTTCTGCAGCTGTACCACTCGCCCTTCTTCGGCGACGAGAACAACAAGCCCCTTCTGCTGCCCAACGAGGTGGGCGAGGGCCGCGCGCCGGGGGGCTCGGTGCTGTTGGGCTGTGGGTCGGGTTTGGGCGGGGAGTTCTGGCATTTCCCGTGAGCTCATCCTCGTCCTGCTGTGGTTGGTTCCCCTCCGGTCTGGTCTGCTCAGTCTGGTTCTCTTTTGCTCTGCTTCACTTCGTTTTGTCAAGTCGTCGCCCTTTGTGCTTTCCTTTGGCTCCGTTTTGTTCCATTTTGGCCCATTTTATTCAGTTTCATTTCTTTCTGGTTGGTTTTGCTCGGTTTCGTTTTGGTTTAGTCTGTTTTCTTAATTCCCTTTCATTTTATTCTCTTTCACTGTGTTTGACTTTATTCCATTTTATTCTGTTTTCTTCTCTTTTATTCAACTTTCTTCTATTTTCTTCTGGTTTCTTCCATTTATTTATTTTATTCTATTTTCTTCCATTTTGTTTCACTTTATTTTCTCCCACTTCCTTCTCCCACTTTCTTCCATTTTATTCAATTTTGGTTGATTTTATTCCATTTTATTTCTTTCCCCTTTATTCCATTTTCTTCTACTTTATTTGATTTTATTAGATTTTAGTTGATTTTCTTCTATTTTGATCCATTCAGTTCCATTTTATTCCATTTTTTCTATTTCATTTCCTTCCATTTCCTTCCATTTTCTTCTGTTCTCTCCCACCTTCTTGTCGGTTCCTCTTTCTTCCGTTTTCTCCTGTTCCATTCCCTGGGATCCCATCCCAACTGATTCCACACCAATTTATCCCGGGCTCTAATCCCAACCCATCTGACTCCCTTCCGTGTCACTGGTCCCTGTCGGTTCCTTTTCCAAGTGGGTTGATGTCACTTGGTCCCTTCAGGGCTTCCTGACTTCACTTTTGCCTTTGGTGGCCTCACTTGGTGACGGGGTCGGGGGGCTGGGCTGGATGGTCTTTTGAGGTCCCTTCCAGTCCCTGGTGATTCCATGATTTTCTCTGCTGCTCCCCTTGAGTCCCCCACAAATGTGGGGGCAGAGGAGGGCAGCCCCCAGCGAGGAGGGCAGCGGGGAGGCCGGGGGAGCTGGGCTGTCCCCCTGCTCTCAGTGTCCCCCAGGGGCTCTGGGGGGGCAGCGGGTGGGCGCAGAGAGGGCTCCTGCCAAGGCAGCCCCTGTGCTCCCTGCAGACCTTCGAGAGGTCGGTGCAGCTGCTGGACCAGATCCCCTCCTACGACACCCACAAGATCGCGGTGCTCTACGTGGGCGAAGGGCAGGTGAGTCCGGGGCAGCTGCTCCTGTCCCCCAGCCATGAGGTTTGTCCTGCTCTTGGCTTTTCCTTCGGTGCAGAGGGTCCCAGAAGCGCCGGGCTGGAAGGGAGGGACCCCCGGAGGGCGGCCAGCTCAACCCCCCTGCACCAAGCAGGGCCTTCCTCCCCTCCAGCCTCCGCCACCTGTTCCAGGGATCCCACTGCCTCAGATTCCAGAGCTTTTCCCTCGTGTCCAGCCTCGATCCAAGCGCGGTGCTGGCCCGCAGCCCCCTTGGGGAGGTGTCAGGACGCTGGCTGGAGCTGATGGAATGTCCTGGGCACCCACGTGCTGCTGCCCTGCCCTTGTCCCCCAGAGCAACAACGAGATCGCCATCCTGTCCAACGAGCACGGCTCCTACCGCTACACGGAGTTCCTGACGGGCCTGGGGAAGCTCATCGAGCTCAAGGACTGCCAGCCGGACAAGATCTACCTGGGCGGCCTCGACGTGTGCGGGGAGGACGGGCAGTTCACCTACTGCTGGCACGACGACATCATGCAAGGTAGGGGCTGCTCAGGGCTCTGCAGGGTCACACAACGTTGGGGATGGGAAGGGACCTCCAGAGAGCAGCCGGTCCCATCCCCTGGACACAGCAGGAGCCCCAAGATCCAGTCGCACAGGAACAGCCCAGGAGGGTTTGAAATGTCTCCAGAGAAGGAGACTCCACAGCCCCCCTGGGCAGCCCCTGCCAGGGCTCTGCCACCCTCACGGGGAACAAGGTCCTTCTCACCCTGATGGGGAACCTCCTCTGCTCCAGCTCACACCCACTGCCCCTTGTCCTGTCACTGGGTGCCCCTGAGCAGAGCCTGGCTCCATCCTCCTCACACCCACCCTTCACATCTTGATCAACATCCATGGGGTCACCCCTCAGGCTCCTTTTTCCCAGCTCCGGAGCCCCAGCTCCCTCAGCCTCTCCTCAGCAGGGAGATGCTCCCCTCCCTCCTTCACCCCTGTGGCTCTGCCCTGGGCTCTCTCCAGCAGCTCTGGGTCCTTCTGGACCTGAGGGGCCCAGCACTGGTCACAAGGTTCCAGCTGTGGTCTCAGCAGGGCAGAGTAGTAGGGGAGGAGAACCTCTCCCCACCATCTCCTCCTAACCATCCCCGTTCTGATCCAGCCCAGGATGCTAGTGACCTTCTTGGCCCCTAGGTTCCACTGCTGTCTCAGGGGTCCCCCAGCTAGGATGAGCTGCCCAGATTTTCTTCAGAAATATCAGCTTCACAGAGTTTTTTTGCTTCTTGATTCCCTCTGCCTGGTGCCAGAGGTTACCCTGCAGGGCAGTGCCTGGGGCAGAGCTTTTGGGGGGCTGGCCGCTGCGCTCAGCGCCCCAGGTACCACTGGAGCAGCCTGGTGGGACTGGGCTGAGCTGGCACAGATGGGGGGACAAGCCCAGGGAGCCCAGCTGGGGGGGTGCTGCTGGGGCTGCCTCGAGCTCCAGTGGTGCCGCTGCGAGGGCTGCGCTGCCGCCCCGCAGCCATCTTCCACATCGCCACGCTGATGCCCACCAAGGACCTGGACAAGTACCGCTGCGACAAGAAGAGGCACCTGGGCAACGATTTTGTGTCCATCGTCTACAACGATTCCGGGGAGGACTTCAAACTGGGAACCATCAAGGTACTGGGGCCTCGCCGTGCTCAGACTGGGCTCGTGGCTGCTGGCAGAACCCGCTGTGACGGCTGCAGTCTGAGCAGCCAGCAGCGAGGGCAGGAACCGGGGCGGGGGGGGGGTATCTGCCCTGCTGGGTCCCCGGGTGGGTTGGCGGCTCCTGTTCCAGTGGCGGTGGCTGCTGGTGACCACTGGTTTCCTCTGCAGGGCCAGTTCAACTTTGTGCACGTCATCATCACCCCGCTGGACTACGACTGTAACCTGGTGACGCTGCAGTGTCGGAAAGGTAGGAAACCGGGGCGGGTCCCTCCAGGGGTCCCTCCAGGGGTCCCTCCAGCCTTCGCCCTCCCCGTGGTGCTGGTGGGGCGGCAGCTGGCGCCGCGTTTGTGTCTCCAAAGTGGGAACTTCCAGGAGAGGCTCTGAAACCAGTCTGCTGTCCAGTGCCATCTGGGAACGGGCTGGCCATGGGGCTCCCCCAGGAGTCGAGGGGTCTTCCCACTCTTCCACATCTCCAGGCTCAGAGCAGAGTCTGGCCGGTTCCTCCGGCAATGGCTTGGGAATACGGGAGGAGATGTGAGGTTGGGGGTCCCAGGTGGGGCCTCCCCAGTGCCCAGGACAGATCTGCCCTGGAGACCTTCATCTGTTTCTGATCTTCAGGGGCATTTCCTCTCCTCTTAGCAGAGAGGCACTTCTGGGGTTACCTGCTCCCCCTTGGGCTCCTCAAGCCTTCAGAGAGCAACCACAATGTGAGAGCTGAGGGGGTTCTGTTCCAGCTGGAGCTGTAGAGCTCAGTGGGAGCTGGTGAGGTCCTGTGAGCAGTCCCTCAGCTGCACCTCCCTCAGCTGTTTAGCTAGTGGCCCCCTTGGCCTTGTTCTTCACTCTCTCACAAGGCCTTTTCTCTTGTTCCTCTTCCTTTAAACCTCAGACATGGAGGGTCTCGTGGACACCAGTGTCGCCAAGATCATCTCCGACAAGAACCTGCCCTTCGTAGCCCGTCAGATGGCCCTGCATGCCAACGTGAGTGCCCGCGGCTGCTGCTGCCTCTCCGCCAGCAGCTTCTGAGGGGATGCACAGGGCCTCACACAATCCCACAGGGACTGAGGCTGGCAAAGCCCTCTGAGCTCAGCCAGCCCAGCCCAGGACCTAACAGCACCCCAGTGGCCACACCAGGGCACTCAGGGCCGCAGCCAGGCTGCCCTTTAACACCTCCAGGGATGGGGGACACCCCCACTGCCCTGGGCAGCCCAGTCCAGGCTCTGATCACCCTTTTACTGAGGAAGGGCTTCCTAACACCCAACCTAACCCTCCCCTGGCAGCTTCAGGTCCTGCCCTCTGGTCCTGGTGCTGGTTGACTGGGAGAAGAGCCTGACCCTCACCTGACTGCAACCTCCCTTCAGGGATTTGGGGAGAGGGAGAAGGACCCCCCGAGTCTCCTCCAGGCCAAACACCCCCAGCTCCCTCAGCCTCTCCCCACCAGCCTTTCCCTCCAGTCCCTTCCCCAGCCTCATTGCTCCTTTGGACCCGCTCCAGCCCCTCCATCTCGTTCTTGGAGTGAGGGGCCAACTTTTCTGCTCCAGCCATCACTCTCAGCCTTTCAGACAGAGCTTTCACCTCCCCTGTTCTACCTCAGAGCTGTTTCTCTGTCACCGTCAGCCTGCCCTGAAGTGTCCTGTTGGGTTTTACTGGGGTTGTGTTGACGAGTTTCCTCTCTTTCCCTGCCTCTGCCCACCCTGTCCCCATCAGATGGCTTCCCAGGTCCACCACAGCCGGTCCAACCCCACCGACACCTACCCCTCCAAGTGGATCGCCCGGCTGCGCCACATCAAGAGGCTGAGGCACCGGGTGAGTGCCGCTGGCTGCCCTCGGTGCTCAGAGCTGGGCCCTGGCCCCGGGTCTCGGTGCAGACAGGGCTGGTAAAATCAGCTCTCAGAGCTGGCTGAGGGAGAAGAGGTTGGAACCCCCCTCCTGTGGGAAGGACTCGCGACGCAGGTCTGGACTTGGGGCTTCCGAACAGCTTTGGGGACCCGAGTAGCTGGCCCCAGAGCTGCAGCCGCTCAGCACTGAGCTGGGGCCGGGCTGTCCCGAGTGCCCTGTCCTGCTCCTTCGAGAGGCCGGAGCTCACTGGTTCTCATTTGACTTTCAGCTGCGGGAAGAAACCCAGTACCCGAGTCCTGGCCTCCCGCTGCAGATGCACCCCTCAGCTCCCACGAAAACCCCTCCCCAGATCCCGCAGGACCCCCCGCCCACCTACGAGACTGGGCAGAGGAAGCGGCTCATCTCCTCGGTGGACGACTTCACCGAGTTCGTGTAGATGCCGGCGGGTCGGTGCCTCCGCCCTGGGTCGGACGAGGCAGCCAAAGGGATTTGCCTCCCGCCCGCTCCGTGGGGCTGCACGGCCAGGGAGGAGCAGGGTCTGGAAGGCACCGAGCGGCCTTGAACTGCGCTGGGAAGCTCCCGTGTTCCTCTGCCTCAGCCTGCCCACTTGTCTGGTGCCGTCCCTGACTCCCCCTCTTCTGGCTTCACCTGGTTGGAGCCAGTTCACAGCTTCCAGCTGCGATGGGAACCTTCCTGCAGACCCTTCCTGTGGCCTCCTTCCACGCCAGCGACGGGGGCAGCCGCAGAGGGCCGGCTGTGCAGTTCATCTTGGACTCTGTGAGCGTGGGGGTGACTTCAGTGGGGAGAACACGAGGAACAGGAACACAGGTCACTCTTTCGAAGCTCCCTGAAGCCCCAGCTCCCATCCAGGCTGCAGTGCCTGTCAGCAGTGTGAACTCCTCGAGCTCTGACCTGTTCTGCTGCAGCTCTGCTGAGAGCTGGTTCGATTCTCAAGCCGCCTGCTGGACGCCCACCCCCTGGTTTTAGCTCCATTCTGAGAGACCCCAGACACTCCCTTGTTCAGCAGGAACCAGAGGTGGCACCAAGCAGGGCAGTGGGGGCCACTCACTGGTGCAGCAGAGCTGGACCTCCGATCCCACCTGCTGACCAGTCTGACCCACGCCTGGAGTTTCTGCTGGGAGCAGCAGCACTGGGGTAACTGGTCCTTCCCCGCACACCCAGTCCATCCCATTTCCTGACAGGCTGCCACCGTCTCAGGGCACCATTGCTGAGGGAGCTTTGCCTCCTGCACTGAGACAGAGGGACAGTCTCTTCTCCAGAGCTGCTGGAATGGGATCGTGGGGCTCACCTTGCACCAGCAGACGCCACAGACCCAAACTGGGAGGCGCTGCAGAAACTGGGCCATACTGGGAGTGTTTATCTCCGGCTTTGGCTGTGGCTGGGCAGCCTGGCCCTGGCGATGAGGGGAAGTGCACTCAGCACACGCAGGCGGGTGGAAGGGGGCAGAAGCGACGTGACGGGGCCGTGTGGGAGCTCTACGTGTTTGTTGTGTTTCGAGTGGTTTTAAATTGCAAACGAAATAAACTACTTGAATGGGGGGGGGCTCTTGCTGGCCAGCGGTGGCTCGGACTTGGTTTGATAATCAGCTCCTTCCTCTCCCCTTTTTCCCCCTCTCCAGTGCCCACCTCTCAACATGTTGCTGCCTTGTGATCCTGCTGGGGCTGTTCTCTGTGGTTCAGACACATGATTAGGGGTTGGAAGGGACCTCCAGGGGTCATTGAGTCCAACTCCCCTGCTCGAGCAGGGTCATAGAACCTAAGACAGGTCACACAGGAACCTGGCGTGAGGGTCTTGACATGCTCCAGAGAAGGAGGCTCCACACGTCCCTGGGCAGCCCCTTCCAGGGCTCTGTCACCTCACAGTGAAGAAGTTCCTCCTGTTCAAGTGGAACCTCCTGTGCTCCAGTTGACACCCACTGCCCCTTGTCCTATCCCAGGGCACCAGCGAGGAGAGACTGTCTCTTTGTGCTCGGCACGCAGCCCTCACGGTTTCTTCGCCCCCCTTTGAAAGGTGGGAGGTTTTCTTCTCCTCGGCGGATGGTCTGACCGGGTCCGGAGGAGGCGGCTCTGCCTCTGCAGGGGAGCTCGGGCTGGGTTCGCGTATGTGCTGCCGCCTTGTGGACAAAGCTCGGTACTGCAGGCGGGACCCTTGCTGGCCGGTCAGCGAAGCGGGCGATTGTGCTCGGTGCTGCCACCGTGTGGTCTTTTTTCGGTACTGCAGCCCGAAATCCTGTTTCAAGCGGTCGGAGCGCTTCGGGCTCCGAAGGTGAAAGAAAGGGGTCTTTCGGGCTCGTTTTCGGGGTGGAGGCTCCTGTTTTCCTCTGTTTAACGTCTTCGCTGTAATGCAGCAGCAAGAAGTTAGAAAGAACCGGTTATATGGTGACTGGGTTCATTAGTCTGCGTAAAACCTGATCTAGAAGCGGTGTCCCCGCCTCTGCAGGGAAGCTCGGACTAGATCACAGGATCACAGAACATTAGGGGTTAGAACGGATTAGAGATCAGTCTAAAGCCCCCCCCTCTCTGTTTGAAGGCGTTTGCCCTTGTGCGCTCACTGCAGTCGAGCCCGAGAGCGGAGATCGCGCTCGCGCTCCTGCAGCCCGGAGCCGGCGCGGAGCGGCTGGACGCGCGATTCGCGTATGTGCTGCCGCCTTGTGGACAAAGCTCGGTACTGCAGGCGGGACCCTTGCTGGCCGGTCAGCGAAGCGGGCGATTGTGCTCGGTGCTGCCACCGTGTGGTCTTTTTTCGGTATTGCAGCACAGACGTTTTAGGCGGTCGGAGCGCTTCGGTCTCCGAAGGGGAAAAAAGGGTCTTTCGGGCTCGTCTTCGGGGTGGAGGCTCCTGTTTTCCTCTGTTCTGGAACATCCTCTCTACTGGCCCCCTTCGCATGACCCCACTCCGCGTGAACAGGACCCAAGAGGGCGGGATGGTGGCGATAGAGGTGGTGCCGGTGTGAGAATCGACCCTCCATCCAAACCGGATCACAACAGCCGGCCAGCGGCTGTCGGTCGGGGCTGAAAGTTACGCGCCGGGCTAGTGAGGGGCGCCGGCACCGGAAAGGCTCCTCAGCTGCGGCAGGTGGGTCTGGACAGGACGTTCCCGTGCGGTCCCTTCCAATCCCTAATGATTCTATGACTCTATGATCTTCCTCCCTGGCCTGGCACGAGTGAAACGCCCTGTTTCCCCGCGGGAGCAGGTTCTTCAGAAGGCTTGGGGCAGGGGGAAGTGGATGCAGCAGCAGCCCGGTGACGCTGTGTGCCGGCAGGCAGCAGCGCTGTGCGGGATCTCAGCAGGAACGCACCGGTGTAGGACGTGAGAGAGGCGCTAGGGTAATGCAGCAGGGACAAGCAGAAAGAACCGTTTATATGGTGACTGGTTTTATTAGCCTGCCTTTATAAGGTGGGAAGTTTTCTCCTCAGCTGATGAAGAAACCTGATCTAGAGGAGGGGTCCCCGCCTCTGCAGGGGAGCTCGGACTAGATCACAGAATCACAGAATATCAGGGGTTAGAACGGATTAGAGATCAGTCTAAAGCCCCCCCCTTTCTGTTTGAAGGCGTTTGCCCGCGCGCGGTCACTGCAGTCGAGTCGGAAGGCGGAGACCGCGCTCGCGCTCCTGCAGCCCGGAGACCGGCGCAGAGCGGCTGGACGCGCGATTCGTGTGTATGTGCTGCCGCCTTGTGGACAAAGCTCGGTACTGCAGGCGGGACCCTTGCTGGCCGGTCAGCGAAGCGGGCGATTGTGCTCGGTGCTGCCACCGTGTGGTCTTTTTTCGGTATTGCAGCACAGACGTTTTAAGCGGTCGGAGCGCTTCGGTCTCCGAAGGGAAAAAAGGGTCTTTCGGGCTCGTCGTCGGGGTGGAGGCTCCCGTTTTCCTCTGCTTACTTTCTTCGCTGTAATGCAGCAGCAAGAAGCTAGAAAGAACTGGTTATATGGTGACTGGTTTTATTAGTCTGCGTTTAAAAGGTGGGAGGTTTTCTTCTCCTCAGCTGATGAAATAACCTGCTCTAGAGGAGGTGTCCCTGCCTCTGCAGGGGAGCTTGGACTAGATCACAGAATCACATAACGTTAGCGGTTAGAAAGAACCTCGAAAGATCATCCAGTTCCATCTTNGCCCCCCCCTTTCTGTTTGAAGGCGTTTGCCCGCGCGCGGTCACTGCAGTCGAGTCGGAAGGCGGAGACCGCGCTCGCGCTCCTGCAGCCCGGAGACCGGCGCAGAGCGGCTGGACGCGCGATTCGTGTGTATGTGCTGCCGCCTTGTGGACAAAGCTCGGTACTGCAGGCGGGACCCTTGCTGGCCGGTCAGCGAAGCGGGCGATTGTGCTCGGTGCTGCCACCGTGTGGTATTTTTTCGGTATTGCAGCACAGACGTTTTAGGCGGTCGGAGCGCTTCGGTCTCCGAAGGGGAAAAAAGGGTCTTTCGGGCTCGTCTTCGGGGTGGAGGCTCCTGTTTTCCTCTGCTTACTTTCTTCGCTGTAATGCAGCAGCAAGAAGCTAGAAAGAACTGGTTATATGGTGACTGGTTTTATTAGTCTGCGTTTAAAAGGTGGGAGGTTTTCTTCTCCTCAGCTGATGAAATAACCTGCTCTAGAGGAGGTGTCCCTGCCTCTGCAGGGGAGCTTGGACTAGATCACAGAATCACATAACGTTAGCGGTTAGAAAGAACCTCGAAAGATCATCCAGTTCCATCTTTCTGACACAGCAGGATCCCCTAGATCCAGTCGCACAGGAACAGTCCAGGAGGATTTGAAGGAGACTCCATAACCCCCCTGGGCAGCCCCTGCCAGGGCTCTGGCACCCTCACTGGGAGGAAGTCCCCTCTCACACTGATGGGGAACCTCCTCTGCTCCAGCTCACACCTGCTGCCCCTTGTCCTGTCACTGGGTGCCCCTGAGCAGAGCCTGGCTCCATCCTCCTGGCACCCACCCTTCACGTATTTATAGACATTAATGAGGTCACCCCTCAGACTCCTCTTCTTCAAGCTAAAGAGCCCCAGCTCCCTCAGCCTCTCCCCAGAAGGGAGGTGCTCCACTTCCTTCATCCCCCTGGTTGCTCTGCGCTGGTCTCCCTCCAGCAGCTCCGTGTCCCTCTCGAACTGAGCGGCCCAGAACTGGACACAATACTCCGGATGTGGTCTCAGCAGAGCAGAGTAGAGGGGGAGAAGAACCTCTCTTGATCTGCTAACCAACCCCTTCTGATCCACCCCAGGGTGCTGTTGGCCCTCTTGGCCACAAGAGCACATTTCCCCTCGTAACCTCCTCTCCAGACTGAACAGCCCAGGGTCCCTCAAGCTCTTCTCATCAGGCAGCTGCTCCAGTCCCCTGACCATCCTCACGGCCTTCTGCTGGACTCTCTCAGTCAGATCTCTCTCCCTCTTGAACGGGGGAGCCCGGATCTGGACACAACACTCCGGCTGTGGCCTCACTAGGGCAGAGGAGAGCAGGGAGGTGAAGCAGCACCAGGGAACCCCTGCAGCCGTGGGGACGTGGCACAGAAGCTCAGCAGCCGGGCTGTAGCAGTCAGCATTTATTTGACCTTGTCAGGGTGTAGAGTCGCATCCCCACAGTTACAAACCCAGGCTAGTTCATGGTTGCAGTGACCCGCTGCCCCACCAGGAGCAGCCACTGGATCGCTCTCAATAATCTCTTCCTTTTACTTAAAAAATAAAGCACTTAGGTCAGTCCCTCCCTCTCCCCCCTAAACTCGTGGATAAAGGGGTTTTACTGAAGCAGCTCGATAGTGTCGCATCTTTGTGAGACTTAATAAATAAGGAACCAGCATCTCGTGGTGACTACAGCCAAAAATAAACAGTCAGGAGAATCTGCTGGAGCTGCGCTGGCCGGGGAGAGGGCGACTGCCTCCGGCTGCAGCTCAGCGCAGGGAGCAGGGATGGGCTGCGGTGCCTTGGCTGGGACAGGAGGAACCCTGGGGTGCTGCTCGCGTTCGGCCAAACCAACCCCCCACCCCCATGAGGAGCCCTCTGGGTGGTGCCCACCAGGGAAAGCTGCAGGCCCAGAGCTGCTCTCCGTCCTTCCCGGGAAGGGTAAGGAGTAGGGTGCTTGTCTGATGCTGTTTCTGCTCCTCTCTCGCTAGGAGCAGCACTTGGTGAAGTCACCGGCGTCAATCACACTCACACGCACACGGAGCCCGGACCGAGCACGAGCCAGGCGCTTGGGACCCACAAATCCTCACCCTTCGCTCACGGAGGAGCCGAGATCCCCTTCCCTCCTTCCCTGCCCTCAGCGACAGCTGCTCCATCTGCCCCCCTGCACTTCACTCGATCAACGACCTGGTCGTGGGGCTGAGACCCCAACATCTCCGGCTCTGGAAGATGCCAGAGCTGCCCCAGACCCACTCGGTGCCTTTGACCCGCTGGATGCTCCCAGCTGGCCCTTGGGGGGGCTGCAAGGGGCTGTTCAGGGGCAGAGCTGGGCCTAGACCTCCCCTGTCAGAAGCCCAGAGACTGGGAGCTAGTGGCCCCCACCCAGCAGCACCTGCTGGCAGGTGCCTTATGACAGCAACTTGCCTTTTGCCATCTCTAGTGGCCTGTGAGCTCCAGCAGTGGGTGAGTGCTGTTTGCACAGCTCACTGGTTGCCCAGTGCCCCCCTCAGTGAGGCAGATCCAGAGCCCCAGCAGCAGCAGCTTTAGGGCTGGCAGCAGACCTGAGGTCTTCAGTAGTCACCCAGGGCCTCTGCCTCCAGCTCCTCCAGCTCCAACTGCTCAGCTCCAGGCACCACTGTCCTCTCTTCTCTCCCTTTCCTCCAGTTCCAACAGCTCTGTGGCTGCCACGAGCCATTTTCTCCCTCTGTGTGCCCTGTGCAACCTGCTCTTACAACAGTGACCCCGCTACCTCCTCACCTGACTCGACCCTCCAGCTCCAGCCGCCTTCTCCTCTCCACATCCTTCTGCCCCCTTGCCGCAGCTCCTGGCCTTCCTCCCAGTGCAGCTGCTCAACTACAACTCAGCCCAGTCCCAAAACCACCCCGCAGAGCACCCCGTGTCCTCCTCCTGACACCCCTAAGGGACCTGGGCAGGTGCCTGGAGTCATCAACAGAACCCCAGAGACTCGCAGAGCCTCAGGGGCTGGAAGGGACCTCAAACGATCACCCAGTCCAGTCCCTCTGACACAGCAGGATCCCCTAGACCCAGTCGCACAGGAACAGCCCAGGGGGGTTGGGGAGTCTCCTTCTCTGGAGCCCTTTCGCACCCACCCGGCCCCGTTCCCGTGTGACTGGACCCTGGAAGGTCTGGACTGGACGGTCTTTCGAAGTCCCTTCCAGTCCCTGACGCTCTGGGATCCTGGGGGATCCTGTGATCTCCTAAGCACCCCCCTTCTGACCCAGCCCTGCAGCTGCTCCCCACACAGAGGTGCTGGGAGCGGTCAGCGCCAGGAGCACCTCGGCAGCCCCGGCCCCCGGCAGAGCCCCGGCCCGGTCCCGGCCAGGCACTCCCGCAGCACTCACGCACACAGCTCACGCCCGACGCGCGCGGGCCGGCCCGGGACGCGGCCCCTCACACACCCGTTAAATAACTCTGACGACAGAGCCCCGTCTGCGACGCGCGACGGCCGCTACGAAAACAGAGCGAGAACGTACAAAAATAGACGATTTCCAACGCGCGACCCCGTATAAATTAGCGACAGGAACCCTCTCCTGGCACCGGGCTGGCAGGTGGCGGCGCGGCCACAGCCACCGCCCCGGCGCAGCCCGGCTCCGCCAGCACAGCCCAGCTGCAGCCCCGGGGGGCTCCCAGGGCAGGGACCCCGTGAGGGGCTGTGGCTGCCTCCCCCCACCCCGGCCATCACCTTTGTGCTTCTCGGAGGGTGGGTGCCCGGGGCGAGTGGGGGGCCACGGGCAGCCCGTTTCAATACTGCTGGTGGGGGAGCCCGGCCCCGTCAGCCCGCGGGCGGCGGCGGCGGCCGAGGGAAGCGATAAAGTGCTGGGCAGGACGTACGAACAAGTAAACCTAGAGCCCCCCGAGCCCGCGGAGCCGGGGCACTGCATCCCTCGGGCCGGGGGAAGCCAAGCAGGCAGCAGCACCCCGGGCAGGGGCCGGACGGGGGCGGTGGGGACGGGGCCAGGGCGAGCCAGCACCTTGGCAACCCCTCACGAGCGCAGGGGGCTCCCCGCGGGTCCCTGGGTCTCTGAACACAGCGAAGGGCCCCGGTTCTGGGGGGCAGAAGCAGCTCAGCGCTGGGAGCTCCCCGCCCGGGGTGAAGCCCCCCCGGGAACCCGCAGTTCTCCTCCGCAGCGCGACGGCTCCATCCAGGACTCAGTTCAACCCCTGGGGACCGGGGGCTCTGCTCTTCCCTCTCCACCCGGCACAGCCGGCGGGGAAGGGAGCCGGGCTCCGCATGGACACCCCGTGGCGGCCTCGTGCCACTTGCCAGGGGCACAGGCCACCGAGGCCACCAAAAGGACCCCGTCTGTAACACTGCCTGGCCCCAGCGGGGCTTCTCTGCACTGCCACCCGGTGCGGGCGGCTGGCACAGCCGCCGCCAAGGGGCCTCTTGGAAGCCCCTGAGGCTCCGGGGCTGCAGGACAGGCACAGCCCACCCTGTGCACACCCCTTCCCGGGCACTCCCTGCCCTCCAGGGGCTTTGCTCCTCGCGATGCCCCCGTGCCGCCCGCTACTTGACGGTGGGGTGGACCCTGTTCTTGGTCCGCAGGGGCCGCTTCTTCTTCACCGCCGGAGCGACGGCAGGGTAAGGTTTGTGCGGGGGCAGCACCGCCGCCGCCACGCTGAGCCCTCGGCTGGCCCGCAGCAGCCGGCTGGGCACCGAGCTCCTGCCGCCCGGCAGGGCGCTGGGAGACGGAGGAGCCAGCGGGGCTTCCCGCGGGGGCCACGGCTCCGCGTCGGAGCTGACCTCGGCCGAGGGCCCCTGCTCGGAGCTGCAGGCGCAGCAGCGGCTCAGCGCGGCCTCCGAGGCCGGCGCCTTCCTCCTGCGGCAGCGGTGGCCCCTGGAGCCCTCGAGCTGGTGCTCGATGCGGTAGACGTCCTCCGTCACCCGGTTGACGCGGTCGAACTGGGCGAGCAGCATCTCGAAGAGCGAGAGGAGGCGCTGGATGTCCGCGTCCACCTCCAGGCTGTCGCGGGGGCTCAGCACCAGGCTCAGCCCGTCCAGCTGGCTGGAGGAGCTGGAGGCCCGGGAGCTGTCGGAGGCGGCGCTGGGAGTGGGACCGCGGAAGGACTTGGAGTCGCTGGAGTCTCGGGAGGGCAGCGGCTCCATCCCCTCGAACCTCACCTTGTGCCGGAACTGCAGAGGGAGAGGGGCGCAGGGGGCAGTGAGTCCAGGAGCTGCAGGCGGGGCTGTGTCCTGCTCCCAGCTGCTCCCCCGGGCCGTGGGCACACATCTTGGGCTGAACGGCGTCCAGCTGAGCTACTGAGCACCGGCAGCAGCTGCCCCCGCAGTGCCCCATCTTAACCCAGCTCTTGGGCCTCCAGGAAGAGCCGACTGGTCCCACCCTCCCTGCCAGAGGAACCTGTGAACAGCAGCGGGGAGCAGCCAGAGGCCAGAGAAGGGAAGAGGCAGAGCTGAGACCAGGCTGGGGAGACCCTGGCCCAGGCTGCCCAGGGAGCTGGGGGGATCACAGCGTGTTTGGGGTTGGAAGGGGCCTCAAAAGATCACCCAGGGCCATCTCCGGGGCGCCCCAGCAGCACCCACCTCCTTGGCTTTGCTGAAGCCCATCCACATCTTGAGGCGGCGCACGAAGAGCTCCACCATCTCGTAGTCCTGCGGCTCGAAGGCCGGGCGGAAGAGCTCCGAGTGCATCTCGCGGTAGCTGTGGCCGAGCACCGCGGCGAAGAGCCTCAGCACCAGCCAGGCCTCCAGCACCACGTAGCTGGCGCAGAACAGGGAGGAGAGGCCCGAGGGCTCGGCGGGGCCGGGGCGGAGGCTGACGCTGCCCCGCAGCATCGCGAGGAGCAGCAGGAGGCTGCTGCTGACACTGCGGAAGGACTCGGAGGACGAGGAGAAGAGCTGCAAAGGCAACGCCAGGCGCGGGATGAGCAGGGGCGAGCGGCGAGACGCTCCCCCAACCCGACGCCGCCCAGCGAGCCCTGCGGAGTGGCCCATCGACGGGGCAGCCCGTGGCCAGAGCCGCACCCGGTGCGGGCCGGGCACCGGAGCTCCCAGAGGACGCGCTGGGCTCGCGGCTGTGGCACAAGGAGGGACGAGGGCAGGTCCGTACCAGGAAGCCGAGCTGGGCGTAAGCCAGGATGAGGACAGCAAACACCAGCCCTGCAGCTGCCAGCTCCTTCAGGGACTTCTGGAAGGTCTTCCCGAACACTGACCACTGCCTGACGAAACGGAGCTGCTGGGCAGCCTAGGAACGAGGGAGGAGAGGCTGTTACATGGCGGGAGACCCCTCTAGCCCGGCAGCGAGACCCCCTCCAGCCCCTGCAGAGCCTCCTCCAGCTCTCTCGCGCACTGCCCTTGCAGCAGGAAAGCAGCACAGCCCTGCTCACGCACTGCTGCGGAGTCCACAGGCTCAGGACACCCAGGTGTCCTTGGAGCTGCCCTCTGCTGCTTCACTGCTGCCTCCCAGCCTCCACGTGTGGAGATCTGCTCCCTCCCAGCCCCCAGAGAAGCAACCAGGGTCCAGCAGAGCTCTGGCACCTCCAACCCAGCCACGCTGCAGGTTGTTCCACCTCGAGCACTTGGCCCCCTGAATCACAGAGCATTAGGGGTTGGAAGGGACCTCGAAAGATCATCCAGTCCCGTCCCCCTGACACAGCAGGAGCCCCTAGATCCAGTCACACAGGAACAGCCCAGGGGGGTTTGAAACTGCTCCAGAGGAGACTCCACAACCCCCCTGGGCAGCCCTTGCCAGGGCTCTGGCACCCTCCCTGGGAACAAGGTCCTTCTCACACTGATGTGGAACCTCCTCTGCTCCAGCTCACACCCGCTGCCCCTTGTCCTGTCACTGGGTGCCCCTGAGCAGAGCCTGGCTCCATCCTCCTCACACCCACCCTTCACACATTGATCAACATCCATGGGGTCACCCCTCAGGCTCCTTTCTTCCAGCTCCAGAGCCCCAGCTCCCTCAGCCTCCCCTCCCTCCACCACCCCTGTGGCTCTGCACTGGGCTCTCTCCAGAGCACAGCCACACGCTCGTGCTGCCCCCGGCCAACCTTTCCCGTACCTGCACGGTGAGGAGGAAGAGGAGGGAGGCAGCCAAGGTGCTGAAGATGCTGTGGAGAAAGGCCACCTGGTAGAAGTTGGTGAAGCCTCTGCGGTTGTTGAGGAACTTGAGCCACTGCTGGTCGGCCAGCGTGGCCTGGCTGAGGAGCACCACCACCGTGCTTGTGGTGAGGAGGATGAAGACCCACTGGCCATAGTTGCCCCACAGGGTGAAGTAGGCTCTGCCTTCCTTCTTGATGGACAGTGCCTCGGACACCACAAAGTAGACCACAAACATCATGAGGAAGACCTGGGGGAGGAAGGGACAGGTCACCAGGGAAGGAGAAGGCAATGCTGGGCTGTGTCAGGGCTCCCTGCAGCAGCCCAGGATGCCAAGCCCCACGTACCGGGTGTAGCTCTGCCAGGCTGCAGCTGGATCTCCCCTCCCTGAGTCCTTCTGTGCCCTCTCAGCTCCCCCAGTGCCCCACTCCCTCCTAGCAAGAGGAATCTCCTACCCCTCAGCGGGGACAAGTGGCCTCAGGCAGTGGAGCTTCAGTCCACAGTGACCCCTGCGGGTCCCCAGAGCCCTCTGTGCTGTGACCAGGAGGGCAGAAGGTCCAAACACACTGACCATCATGAGGAGCTGCAGCGTGACCCCCTGGCTGAGCCGCAGCAGCGGGAAGGGGCTGATGGTGACAGCAGCGACGGCCTGGCCGGCGCCCAGGAACTCCAGCTGGAGGGTGATGGCAGCGTGCAGGTCCACACTGGGGTTGTACTGCACCAGCTCCACGAAGACCACCCGGCTCCTGGGGAGGGAGGAGAGCAGCTCAGGGCACCGCGACGCCGCCGGCTCTGGTGCCCTCCCAGGACACACCAGCAGCCCCCTCAGACCCGGGTGACAGCGGGACGTCCCGTGGCCCCACCACACCTACATGTTGTCGATCCAAGTGTGCTGCTGCAGGAAGCTCAGCTGAGCTCTGCTCTCCTCCAGCGACGCCCCCAGCTCCTGCACGTACCCGCTGCTGTCGTAGAGCGAGATGTAGCCCCAGTACCAGACCCTGCAGGGGGAGAGGAGTCCTGGGGTGAGAGGGGAAGGACCGGGCAGACCAGGCTGTGGCTGGCTTGGCTGAGGTGAGGGTGTCACATCAAGGGTAAAGCCACCCCGTCTTCAGCAGCGGGAGCGGGGGTGTGGGCTGGCAGCTCCTTACCCCGGCAGGTCGGGGGGCGAGTAGGACCAGGCAGCCGTCGCGTTCCCGGCGGCCCTTTGCCAGCCGGCGCCGTAGTCGGCGGTGGAGAAGCCGTGGGGGTCTGCACAGACACCCCCTGCAGCCCTGCCCAGGCTGTGGAGAACATTCTGGGCGCTGCCCTGGCACTCAGCTGCAAGGAGACCAACACCGGCATCACGTGGGGAGCCCAGGGCGGCCCCAGGGTGCGGAATCGGCACCGCTGGCATCGCCCACCCTCCACCTCCCTCCTCAGGGTAAACCCCCACCCCGACTGCCCCGGTTCACCCCTGCAGGAGCAGGGGCAGGGCCACACCAGGGGAGCGGTGCCCAGCCAGGGCAGAACTGCCCCCAGACCCAGCCAGGGCCACCAGAGCAGAGCCCCCGCGTACCCTCCTGCAGCCGGAGCTGGCGCAGCCGGGCCGTGCCCAGCGTGGTGCTGGAGCTCTCCTGAGCTGAGCGGTTGTGGTAGAGGTAAGGGAGGAAGAAGTGCGACATCCAGACCCAGAACTGATCCGACCTGTGACAGGGAGAAGCTGTGAGGGGCAGGGCAGTGCCAGCAGCTCTCGCCCACCACCTTCTGTGCCTCTCCTCGAGCTGGGCACCGAGCCTGGGGGAGCAGGAGCGCGGGGATGAAGCCCAGCTGCAGGGAGGCACCCGTGTTCCCCGCGGAGCCCAGCACCTCTCACGGGAGCGGCCGGGGAGCCTCTGCAGTTACCTCTTGATGCGGAGGAACTCGCTGCTGCCCAGCTGCTGCTTGATGGAGCTCTGCAGCAGGAAGGCGCTGCTGCTGCTGCGGGAGGCGTCTCCGTAGTTGGTGAGCAGGACCACCAGCAGGAATGCCATGTAGATGAGGAAATTCTGGCAGCAGAGGGGAGACAGGGATCAGCCCTGTGTGCAGGGCAGCTTGCTCCCCAGTCCTAGCAGACCCAGAGGGGTTCTCCTCCCCCTCTACTCTGATCTGCTGAGACCACAGCTGGGATGTTGTGTCCAGCTGTGGGCCCCTCACCTCCAGAGGGACACAGAGCTGCTGGAGAGAGCCCAGGGCAGAGCCACAGGGATGGTGGAGGGAGGGGAGCATCTCCCTGCTGGGGAGAGGCTGAGGGAGCTGGGGCTCTGGAGCTGGGAAAAAGGAGCCTGAGGGGTGACCCCATGGATGTTGATCAAGATGTGAAGGGTGGGTGTGAGGAGGATGGAGCCAGGCTCTGCTCAGGGGCACCCAGTGACAGGACAAGGGGCAGCGGGTGTGAGCTGGAGCAGAGGAGGTTCCCCATCAGTGTGAGAAGGACCTTGTTCCCAGTGAGGGTGGCAGAGCCCTGGCAGGGGCTGCCCAGGGGGGCTGTGGAGTCTCCTTCTCTGGAGACATTTCAAACCCTCCTGGCCATGTTCCTGTGTGACTGGATCTAGGGGATCCTGCTGTGGCAGGGGGTTGGGAGTGGCTGATCTCTCGAGGTCCCTTTGAGCCCCTAACACAGTGAGTTGGTGTTTTCTACCCCCCACTGCCTGCCCTGGGGGCAGAGGTCACAGAGAAGATGACTGTCACTGCCAGGGGGGAAACAGAGGCAGAAGCTGGCAGCTACTGTCTCAGAGCTCAACTGGGGGGACCTACACAAGGATGTCTCTCAGCTCCTGGAGCCACCAGCCTGCCCAAGGCACCGGAACCCCCAGGAGAGGCCTCACCTTCAGCATCCTGTGCAGCAGCTTGACTTTCCTGGCCTCCTCCTTGGCCTGGAACAGCGCGAAGCCCTGCGGGGGCCGGACTTTGCTGATCTTCTCTGAGACGTGCTCCACGAAGGGGTGCTCCACCAGGGTATCGTCCTCCTCCGGGTGCAGGCGCTTGGCCACCAGTGAGAAGTAGAGGGCTTCCAGCAGCACCTGGGGACGCAAGGAGATGCTCCAGTCCCCTCAGTATACGCAGAGCTTCTTGCACCGGACCATCTCCAGTAGCTCTGGGGAGCCCAGAGCTGGAGCCAGGACTCCAGCTGCGGCCTCACACGTGCCCAGTGCTCTCCTGGCCCTTACCTTCAGGGGCTCCCACACCAAGAATGAGGCCAGAAAGCTGAATATCCCTGAGATGAGCCACATGAGGGCAACGCTGGAGGAAAAGCCCACCCCGATCCACACCGAGACCCCTGCGGAGGTGGCCAAGAGGAGGAGGCTGATGCCATGAGCCAGGTAGGAGCACCAGGGTGGCAGCAAGCGCTTCCGGAACGTCTGGTCTGCGACTGGGAGGAAGCAGGGGAACAAGTGTCAGTGTGCCGCTGAGAAAGGGTCCTGCTGGGCACGGGAAAGGCTGAGCACACGCTCGCCCCGGCTCTGAGCTCACCCCAGCCTGAGCTGAGTTCAGAGGGATGACCCCAAGCAGCTGGCCCCGGCTGCCCAGGGAGCTGGGAGAAGCCCCATCCCTGGAACCAGCCCAGGTCAGGCTGGACCCTGGGGCTCTGAGCATCCTGCTCTGGTTGGGGATGGCCCCGCCCGGGGCAGCAGCCCTTCCCCAAACCCCTTCTCCGTGTGCAGGTGCCGCCGTGTGCGACGGCCCCACCCTCCTCCTGCCCCGGTACCTGTCCACGTGGACTTGGCGGATCTGCTCACTTCCCTGGGAGGAGCTGCCATGCTCTGGCCTTTGTCGTTCAGCTTCTGCATCATGACAGTCTCCACCTTCTCCCCAAACACGCTGGAGCTGCCAAGGCAAAGGGGTTGCACTGGTGAGCTGGGCCAGTGCTGGCTCTGCGGGACTGAACACAGACTGAACCCCAGGGCTAACACCAGCACAGCCACCCCGGACCAGCTGGAAGCACCCAGGAGCCATGGCCAGCAAGAGCAGTGACTCGTGACAAGGCTGTCACAGGTGCTGGCAGCGTCTCAGACGCCAGCTCAGCCCGATACTGGGTGCTGCAGAGCTGCCAGGGAGCAGCAGGCACTGGCTCAGCAGGGACTCTGCTCCCCAAATACTCACAGGCCTGAGATCAGATCTGTTTCAGCCCTCAAGTACGGCCCTAGGTCCTGGGGGTGGGAGATGCCACTGGCTCCATCCGCCAGGATCTGTCGGATCAGATCCTCATCTGGGGAAAGACAGTGCAAAGGGCAGAGCTGGGACGGTTCTGTGCTGCCCAGGCTCAGCTGCATTTGTGGGTCTGGGGAGGAACAGGGCCAGGGTGAGGCCCTTCTCCTGGGCACAGCCCTCCCCTCTCTCCTCCATGCCTTCCAGTCCCTGCCTATCCCCAGCTTGGCTGCAGAACCTGGCATCAAACTGCTGGTAGAGGAGGCCAAGCTCTTCTCCAGCTCTTTACAGAGGCTCAGAGACACCCTGTGGCTTTGCAGCCAGTGAAGAGCTTCTGCTGTGCCATTTCAATCTCATGGGAACACATCTCTCACAGCTCTCCTTGCTCCCAGCCTGCTGGCAGCGCAGGGACTGCTCACTTCAGAGTCAGTGAGCTTCACTCACAGCAGGGCTTCATGGCATCACAGACTGGTGGGGTTTGAAGGTACCTCTGGGGATCATCCAGCCCTACCCCATCACTAAAATCAGAATCATCCTGGCTGGAAAGGATCTCCAGCATCATTGAGCCCAGCCCTCATCCCAACAGCTCCCCAACCCCCAGACCCTGGCCTCAAGTGCTCCAGCTCCTTGGTTTTTAAACCCCTCCAGGGATGGGGACTCCACCCCCTCCCTGGGCAGCCTGTCCCAGTGCCCAACCACTCTCTCAGCAAAGAGCTGCTTCTTCCTCAGATCCAGTCTAACCCTCCCCTGACACAGCTTGAGGCCACTTCCCCTCATCCTATCATCAGTGATTTGGGGGCAGAGAGAGCAGGTTCTCCTAAGGAAGTTCTGTTTCCCCAGCAAACACAACCCTCCTCCTCGGCCCTTCATGTCGAAGCCAGTGGTGCTGGCAGCAGGCTCTGCTGCTGCATGTCCTCCAGCACGGAGCTCCAGCTCCCAGGGACCACACTGCTCCTCCTGCTGCTCCCTGGGGCACCCAGACCCTGGCCCAGAGCAGCGCTGCCCACGCACCCACCTGAGGCAGAGAAGTACCGCGACTGGCCCTGGTGGACGCCGAGCGACAAGCTGTCCTCCTCCGTCGCCAGCGGGGCCTCGAGCCCCAGGTGGCGGCTGGCCCGGCCTCTCTTCAGCTTCTGGATGGTGTTGCCCATGATGGAGGGGTCGCTGAGGAGGTCTGGCCAGCTGAGCAGGGCCTCGCTGGAGGGCCAGCGCACCAGGCTGCGGGCAAGCGGAGCACTGGGTACAACTGGGTGCATGAGGGCAGCAGGGGAAAGCAGCAGAGCTAGTGCACGGGACTGTCTGCGAGCTGTGTGAGGGCAAGCCCAGCCCTGCAGAGCAGACACCCGCACTGGACTGCGACGTGCTGCACCCTCAGGACCCACCTTTTGGAGTCCTCCAAGAACAGGTCGGTTTTGGTTGGCTCGGAGAAGGCCTGCGGGGGAAGCAGTGAGGCTCAGGACGCTGCTGTGCGGTCGTTAACGTTAACATCAGGAGCCCCCGGGAGACTGGAGCTGCCCTGGATCCCCTCCCCCAGGAGGAACAGGGAGCACACAGACCCGTCGGCTGGTCCAGCTTTGGGGTGGGAGGCAAAGTACCTCTGCCCTGAGCCCGGGGAAGGCGGGGAAGGAGCTGTCGAGGATTGAGGAGTCCAGGTAGTTGTCGATCTCCAAGGACTGCTGGTCTGAGTGAGTCAGAGGGGGGCTGATGGAGACCTGCAGGAGACAGAAAGACTTGAGAGAAAACCAAAGGGTGGCAACGACCCTCTCCTGGTGCCTCAGAGCTCTGCTGCTCAGTGGATCCTGACGGCTCCCAGTTCTGCTTGTGCAGGCAGGGCTGGGGGGTCCCAGTCCTGCCCACTGGGACTGAGACAGCCACGCACACGCCCTCCACTGCCTCCTGGGCCACTGGGACCCGCACACACCACAGCCCAGTGCTTTCTAGGCTGCCCCAGGTACCAGTTCCCGAGGAGCCCCATGAGCCTGCAGCCTCCTGCAGAGCAGAGTGCTCCCAGGAACAAGAAGTATCAGTGCCATCTGCTGCTCATCAGTCCCCGGGCAGCTGGCTGCAGCCCTTAATGGGGCTGCTAATTGCATCTAACTAGTCATGAAATCCCCAGCGAATCCCATCACAGCTCAGCCCTCACAGCTCACTCGCAGGCAGGGCAGGCAGCACCTCAGCAAAGCTCCACCGAGCATCCCTGCAGCTCCCAACAGGGCAGCACGAGGTCAGCCAGTGGGTCCCACAGAGGGACCAAGCGCCTGGGAGGGTTTCAAACCTGCCCTCTGGGGCTCTGGCTGGGCTCTGTCAGAGTCCAGGCACTCAGCTGTCTCTCTCTCTAAGGCCAGGGGCTGATTCCAGCTCAAGAGGGAGGCAGAGGCCTGTGGAGGTGCAGGGCAGCACAGAGGGCAGCTGCAGAGGTGATGTCCCAGCCTCAGAGGAGCCCACCTGCTGCCACGGCACCCATCTGGGCAGCCTCCGGCTACTTCTGCTCGTTACCTTGCCACGAGCCATCCGGAAGAGAAACAAGATGACCAGGTAGAGAGGGTAGACCACCACGCTGGACACCAGACCAACAGCCACCGTGTCCACGTTCACAGGGATCAGGTTGGAAACGGCCCCGTTGCTGGGGAGAAGCAAGAGAGACCAGAGAGTGGCGTCAGCAGGAGCACTCAGGGCTGCCAGCCGAGCAAGGCGCGATGTGCAGCGAAAGCCTCTAGCAGGGGCTGGGCCAACAAGGGCAGGTTGCCCTCAGCCCTCTGGTTCCTTGGAACAGGACTTGCTCAGAGCTCCCGCACCCCAGAGAAGGGCGGGCTGGAGGCCAGGAGCAGGCAGTTACTCCCAGCAGACGCCGCAGGGTCTGTCCCGTGTAGTGGGAAGAGCAGGAGGGGCCCTGAGGCGGTTCGGAGCCCGGCCAGAGCACCGAGGGCCAGCACGTACCCGAGGCGGACGTTGCCCACCACACCGTACCACACGGCGTTGGCACCGAGGAAGAGGAAGATGAGGAGGGAGCAGCAGGTGGCCCGCTGGACACGGGTGAAGCGGCTGCGGGGCGGCCGGTCCCACATGGACAGCCACACGTGCTTCTCGAAGAAACCTCGCTGCAGCTCCGCGATGAAGATGCGCGAGAAGCTCCTCAGCTCGCTCTCACCTGAGCACAGAAGGAGAGAAAGAGACCCTCAGGGCCAGCTGCCTTGCAGAGGGCACCTGGCGGGGCCTGCCACGGTCCCTCCTCGCAGGGAGGTGCCCACACGGCATCTGCAGAGTGCCTCCTCCTCTGGCACAAAGGTCCCAGCCCTGCACCCCGGGGGCTGAGCACTCACTGGCAGCATAAACCTCCTTCTCCACCAGGCCGTCGTTCTCCTCACTCTCCACCGACAGCCAGTCGTTCACCAGGAAGAAGTAGCTCTTGCTGCTCTGCAGGTCCCGCACTATGACGTGCTGCAGGTACCACGAGGGGCTGAGTCCTGCAAGTGAAGGGATGACCACACGTGTTTCATGGCTGCAGAGCCGAGAGGGCAACGCGAGAGCCCCGCTGATCCGGGTTAGGAAACTAGATTCTGGGAATCACCTTTCCTTCCCTTTCATTCCCAGAATAACATCTGTTGGGTTTCAGACTCTAAAGGAGGCAGAAGAAAAACCCCACCCCAGGACAGCAAAAGACGTGCTGCTCAGGGAGGGCGAGTCCTTCAGAGCTCTGGGCCAAGATATCCTTACCCTCAATGGCCCATTAGGAAACAATAGCTGTGCCTCCCGCAGGAGCTGAAACCCAAGGTTCAGATGGCAGGGGCTTCCCCCTACCCTTCAGACTGGTAAAAATCTTGCTCTGGGATGAGCAGGGGGTGCTTCTCCTTCTCCATCCTTCACTCCAGACATTTGCCTGAACCCCTGCACCTGCTGCGAGCTGGACTGCCTGTGGCTGCTGCTCTTCCTACCCCCACCCTGCTTTGAGCTGCTGGGAGCTGCCTGCACTTCCCTCATCAGGTTCCTTGAGGGGAGGCAGCTGGGTGGAGAAAAAGGGTTTGTCACGGTGGCAGGAGCTTTGGGGGGTTACTCTTCATCTCGGGGTGGCTCTGCCTCAGTTCTGTTTGCTATTCTGTGTTACAAAGGTTATTTCTTTCACTGGCATCTGAGTGCCTTTGGCTTCTTTGCCCCCCACCCCTCTCTGTCTCTCGGAAGGAAAGAGTGAGCCAGGGGAGCTGAATGGGGGCAGGGCAAGTCCTAACCAAGGCTCTCTGCCCCCAGACCTGCTCCAGACCGGGAGCTCCCGCAAGCAGGACAGCAGCTTGCCCAGGCCAGCCCTCCTCAGCCCCACCTTTGTTGTCGTGCCACACGCGGATGCGCCAGATGCTGCCCAGGCTGCGCTCCGTCGCGACCTGGAACACGTCGAGGCTGTTGCGGCGGAAGGCGTGCTCCCCATCCAGGTGCCGGTGACCACTTTTGCTGTCCACCCCGTACAGGGCGATCCCCACGTGGGCCGTGGTGCCTGGCAGAGTAAAGGGGACGGCCGGCCGTTAGCTCCCCCCAGGAGCTTTCCCCAGCCCTGCCTTCCTGTTGGTCACACCCCGGTACCAGTCGGCCTTCTGAGGGGCCCCTGGGAGCCCGGGGAGGACCCCGGGGCAGCGTGAACGCACAGCCTGCAGGGCAGCTGCTCACACTGGGCTGGCACAGGGACCTCGGGTCCTCTCTGGAGGGGACAGGAGCTGCCACTCCCTGTCCTGCTCACGCCCTGACAGGAGGAGATGTTTAGTCTGTGGGTTTGTTCCATTTAGTAGCTGAAAAACTTGTTTGCTTTGACTTCTCTCCGCCATCAGCTGCCAGATACTCCTCGGTCCACCTGCACAACCCCTGCGCTGGCCTCAGGAGAAAGCTGCTCGCACTGGAACCTGTGGCTCCAGTAAGATCAACAGGAGCAGGCTTCTGGCAGGGACACCGTGGCTCTCAGCCTCTGTCCTTGCTTAGAGCTCCCACATCTCAACTGCTCGGATTCCCAGGTCCGGGATGGTGTTTCTGGCAGCTCCAGCTACACGCCCAGGCTGGATCAGAGAGGCAGGCTGTCTGCCCTCGTGCTCCTGGGAAGGATTCAGGCAGCAGGACACGGTGAGGGCTGCTGGCAGAGAGCAAAGCTGGGCATCTGAAGGGCCAGGGATGCTTCTGCAGCAGAGGGGCAGAAGTGAGGAGCAATTGCTACCAGTCAGCTGTTCCCACAACCACAGACCAGCCAGTGAAAGCAGGGTGGGGGGATTTCTATCCTGGCTGGTTCTTTCTACCCCAACAGCAAGTGGCAGAGCAGCAGGGTCTTCCCCAGAGCTCCTGACCTGCCCCAGCATCACAATACAACCAGTGAAGGCTGTGGGGAGCCCTGAGCTGACTGCTCAGCCCTTGCAGGGCAACACCTCGCACGCGATGTGCTGAGGGGAGGTCTCGGGAGCTACGCAGACGTCACCCTGGGAGCAGCAGCGGGAGGAGACACGGGGCTGACCTGAGCCTCTGCCCCAGCCAGTCTTCACCAGGATCTCGTATTTGTACAGCCCGTTCTTCCCGCAGAAGGGAATGACCCCCACTCGGTTGATGTCGATCGTGTCCAGCTTGTGCACGATCAGCGCCGCCACCGAGTAGGTCACGAAGCAGACAGCACACGTCAGCAGGACAATGTAGTTGAGGCCTGGGCCCGGAGCCTGGAGGAGAACAAACAGGTTGGGAAGTCGCTCTTCCTGCCCAGGAACCCCAGCCCTGTGAGACTGGAGCTGCCTCTTCCTAGCTGCCATCCTCGCGCGCAGACGTGGCACCACACGCAGCGCCGGGAGCACAGACCTGCACAAGCCACACGGCTCTGTGACAGAGGGCTACAGACCTCTGGCTGTGACACTGTACTTCCAGCCAGGGCTGCTGCAGCAGCTGCTGAGAGCTCCCTGCTCCCGCTCAGATCACTCTGACAGAGCTAGAAGAGCCCGGACTCCCCTGTGAGGCTGCAAGCAGCTGGCAGCAGCAGGAACGGAGCTGGGTGACAGCTGGGAGGAGGCCTGGCTCCTCACTAGGAGGTGAACACACTAGAACAGGGACTAAAGCCACCTGCAAAGGTCTAGTCCATCAGCAGCCAGGACTGATGATGAGAGGATAGAACCCTTCTGTGAGCTGAGTCCGCTCACAGCTACCAAAGCTCCCAGGCACCAGTGCTGGTCTGGGCACAGGTCAGCGTGAACCCAGCTTGAACGCGACGCTGATGGGAGCCCGAGGCTTCTCTCCGGGTGGCAACAACCTGCCCAGCCTCTGCTTTGTTTTACTCACAGGGAAGATGAACTGGACGGAGTTTGGGGGGACGAAGAGGCTGGCCCCAAAGGCAGTAAGGTGCTGGGTTAAGCACACGGCCTGGTCTGGCCGGGTCTCCTCCAGAGGGATGATGCCTTCTGTCTTCCAGCGCTTCTCCTGCTCGCTGAAGTACTGGCAGAGGGATGTGTAGAGCCCCAGCGTCACCTCCACCGGAGACCAGCTGAAGTGGTTGGTGATGTTGAAGTAGTACTTCTGGATGGTGTCGTCGGTCCTGGAGGAGGGAAAGGCAGCAAGGACACCTCAGGAACCCACTGCTGAAGGGACACAAAGCCCTTCTGAGGGATGTGCGCCCTTGGAGAGCTTCCTGCTGCAGGGACCGCCCAGCAAACAGGGTAGCATCACAGAGTGACAGAGCATTAGGGATTGGAAGGGACCTCGAGAGATCATCCAGCCCCATCACCCTGCCACAGCAGGGTCCCCTAGTCGCACAGGAACATGGCCAGGAGGGTTTGAAACGTCTCCAGACAAGGAGACTCCACAGCCCCCCATGGCATTTGCAGGATCAGAATGGTTTGGGTTGGAAGGGACCGGTAAGTCCCTCAAAGACTCAAGCTGTCTAAGGACACAGGAGCACTGTGGACTGCTGCAGCAGCGCTGCAGAGCAGGCTGGTACAACCTGCGGCTCAGCCCTGAGCATCCCTCACACACACCCACCCCACCTGAGGGTGACAGGGACTCCAGGGGGGGTTTCTCTTACCTGGGCGAGGTGAAGAAGGTGTAGAGCTTGTGGTCGCTTCCAGCCAGGGCATCCAGGCCAATTCTCTTCGAGGCAGTGCAGTTGAACTCGCTGGGCTCTGGCTCGTGGTGGAGATAAGCCATGACGAAGGGCTCGGGCTCGCTGGCGATGTAACGGTCTGCGTGGGGAGGGGAGGACAAACAGAAGAGACTTCATCAGGGAGAGCTCAGCCCCAAGGCTGCCGCCAGCAGCGGGTGCTCAGGGAGGAGCATCAGGAACATGCAAAGCCAGGAGACACTTTTTCCAGGCTGCACTGTGATCTCTCAGCAAGAGCCTCTAGACTCCATCACGCCTGACCAAGAGAGGGACCAGCAAACCTCCCTCCAGGGCTCAGCAGGAGGGCTGGGAACCCTTGGTCTTTACGGTGCCTTTCAGCCTAAACACCTCCATGGTTCTGTGGAAAGCGAGAGGCTCCTCAGTGGCAGAATCACACGCGGGGGCTGCACTGGGGACTGGGGCCAGGGCTGAGCTTCTGCAACGTGGAACCTGCTGGCTACGCCTCACATTCTCCCACAGCATGTGTCTCCTCACTGCTCTCCTCAGAGCAGCACCCAGCCCTCCTCTCCCTCGACAAGAAGCAGCACGAAGAGCTGGACGCGTCTGCGCTACCGTTGAGGACTCTGTAGGTGAGCTGGAAGTGCAGTCCTGCCTCTCTGTTGTTGCTCTCCGTGGTCACAATGAGGTTCACCGACGTCCTGGGCTCGACGACCTCGGTGCCAGCAGAGAGGCTGTCGGCACCGGTGCTGTTGGACACCGTGACGGTGATGGCCTTCTCCGAGTCCAGGCTCCCAATGGGGATCTGCACCCCGGTGTGCGTCTGGAACTCCATGGAGGCCACTTTGGTGGACACCGTGTAGTTGCTGATGTAACCGAAAGGGAAGGGGTTGGAGTCCACTTGGAACATGACCTGAACGACATCCGTCAGGTTGGACAGGGTGCTGTTGAAGGCCTGGGGGATGGAGAACTGGCAGTTCGGCGTGTTCTCGTAGCAAAGCAAGTTAAAGGGATCCGACCGCTTGCCCGTGGCCTTAATTTCTCCTCCCACCAGCTCAAGGGGCTCTTCATTCAGCACTCGGGACTTCATGAGGATGCGCATCAGGCTGGAGGACAGGTTGTAGGCTTTGGGAGCCAGCAGCAGGCTGTAGGAGTCGGCCAGCAGCTCCTGGGGCTGGGACTCTTGTGCAACCGTGTTGACGAGGTGAATGAGGTCCCCTGCCAGGAGAAAGGTGCAAGTGGTAAATAGGCCAGGTCGCTGCTACAGTCTAGGGAACAGAATCACAGGGTCCCAGAATCCTTGGGAAAGACCCCTGGGATTGAGCCCAACACCAACCCTACTCCACAAGGTCACCCCTAACATCCAACACCACATCTAAGCGACTTCTAAACACAACTAGGGATGGGGACTCAACCACCACCCTGGGCAGCCCATCCCAGGGCCTGACCACTCTCTCCACCAGGGAAGAATCTCTTCCCGATGGCCAGTCTGACCCTCCCCTGGTGGAGCTGGAAGCCCCTCCCTCTGCTTCTGTCACTAATGACCTGTGAGAAGAGCCCAGGACCAGCATCTCTGCAGGGTCCTTTCAGATAGTTGTAGAGAGCGATGAGGTCTCCCCTCAGCCTCCTCTTCCTCACACTAACCAGCCCCAACTCTCTCCATCTCTCCTCATCAGACTGATTCTCCAGGCCCTGCCCCAGCTACACTGCCCTCCTCTGCCCTCCAGCCCCCTGATGTCTCCCTGCGACTGAGGTGCCCAACACTGGACCCAGTCCTCAAGGTGCAGCCTCTCCAGTGCTGAGTGCAGGGGGACAATCACCTCCCTACTCCTGCTGGCCACACAGTTCCTGATCCAGCCCAGGACATGACTGGCCTTCTTGGCCACCTGGGCACCCTGCTGGCTCAGATGCAGCCACCTGTCAATCTGAACCCCCAGGTCCCTCTCTGCCAGCTGCTCTCCAGCCCCGCTGCCCGCAGCCTGCAGCTGCAGGGGGTGGCTGTGACCACAAGCGTCTGACACCTTCCCCAAACAGCCAGACAAGCCTCTCCTCACTGTCTTCTCACTTCTGCACGGGAAGGCTGAGCAGCCCACAGCTGAGAGCAGGGCTGTCAGCAGGTCCTGCAGCCCCTCGGCCAACCTCCAAAGGCTGGTGGTCGATACTCAGCCAGCAGAGCTCTACTGCCCTCCCACACAGGGGAGGGACTGTGAAGTGGAGAACAAGGAGGGCAAAGAAGAGGCTGGAAGCCATAGCTGCTCCTCACTGTTGACCAAGGCGAGAACTCCCTGGAGTATGAGTGAGGTTATTAATAGCTGTTGGACCTAAACGGCCGCAGAAACAGCTGCCGAAGGCAGGACAACCCTGGGAGAAGGAAGGACGGGGGTGCACACGCTAGATGCAACTTTCCTAACATCCTGAAAAGCCCAAAGCCCTCACGGTGCATCCCCCCCTACTGCTGCCAGCCCCCTGCACCAGGGAGACCTGCGTCCTCAGCAGCTCCTGGCCACGCACCACTCACCCGCTGCTGCGTGAGCACCCAGTACTGACCAGTGATGTTCAGGATGTTGTCAGCGATGCCAGTGGGGGTCACAGTGCCCTGGGTTGTTTCCCCCTGCAGAATGGTCATCATGGTCTCCAGCTTGTTCAAGGTCCTCGTCAGGCAGGACTTGCAAACCAGCTCCTTGCTCACCACCTGCACAAGGGAGCACAGGCTGATGCAGCAGGAACAGTCTCAGGGATGGAGGAAGGCAGCTGCAAGCAGGTTCAGCTGGTTCCATCCTGCAGAGACCTCAGCACATTTCCTCATGCACCATCTGCAGCCTGAAAGCCAGCCCTGCCTTCCCCAGCCCCTGGTGGTGAGAGCAGAGCCCATGGCTGCTCTGCTGGCACTGAGGGGTGTCGAGAAGCTGGTGGAGTCTCCAGGACTGTTCCATTACCCTCCTCATGTCCCGGCAGGTGTGGCTGGGGTCTGCTGGGGGAGGCCTTAGGGTTGGAAAGAGCAACAGAGGGCAGCACATTGGAGTTCCCTGGTGGTGTGTGGCAGGGAGCAAGCACATCTCCTGCTGCTGCAGCTCCTGAGCTCCCCTGTGGGGCCACAAAGACATCACCCACCCAGGGCCCAGCAGGACTCCTGCGCCCGCTCAGCCGTCTCCGGGAAGCGCTGAATCCACTCCAGTCTCCAAACCCTCCCGAGAGCTGTGGGAGGGATCCTGCCCCTCGGGCATGATGGATGTCCCTCCCTCTGCTCCCAGATGTGTCCAGGAGACAGAATGTTCTCGCTGTGGCCTGGAGCTCCCCGCGCTGCGGAGGGCTGGATGGGAGGGACCGCGGCAACACATGGAAGCTGTTACCACAACCCCTTCCTCGCTCTGCGTCGGACGCAGGCGCCACTCGCCGTGGGGTTTGGTGGGGGACCCAAAGAGCACCTGCACCTCTGCAAGGGCCCTCCTCTGCTTGTGTTTGTAAGCAAGAGAAACCAAAGTGGAGTGCCTGCCACAGCAGGTCGCGAGGGAAGCCAGCACCCAGCGCCGGGAGGACCCCACAGACTAACACACCCGAGCGACCGCTGAGGTCTGGAGCCTGAAGCAGCAGGTCAGCACTCTGGGGGTGGGAGGCACAGGTATGTCCTGCTGACCTGGCTGCGGAGCGATGCGCAGCCACGGCACCCAAGGCCACGGTACCTGACTCCAGCCCCAACAGCAAAGCTCTGGAGCGGGAGGAGGAGCACGCCAGAGCCGCCTGGCTGCCCACCAAACCCCAAGCCCATTATATAACTGGGCTCTCTTCCCTTTGCCCATCTGACAAAACACATAAAGCCACTCCTAAATCCAGCAGGCAGCAGCCCCAGCACTGGGGAGATGAGGCTGGGAGCTGGCTGGGGAACACAGGGCTTCCAGGCAGCAGCGGAGCCGAGCAGTGGTTCTAATCTTGTATGGCAGAAGGAGGGCTGGAAGGGATGTCAGGACCTGGCACCGTCCCCTGGCTCACGGCACGGCAGGATCTATTTGTGTTCAGGCTAATGGGAGTCCAGCCTGGCCTCAGAGATCCTGAGCATCCCAGTGCTTCTCCAGCCTCTCCCAGTCTGCATGTGCAAGCGAAGGAACCTACTTGCTGCCTCACCAGGGCTGGTAGCAGAGAAGCCCAGAGTTCCTGATGCCCTCCAGCACACAAACACCTCATCTTCCCGTCGCCTGGGGCATCCCCACAGAGACCCTAATGATGGCAACAAGTGATACCCGTGGGGTCTGTGTGTGGGTCTGGAGGAGCCGGGGGCGGCGGAGGGGACCCTACCGTGCACTGCGCCAGGGCGGCTGAGATCTGCTGGATGTCATCCACAGTGTTCACGTTCAGGGAGTTCAGGGTCTCTGTGATGTTGTTGCGGATCCAGGTGCGGAGCTCAAATTCATTCCCAGTCTCAGTTTCCGGGAGCACGGACCGCTCGTACTGGTCAGGAAAGAAAAGCAGGTTGGGAGAGAGGAGAGGCACCAGAGGGTGAGGAGCTGCGCTGAACATTAGGGACTGGAAGGGACCTCAAAAGATCACCCAGCCCTGTCGCCCTGCCAGAGCAGGATCCCCTTGATCCAGTTGCACAGGAACATGGCCAGGTGGGCTTGAAATGTCTCCAGAGAAGGAGACTCCACAACCCCCCTGGGCAGCCCCTGCCAGGGCTCTGGCACCCTCACAGGGAAGAACCCTAATGCAGTCAGGATGATGCTCCTGCACTGTGGGTTAAGAGCCCTGCACACAGAAGATCTTTCTGGCTGCTCTAGCTCAGTGGTCAGAGTGGGGAGAGCTCTCTCAGACAGCTCCCAGAGCAGCTACAGGGAGTTCCCAGCTCTCCTGAGGTGCAGTGGGGTGGCTCAGAGGAAGCAGGAAGGAGGTGGAGGGCTCTGGGCTAGGATTTCTGTTTTTAAACTCAGGATTTAGACTTGAGGTTGACAGTAAGTGGAAATCCCCTGCATGTGAGGGGAAAGAAAAGCAGCTGCATGGGAGAGACTCAGGCCACTGCCTTCTCTGGGACTTCTGCGTGAGTTTGGAGCCCCCGTGCTTCCCTGGTCTGCAGCTTGCTCCTGTCTCTGATGCATGACAGGAGCTCCAGCCCAGCGCGCGGCAGCACCGTGACTTTACCTCGTTTAAGATGGTGATGAGGGCCAGGGAGTACTCAATGACCTGCTGAGGGTCCCCTTGTTTCACTAAGCCCTGGAGCACGGTGTCAGTCTGGTTGTAGAGCCAGTGGGAGAGGCTGGGGAAGCCCTCGGGTAGCCCGATTTCCATGGAGCTGCAAAGCCAAGAGGGCTGGGGTTAAGCACAGCCCATCAAACGAGGCTGGGGAAAGGGGCAGAGGCTCTTCTTTGGCTGGGAAGGAAGGCAAGGGGGAAGCAGGTGGTTCAACAACAACAGCACTGCTGACGCTTGCCCTGGCTGTGCCCAGTTTGCACCAGCTGCACGGAGGAACAGCATGGACTGGCTTCTCACTGGTGCAGCTCTGCAGAGCTCCAGACGGGTGCCCTGAGCCTGGAGAAAGCCCCTGGGCTGGACACCGACCCTACGAGAGCAGCCTGGGCTGGACACTGACCCTACGAGAGGAGCCTGGGCTGGACACTGACCCTACGAGAGCGGCCTGGGCTGGACACTGACCCTACGAGAGCGGCCTGGGCTGGACACTGACCCTACAAGAGTGGCCTGGGCTGGACACCGACCCTACGAGAGCGGCCTGGGCTGGACACTGACCCTACGAGAGCGGCCTGGGCTGGAAACTGACCCTACGACAGCGGCCTGTGAGCGGTGGGTCTTACCGGTTAACGGCCACCACGGTGGCTCCCAGCTGGTCCTGAACCAGGATGGCCACGGAGAGCACGAAGCCGCTCTCGCGGAAGCCGGGCGGCAGGAAGGCGCTGTGCTCGGCGCGGCTGCCCTTGTACACGCAGAACTCGTGGTAGTGCCCGGCCCTGCTGCGCGACACCAGCAGGATGTAGACCAGCGGGGCCTCGGCATCCTCCGTGTCCCGCCAGCCTGCAAAACAAACCCAGCCCGGAGCGCTGACAGGGCTGCAGCCGGCGCCCCGAAGCCCAGCCGGCCCGTCAGAGCTGGATTTGTCCCACCCTGCTGCCTCCAGGCAGAGGGAGCTGCCAGGAATCACAGGGAGCCCTGTGGAACCCGGGCAGCTGGGAGCTCACTGTGCTTGCCAGTGAGCACCAGTGAAGGTGCCGGCTCTGCCAGGGCTCACGGCGCTGAACACGGGCCGTGGGGTCTGCACCCTGTGTCTGATCCCAGGAAGAACTGAAATTCCCAGCACTCCCAGGAGGGATCAACTCCTTCATGAGTTACAGCCTCATCGCGCTGCTCCTGCCCCAGTTGGTGACCAGTTCCCCCGAGCCTGTGCAACGTGGCTCCCTGGCACTCGTGCCCAGACACCATCCTTCGCTAACACGGAGCATTTGGGGAAGCTGGGGCTTCAGAGACACTCACTCCTTGGCCCTGGGCTACAGGCCGTGGGCCAGGCCACTTTTCCAACGCTAGCCTGGTTCTTGCTGTCTCTGCAGCTGGTGGAGAAGACAACTGCCAGTGGGAATATCCAGCCCACATGGCAGAGGAAGCCTCAGGGCTCTGGGCTGCAGACTCTCCCCACAGGAGTGAGTCACTTTTGGGCACCCTTCTTCTTTTTCCCCAAGAACTGGCCTGGCCTGGCTCTCACCCTTCAACCAGTCCATGAACTAGGGCGGAACAAGCAGGGTCTGCCTGCTGCCAGGGGTTCCCGGGCTCCCTCCCTGGGGCACACAAAGCCACTCGTGAGCCCCCCACGGAGCAGAGGGCACAGCTCTCACCTGCACACTCGAAGTGGACCTTGGCCATCAGCGCCCTGAGGGGCCCATCGGGAGAGAGCTGGCAGGAGCCTCCCATGGGTGGCTGGTTGGGGAGCAGGTCGATGGAGGCGAAGCCTTCCTCTCCCGTGGTGAGGTCTGTGATGTGCAGGGTGAAGGTGTACCCCTCGCCGTCCTTCAGCGCTCCTGGCCTCAACACCAGGTTCATGCCTGTGTCACCTGTGGAGGTGGTTCTCTTGTCCAGGGTGAGAGACTTGTTGCTGAAGCTGTGAGCTGCCCATCTCTGCTGAGGGAAAGAGGGGACAGACAGCAGAGGCCTTGTTGAAACACAGTCACAGAACCATTCAGCCTGGAAGAGACCTCCAAGATCACCCAGTCCAACCATCACCCCAACCCCACCCTGCCCACTAAACCCTGTCCCCCACACAGCTACTTGGTGTCTGAACCCCTCCATGGACAGTGACTCCCCACCTCCCTGGGCAGCCTGTTCCAACCCCTGAGCACTCTGTCAGGGAAGAGATTTCTCCTGAGTTCAACCTAACCCTCCCCTGGCACCGCTCTTGTCCTGTCGCTGGTGACTGGTGGTCCCAGCGATGCCAGACTTGGTTGCTCCTGAGATGCTGAACAGCCTGAAGGCTGTGCTGAGCCTCTACCTTCCCTCCCTGCCTGAGGGCTGTGCTGAGCCTCTACCTTCCCTCCCTGCCTGAGGGCTGTGCTGAGCCTCTACCTTCACTCCCGGCCCCAGCAGAGTTACTTCCATGTTTATTTAGCTCTTGAGCTCTTCACAAACCCCTGTAGTCCTCACGGGGCCAACCCCCACCTCTCCACACCCTCCTCTCGGTAGCTGCAGACAGGAGTATGGTCCCCTCTCAGCCTCCTTCTCTCCACACCAAAGGAGGCCCTTCCCCAGCCCCGCTGCCCCTCTCTGCACCCACTCCAGCCCCTCAGTGGAGGCACCCAACGCTCCAGCGATGCCCTGAAACTGTTCTCAGCCCCAGCCCCTTGTAAAAAGCACCAGATCCCCAGCGGGAGCCGCCTGCCAAGCTCGCAGCCGATAACTCAGCTCCAGCCCCGTGTGCAGCGGGAACTGGAGCCCCTCCAGAACGTCTGGTGGGAATGTTTCCACTGCGAGAGCCTCCTTCAGTCTCCGGGATGACATCACCCTCCGACCGAGCGCCTCTTAATCCAGAACACACAGCACAGGAAATACAGGAGGTCCTGGCGGAGCCTCCCCGGACCGGAGCGCTCCGAGCCCGGCGCGACCGGGCTGGTGACCTGACAGCACTAAGGGAGAGCTGCCACGGCGAGAGCAAGGGCGAGCGAGGCTACCAGCCTGCTGCCACACGCTGGGAGCCACGGGGATCCCACCTGTGAGGGCTCCTTTGCTGCCAGGGTGCAGGAGGTGCTGCGTGCTGGCATCTGCTCTGCAGAGAAGGGCCAGGGGGACTTGGGGATCAGAAGAGACTGAAGCAGGTCTGCTTGAGCTGCCAGAGTAACGGGGGGGAAAGACCAGGCAGCAGGGAGAAGAGAATCCCCCAGGGATCTCTTCTAGGGTCAGAAAAGTGGCTCCTGTGTGGAATGGACTGGTCACTCGTGGGCCCGGCTGCAAAACAACGCAGTAAGGACTTGCCCCCGGCTAGCATGAGACAGGACATACATCCCACAGCCTGCAGGAACAACCCAGGGTGAGGGGAAGCTCTGGACATCTCTCAGGAGTTCCAGTGGTTGCAGGACACGGGGAAACTGGTTCCTGGGCTCTCCTACCCTGCTGAGCCCCAGCACAGCATCCAGGAGCCCCAGGCCACACCAGGCCAGCTCCACACAGACCCTACTCTGAACCCCTGACTCTGCACACCAGTCCTGCAGCCAGCCCCAGAAGCTGCGACCAAGCCACCAGTGTCAGGCAGCCTTCTCCATCCCCACAGAGACCCAGCCTGCTGCTGCATTTGTGCTCAAAGACTGGTTCCACCCTGCATCTCCAGAGCTCTTCAGGACCTCATTTCTCACAGAGCTCTGTCCGGCCTGTCCTCTCTGTCCCCCCGAGGTGACTTTACCCCAGTCTTGGAGTCGTTGTGGCAGTTCTGGCAGGTGCCCTCCAGGTAGACATAGGAGCTCTTGCTGACTTCATAGACAGACTGAGCCTTGCAGGAAACACACTCCAACGACACGATGGGGACTCCCCCTCTCTTGATGAACACCTGGGGAAGGGAGATGAGCCGTGAGAAGACCCCGAGAGGACAACACGGCCGGCAAACGGAGAAGGAGCCAAGCCAGCCCCTGGTTCTGTGCTCTAGCACAGTCTGTGCTAAGGAAACAGCAGACAGGGGTTCCCAAAGGATTTTGCTCTGGATTTACTACACCTACACTTTTATTTAACGGTACAGATGGCTTTCAGAATGTCCCTTTGGTGCCCTGACTTGTGCTCTGGGGTGGAGCTGCTGCTGCGTGCAGCACTTTGTGGTGCCAGCCATCTCAGGAGAGGTGTTAGCCCCGTGAAAACGGGATGGATCTGTGTTGGGAGTCTAGCTGGGAGGAGGAAAACCTCCAGCTACAGCACAGACCAAACATCTGGTGAGCACCTGCCTCGGGAAGCCAGCGCAGCTCTGGTTTTCTGTGGGACAAGCTCCTAGTCCTTGGATCCTGCAGCCGTGGACCCAGCGGGGTCACAGTGGGTCTGCTGAGGACACAGGAGAGTGGGGCTGGGAGTCCCTGTCCTTGCCTCACAAATTGCTTAATGGGAAGAGTTTCCAGTCCAGAGCAGCAGAAGGCTCTGGGTTTGGTGGGGCTGTGTTCCCCTGGGCAAACCCTGCGTGGTCCTGCTGGTTTCCCCATGCCAGCTCTCATCTACAGAGCCAGGACCAGAACCAGGACCTGACCCTTGGGCTCTGCCTGCGCAGAACCATCGTCGCTCCCAGCACTCTCTGTGTCCCTGAGAGACAGGAACTGGTGAGGGTGGCAGAGTCCTGGAAGGGGCACCCAGTGACAGGACAGGGGGCAGCGGGTGTGAGCTGGAGCAGAGGAGGTTCCACATCAGTGTGAGAAGGACCTTCTTCCCCATGAGGGCGGCAGAGCCCTGGCAGGGGCTGCCCACGGGGGCTGTGGAGTCTCCTTCTCTGGAGATGTTCAAACCCTCCTGGGCTGTTCCTGTGTGACTGGATCTGGGGGATCCTGCTGTGTCAGAGGATGGGACTGGCTGATCTTTTGAGGTCACTTCTAACCCCTAACGTGCTGGCATTCTGTGAACGATGCCGAAACCAGCCAGAAACTATCTCCCACTCTGCAGCCCAGCAGAGCCACCTTCTCCAGAGGGTTGCCATGCTGCTGCAGGCCTCCAGCTCAGATCTAAGGTCCCCATCTCAACACAACCCAGGCAAAGCTCTCGGGGCAAGGAGAGCACCGGTGGCTCCAGCAGGACAGCCGTGGAGCTCTGACCCCTGCCCAGTGTCCAAAGCCCTTTAATCCCACGGCAAAGGAGCCCGTCCAGCCCCGTGCCCCGGCAGGAGGGCCTGGTGACCTGCCAGCCACTGAGCACAGAGCCCCGGGGGCGTGGGGAGGCTTCGCTCACTCCTCCAGCATCTGCAAGTTTCCTGCGACACTGGGATCATTGTTTTGGGCTCCCGCACGGAAACCAGATCGTACGGAATGTCCTTGAAAGACTATCAATTTCAGCTCTGTCTTCTCTGCCTTGTTTTGGACGGCTTTTTTCCCCTTTATCCTCCAGCTTTGGTTTCAAACCCTCGGCAGTAAGAGTTTCCACATCTCCAACTGCCAAAGGCACCACGACGACTGCTCCCGACAGGAGCCGCAACTGCCGCCGGGCCGCTCTGCGTTTGGGGCTTGGTGGGACATGAACAAGGAGCAGAGCACAAAACCCTCCCTGAAACACACCCAGCAGGACAGCAACGAGCGGCTGCGGGCACGGAGACCAAGGAGCAGCTCTTAGGAAGGTCTCTCTGGGCAAAACTCGGGGCAGAGCCTGGTGCTGTGATGGGTGAACTGGCCTAGAACTGCACTCAGGGCTGGAGGAGTTGATCAATACTGGAAGGGTGGGTGTGAGGAGGATGGAGCCAGGCTCTGCTCAGGGGCACCCAGTGACAGGACAAGGGGCAGTGGGTGTGAGCTGGAGCAGAGGAGGTTCCACATCAATGCGAGAAGGACCTTGTTCCCAGTGAGGGTGCCAGAGCCCTGGCAGGGGCTGCCCAGGGGGGCTGTGGAGTCTCCTTCTCTGGAGACATTTCAGACCCTCCTGGCCATGTTCCTGTGTGACTGGATCTGGGGGATCCTGCTGTGTCTGGGGGACCGGACTGGCTGATTTTTCGAGGTCCCTTCCAGTCCCTGATGTTGTGAGATTCTGTGATCCAGGGCTGGGTCACTAAGGCAGCCTCCACCCAGAGAGGGACTAACACAAGGTCTAAAGGAAGGTAGAAGCTAGAAGGACTGGGCAGGACGAGCTGCTGCAGGTGGGCAGTGCTGCTCCCACACCCATGGCTCAACTGGCACCAGTTCCCACACGGGACTGGAGGATGCAGCCCAGGCAGTCACCGTGGCTGGGCAGGGTGCTGAGCTGGCAGGGCTTCCCTCCAGAAGGTTCCTTGGAAAAAGGGCTGCAGCTGTGCCCAGCAGCAGGCAGAGCAGGACAGAAGGGGCCGGCTGGGATACGTACGGTCTGGTTTGTTGCCTCGGGACTCATGCCCTCCTTCCTGACGGTGAGGTCGAACGTGTACTCCACACCTGCTTCTAAGGCAGCTTTGGAAATGGTGACAATTCCTTCCTTGGCACTGAAATTCAGAGAGCACCCTGCAGCCGAGCTCTGCTTGCAAGGAGAAAAGAACTTTCAAACCCTCCTTGGTACGGGTGCACGTCGGGTTAGTCCACAGCTACAACAGTCAGCTCTGCACAAAGCCACCGCGACAGCTCTTCCCGCGTGACGTGGGCCGGGCTGTGGGCAACAGAGGCCCCGACCCCAGCCCTGGGGGTAGTCGGCGGCGCTCGGAGCACTCCCGGGTCTCATCCGAGCCCCACAGGCTTGTTCTACAGCCATCAGTTGCTCGTTCAACACTCACAACCATCTCCAAACTCTAAGGCCAACCCACCTGCACTCCGTGACTCCCCATCCCATCAGAAGATGCTCCTGAGGAGCATCACCCATCACATCTGATGGGCGGTCCTCCCTTCCCCTTCCATCCCTGCAGGGTCAGGCCATCCCGTGTGTGAGGACAGCGACCGCCTCATGCCCACAGTGACCCTGACACCTCCAAAGCCTGACTCTGGCCACTGCTGCGATCACAGATGTTTAACTGGTGGTGGGAGATGGACCAGAGCCCATCTGTGATGCCTCCAGGTTATGAAAGCAGCTACTCTGAAACCCAGAGGCCAAGTGCAAGGGCAGCAGCACGGAGGATGCTTCAGCTTCCACAGCCACCACTTCTGCAGGGCGCAGGGCCACTGCGCAGCACCCCTGCAACCTCCTCTCCGGAGCAGCTTTGTGAAAGATGCTCATGGAGCTTCTTTCCTCACCACCACCTCCACCCAGCCGTGGCTGCGGGGGAGCTCCCCAGGCTCTTACCTTGGAGGAGAACGTACAGGACCAGTCGTACGACAGCAGTGTCTGCTCCCCATCATCCAAGTTGGGGTCGTAGGACTTGCCCCCATCCAGGATCAGGTCCTGCGTGTTGGACCACACACGGTACGAGCCACCGTCGATGATGGGCACCAGCTTACTCGGGATCACCGTCACGTTGGCCACGATCCTTTTGGACAGCGGGGTGTCTCCGAAAGAGACGATGAAGACGAAGCAGTAGTGCCCAACTTCCAGGGCAAGCTTCGGGATCACTAGCTGGGGCCTGTTGACATCCACGTTCGGCAGCTGGATCCTGCTGGAGTCGTCCAGGTTCACGCAGCTGGCTGCTCGGTAGATCTCCCACAGGTGCTCCGTCTGGTACTTGAAGCACCCTCGCAGGTCGATCTGCGCCTCTAGGTAGTTCCTCTGGGACCGCTTCATGACTACCTGAGGGGGCAAAGCCAGCTCCACCTCCGGCTCCTCACACTCCAGGACCTTGACGGTGACGGTAAGGTGGGCTACGAAGAAGCTGATGAGATTGGTGGCGTTCACCTCCACCAGGTAGTCCCCAGGGCTCCCGTAAGAATAGTTGGCCACCGCAACCCTGGTTGTTTGGGTGGAAGAGCCATCCCCAAAGGTCCAGGAGAACTTGACGCTCCTGCTGCTGGGCACCACCGCTGCTTCGAACAGGGCTGTCCTGTTGACAAAGGCATTGGAGGCCGTGAGGAACACCTGGACTATCGGGTCTTGGACCTGGATGGTTCTGGTGACGTTGATCCCGCCCAAGTCATTGAAGGCATGGAGGTGAATCTCGAGCAGCCCTGCTGCCTCCGGACTGTAGGAAACACTCTCTCCTGCCGCGGCGACCACGGACCGACCCCGCTCCTTCCACAGGGAGAACTGCCAGGAGAAGGACACGCGGGAGCCACTCCCCACCCGGGCGCTGAAGCTCTTCTCCGTGCCCGTAGCGATGGCCTCCTCACAGCAGTTCAGCAGCCTGACGTCGCGCACGGCCTCCAGGACCGAGACGAGCACCTGGGCGTGGGCGATGCTGATCTGGTTCTGCACGGTGACGGTCACCAAGTAGTCGCCGCTCTTGGCGAACTCGTGCGTGTACCTGGAGCCGTTGAGGACCACCGAGTAGTCCCCGCTGATGCTCACCAAGTAGCTCACAGAGGTGCCCGACTGCATCCTGATCACGAAGGTCACCCGCTCGCCCGGCTCCACCACCTTCTTGCTGGCCAGAACTTCCAGCCCTTGTATCCTGTCCAGCACCGAGATGTTCCTGCTGGCCAGAGCCCAGCTGACGTCGTTGGAAGCGTTCAGGTGGACGGTGTAAAACCCCGCGGTGGGGAAGGTGACCGCCGCGGACTGGCCGGTCACCGTGCCGTTGGGCACCGCCCACAGCCACCTCACTTCAGTCCCTTTCTGCAGCTCCCCCTCGAAGACCACCGTGGAGCCCGATGAGACATATCTGCAGTCCAGCTCTGCGGTCCCTATGCTCAGCCCCTCTATCACCTCCTCTACGTAGACAGCGACCGTTGTGTTGGTTGAACCCAGCTTGTTTTCTGCTCCAACGACAACCTCTATCACCCCGGGGCTCTGGAAGGAGTGGATAACGAAGGGCTCGGAGGTCACCAGAGAGATGCTGTCCTCCAGGTGCCACACGTAGGTGACGCCGGTGCCACTGGTTATGGTGGTGCTGATGTTGACAGAGGCACTGACGGCAGCCGGGTTGGGGAAGGCGCCGGGCTTCAGGAGACCGACGCTTTCCATGAACTCCAGTGTCCTGTTGGCGGTTGCACTTCCCAGCATGTTGGTGGCTTTCAGATAGACAGTGCAGTTGCCAGGTTCCGGGACGCTCAAGGAGAAGGTTTTCCCAGCGGAGGTCTGCACGGCACTGCCATCCCTTTGGGCTACCCAGCTGTAGGAGATGTTCGTTCCCTCCCTCACCACCGCCTGCAGGTGGAGCGTCTTGTTCGTTGGGAAGTAGAGGTCCTCCACTAGGTCACCGCCAGCCACCTGCAGGCCCTCGATCTGCTCCAGGACGTAGACATAGATGCTGTCCTGCAGCGAGCTGATCACGTTCTCCGCCGTCACGATGACGTTGAATGTGCCCACGGAGCGGAAAGTGTAGGAAATGGTGGAGGAGCCCTGGATCGGGGTGCAGCGGTCGCACAGGATCCACGAGTAGCGGACGGCGGTGCCGGCCGCCAGCGTGGCTACGAAACTCACCGACCCGTTCAATGGCACCACCGTCCTGCTGGCGTTGATGGTCAGCCCTTGGAGCTGCCGGGTCACGGCGACCTCGACGGCGGTCTCGTTGAAGCTGACATCGTTCCGGCCCGTCACGCTGATGGTGTAACGGCCCGTGGTGTTGTAGGAGTGGGTGGCCATCTGCCCGGCCTGCGTGGTGCCGTCTCCAAAGTCCCAGCAGTAACTCACTTTGGTGCCGTTCATGGTGGCGGAGAACAGGTAGATCTGGTTCAGCTCCAGAACGCTTGTCCCGTTAGACTCAATCTTCGCCACCCCGACCGGCTCCTGCACTTCCACAAAGGCTGTGTCGTTGTTGAAGGAGACGTTGTTGGAGACGGTCACCGTGACCAGGAAGACCCCAGGGCTCCTGTAGGTGTAGGTCACTTCGGTCCCGCCCGATCGAGCGGACTCATTGCTCCCGAAGTCCCAGCGGTAGCGGTACTGGTAGGGGGGCTGAGCGCTCACCTGGAAGCTGCTCTCCTCCCCGAGCCTCACAAACTGCCTGGGGGGCAGGAGGGTGACGTTGACCACCTCCGGCTCCACGCAGACGCTGGTGAAGTAGTGAGCCTTGTTCAGGCGGCTCGAGAGAGTCAGCGAGAGTGGGAACGTCCCGCTGCGGGTGAAGTTGTGCGTCACCACGGGGTCCCCGAAGACGGTGACATTGGACGAGCCGTCTCCGAACGTCCAGTCGAAGAAGTACTCGCCGGGGTTCCCCGTGACGTAGGCGGTGAGCTGCACGTCGGGCTGCTCCAGGATGCAAGACGCCGGCTCGATTTTGAGGACTTCCAGGACAAAGACCCGCACAGGCACGGTCTGGGAGACGGAGTTCACCGGGTTCACGGCCGTCACGTTCACGGTGCAGTTGACGTCCTTGACGTAGATGTGTTCTACCGCTGGCACGCGGCTCCTCAGCACCGTCCCGTCGCCCATGTCGAACACCCACGTGATGCTGTCCCCGGTCTGCACCGAGGCGTTAAGAGCCACAGGAGCGCCCAGCTCCGCCGCCTCATCCGCGGAGACACGGAGACCAGTTATCTCTTCGAACACCTGGTAGCCCTCGACGGTCTCCACACTGCTAATGGTGTTGTTGGCCGTCACGGTGACGTTGTACACCCCTCTTAGGGGGTAGCTGTGCGTGGCTGTGGGCTGGCTGGCTGTGAACAGCGGGGAGCCGTCCCCGAAGTCCCAGCTGTACACGACGCCGTAAGGAGACGGCAGTGGATCGGCTCTGAAGGTGACTGGGCGGCTCACGACCAAAACGTCCTCCTCTGCTTCCACCTTCACATCAGTCAGGTAACTGTGGACGTGGACCGGGGTCAGGTGGGTGAGGTTCTCAAACTGGTTCGACACGAGAACCATCAGCACGTATTCACCTGCGGGGAAGAGAGCAGAACCAGGCCAGTCGTGAGGACACGCTTGTGTCTCAGCTCTGCTGCGGGGCCGGGCCTCTCATCTCTCTGCTGTTCCCACCTCCCAGGGGCGCAGGAGCCTCCAGCCGCTCTGGCTGCTCAGTCAGGACTTCCTCGCTGCTCTTTCGCCAGGAGGTGCCCTGTAACCACCTCACCACAAAAACACTCGAGCCCCTTCTCCCTCAGAGAGGCATCCTGAGCCTACCTGGGTCTTGGTAGATGTGGGAAACGTTGTGCTCAATCACGACCTCGTGGACACCGGGATCAGGAACAAGGAAAGACTTGTTGTAGGGGGGTTTGAACAGAGCCGTCTCCTGGGCACCGTCTCCAAAATCCCACCTGCAGACACACGCAAACCCCGTTACGCTGCACACCAGGAGAACTCTGGAGACCCCAGAGGATGCCTGGCCTGGCCAAGGGCTGCCTCCAGAAAGAACCTCAGGGAGCGTCATGCCCGGGGTGAAAGCAGTGGCTACGCCTGGTGCTGGGAGAGGAGGACAGAGCCAGTAAGAAGAGGAGGAACCCGACACGGTGATCCTTTCAAAGAAAAGTCTTCCAGCCCGAACAACAGGCCCCAGCCGCTGCGAGGGAACGCGCCTGGGGGGATGTCACGTTAACTGGGAAGAGCAATGGTGCAGGCAGGAGGGTAAAGCTCTGCACAGCAAGATCCTCCGTACGGGCCGCTCGCAAAGGACTCACAGGAACTGGGCGTCCACGGCAGAATCAACCCGCACCCTCGCTGTCAGCTCCACGGTGCTGTTCGGGGGGAGGACCGGCAGGACACCCAGCACCGTCAGGTTCTTCATCCTGTTCATCGTCTCCACCGTGACGTTGTAGTTGATGGTGAAGTTGCTGACGTGGTTGGAGGCGGTGAGCTGGGGAGGACAGCGGGACGAGGCGCGCGTTTAGTTCGGCCTCGCCGTGCTGCCCGCTCCTGAGTGGGGCTCCACGGCACTGCAGGGGTCCCGCCAGCAGGCGAGCAGCTTGTGGGCCCGGGCAGAGGCGGCTGTGGGGCAGGGAGCCAGAGGCAACAGCTTGAACAGACAGCAGCACAAACCTGGCCAAGCCAGCCCTTGCTGGGCCACCGCATCCCCACTACAGTCAGTCCAAGGAAGGACTGGCTCTACAGCAAGAGGGCAGGGAGAGCTGCTCATCCCGACACTCCTCTGGCTCTGAACTTGCCTGCCTCCCTTTTCCCTGGTTCCATGTGCCCCACACACTGTCTCCAGCTGCTGAGCCCGGGCACTTGCTGCCACCAAGGGGACGGCAGGCACCCAGTTTCCTAGGACAGGCTCCAGCACAAAGTGGGGATGGGAGAGGCTCATGAAGCCAAGAACAGTGGGTGCAGACCCAGCATCCTGGGGGGAGTGGGGGCAGAGAGGGACAGCACAGTGGGCAGAGGAGGGAAAGGGAAAATCAGCAGGCAAGAGACTGAAGAAGCACAGTGGGAGTGGAGCGGGACGCTAGAGATTATCCAGGCGTGGAACACTGACGTGGCACCTAGCAGCAAAGCATCTGGCCATGTCCTCAGAGCTGAGCTGCTGCCACAAGGGATCCTGCAAACCCAGCTGGACTGAGACTTCCTACCCAACAGAGCAAAGAAGCTTGGGTCTAGCGGATCTGTGCCTGAGCCCAGTAAAGCCCAGGCTAATGTCACCTCATTGACTCCAGAGGAGCAGCCCAAGGCGGTCAGCGCAGCGCTGCACCAACCCTGTGAGTGCTAGTGTGTCCTCAGAGCTGGTACTGGTGTCTCACCAGGAAGCGCCCTGCAAACTGACTGAGCAGCCTGGAGGCAGAGCAAGCCTCTGCACAGCAGGACTTATCTCTGTTCTGGCCAGAGATAAACTGTTCCATGAGAGATACCTCCCTCCATGGCCAGACTCTCCGCTCCATCCTCCTTCCTGGGTCAGGACAAAGCCAATGTTCCAGTCTGCAGCAGTACAGAGAGGACAGGGACCAGAAGAGCTTGTGGCAGAAGCTCTGTCCTGAAAAGTCTTATGTTGTCATCCTGCCTCTGCTTGGAGCAGAATCCACCTCCCCGAGGAGGGCTCCTGCCTTGTTCCTGCTGGGGAGGAGTGAGGACACTCCACGAACAGAAAGGAGAAGGCAGAGGAAAGAGGAGAAAACGAAGACGAAGACGACAGTGAAGTCAGCTGTAACAGAAGAAGAGGAAGAAACCATCTGCATGTGCAAGAGCAGCTCAGTGAGGAGCAGCAGACAAGGCCATCGGGAGCACAGGGAGCACCTCCTCAGCTCAGCTCAGCTCAGCTCAGCTCAGCTCAGCTCTACCTTCCCCTGTCCCTGCTGCTCTTCCTGCTTCGCTTGTGGGATGAGGTGGAGGCCCCGGGTGGAAAGGGTCCCCACGGGAAAGGCCTTGGCTTACCGAGAGCTTGTACACGGCCGGGCTCTGGTAGATAACGTTGAAGACAACATTGCAAAAAGTGAAAGACGGTTTGTCATCGACTGTCCAGCGGAAAGTCACGTCTGAGCCAGCCTCCATCACGGGGGTGTAGCTCTGAAAGGCAGCAGAACATTTCATCCTAGAGCAAGCGAACCGCACGCACAGCACCTCCCAGGAGAGCTCCAGCTGAACTGGAGAGGGAGCAGAGCCCGACTGGGAGGCACCACACGTGTCTGGCGGTGCCCTCAGAGCATGGCACAGAGGTGTCTGGCACAGAGGGGTGAGGGTGTCTGGCACAGAGGTGTCTGGCACAGAGGGGTGAGGGTGTCTGGCACAGAGGGGTGAGGGTGTCGGTGGCCTCGTTGCTGGCAGAGAAACAGACTCTGACTCTGCAGACGACGAGCAGAGCCCACAGTGCCTGCTCCCACACCCCAGTGCTCTCTGCTCTTGTGATCGGGTCACTTCCTCACTGGCTGAAAAACCTTCCCAGAACAACCCAGCTTCAGCTGCAGCTCTGCGCTGAGCCTGCGCCCCTCATGCACTGCTGGTGTCTGACCCAAAGGCTAAACTGGCCGTCCTGCACCGGACAGGGCGGGCGCCCTCCTCAGCCCTGCAGCACCTGCGGAGCAGCCCGGGCAGCCCAGACTGTGGCAGCCAGGAAGGCTGAGGCCAACAGGTATGGCAGGCACAAGGTTCTGCCACAAGCAGCCAGAGGGGGACAGAGCATTCCAGACAGCGACAGGCAGCTCCTCAAGTGGTTCCCAGGGCTCGGCCGCAGCTCTGGGGACAGGGGACTGCAGAAATAAAAGACTGCAAACTCCAGAGCAACTCCAAGACTCGGAGGAAAAAGTTCTTGTAGCTTTGGCCATCATAGAACAGTTTGCATTGGAAGACCTTTAGGATCATCAAGTCCAGCTGCCCCCCCAGCACTGCCAGGACCCCACTGACCCCTGTCCCTCGCCCCACATCTCTAGGGGTTTGCAACCCCTCCAGGGATGAGGACTCCCAAACTGCACTGGGCAGCCTGGGCCAGGCCTGAGGAACCCTTGTGGGGCAGAAGTTGCTCCTCAGGACCAATCTCAACCTCCCCTGGGGCAACCTGAGGCCAGTTCCTCCTAGGAGAAAAGATTGACCCCTACTTGGCTCCAACCTCCTGAATTTCAGGGAGCTGTAGAGAGCGAGAAGGTCTCCCTGGAGCCTCCTTTTCTCCAGTTCAACCCACCCCAGTTCCCTCAGCTGCTCCTCAGAGGCTCTTCAGCAACTTGTCCCTGTTCTCCAGCCTCCTCTCTGGACCTACTGCAGCCCCTCCATGTACCTCCTGCAGGGAGTGAGTGGCCCAGACCTGACCCCAGGAATCAGAATGGGGCCTCCCCAGCGCTCAGTACAGACATGCAAGTGCTCTAAGTTTTTGGTAGAGCAAATCCCAACACCTACAGCACGCTTGCCAAGCCCAGAGAAGGGAAGTCCTGGCCTTTCGTAACACCACCAGCTTCCTGTGGAACCACAAAGCCAGAGTCCCCCCTGCAGGAGGTGCTGCCTCACCTCTGAGGGAGCTACAGCGAGGGCAGAGCTGAGCTGCACTGCTGCTGGAGAGCACCAACCCTTCCTGCCACCCGCCTGGGCTCACGGCAGCACCGCCAGCGTGGCCTGGGACCCAGCGCTCAGCAGAAGCAGCACGCCACCCGGCCAGCACAGAGCCGCACGGCTAGCAGAAGTCACTACCAGCCCAGAAGCAGCAGCACTCACTCACCATGAGCGAGTTCACCAGGACTCTGCTCTCAGGGTCAGGGGTGGCCCGCAGCCCGCGGATGGGCTCCTCCACCTTCACTGTGATGGTGATGTTCTGGGAGCTCACGGCGTTCTCTGCAAGCAGCACGTGGGTGCTCACCCCGTCCCCGAGGCCGCCCAGGCTGACCACAGCAAACCAGGTGTCGTTGGTCTCCCTGGCACAGTCCGTCGTCAGCGGTGCCACCGCCGCCGGGCAGGAGCTTTCGAAGGGGAAGGTGCGGTTGTCGCCCAGCCAGCTGGCTGTCGCGTTCAGCCCCGCGGAGAGCTTGACCACCAGGGTGCTGTGGTTGGTGGGCAGGTAGACCCTGGTGCCCTGCGGAGGCGGGTGGATGACACGCAGCCCCGCCACCCGGGACGCCACCCAGAAAGCGCAGGACACGTTGGCGCTGAAGACGCCGTTGCCCACGCTGGCTCTGACCGTGTAGCGCCCCGGGAGCTCCAGCCCCGCGTTGCCGGGGCTGAGCAGCGGCACCAGCCGCTCCTCGGCGTAGCGGACCCGGAGCGAGCAAACGGTGCCGTTGATCCAGCTGGCACCCAGGGAGCTGCCCTCGGAAGAGCTGCTGCTCAGGATGCTGGTGCTGTAAAGGGGCGTCGCGCCCGGCTGGCACCGCAGCAGCGAGCCCCGGCCCGCGCTGTGCTGGATGCTGAAGACATCCCCAGCCCTAACGAAGACACTTTCTTTTCTGAGTGTGACCTGCAGAGAGAGGAGACGCTGCTGGGGTCGTGTGCTGAGTGAGGAGCGCTCCGCACCCAGCTCTCCCCTGGGCAAGGTGCAGGGATTCCCTGCCAAGGGGAAACCCAGCAGGAAAGCCAGGGCAAAGCATGAGGAGACGTTTCACCACTCCACTCCCCTTGGCTGGTGCTGAAGCCAGTTGTGGGGACAGCCCAGGACATCCCACAGCCCTTCACCAAGAGGTTCTGACAGAGAGCCCACAGCTCAAACTGGGGAAGACAGAGAAGGGCAGTGCTGGCACTGGGCAGGCCAGTTCATTGGAAGGGGCCTCACTACCTCCACCTGAATTCTTTGTGCACCCAAAGCCCTCAGGAGAAAACTGCCCCAGCAGTGAGCACCCAGCAGCTACTGAACACTGACCCGATACTGGGAAGAAGGGCCAGCAGGTACTGTGAAGAGAAATTCCTTGCTGAGTTGGTAGCTGGGCTGGCTCTCGTTGTGCAGGAGGGACCTGGGGGAAGGGCTGCTGGCAAAGGAGCTGTTGGCACACTCGGTCGAGTTGCAGCAGTTGGCTGGTGATGAGCAGAGATTGCTCAAATGGCACCACTGGAAACCAGGAGGACACTCAAGCAGCGTCCAGTTCCCATCGTCCTGAGCTGTGTGAAGTGGTTCTGTAGCATTTATGTGCTCCTGGGAGTCTGGAGAAAGGGAAAGAGAAAGCGACGATCACTGCTCTGAGCGGTCAAAGTTCTGGTGAACCTGCTCCTTTCACAGAAACACAGTGTTAGGGACTGGAAGGGACCTCGAAAGATCATCCAGTCCCAGCCCCCTGACACAGCAGGATCCCCTAGATCCAGCTGCACAGGAGAAGTCCAGGAGGGTTTGAAACATCTCCAGAGAAGGAGACTCCACAACCCCCCTGGGCAGCCCCTGCCAGGGCTCTGGCACCCTCCCTGGGAACAAGGTCCTTCTCACACTGATGTGGAACCTCCTCTGCTCCAGCTCACACCCGCTGCCCCTTGTCCTGTCACTGGGTGCCCCTGAGCAGAGCCTGGCTCCATCCCCCTGACACCCACCCTTCACATCTTGATCAACATCCATGGGGTCACCCCTCAGGCTCCTTTTTCCCAGCTCCAGAGCCCCAGCTCCCTCAGCCTCTCCTCAGCAGGGAGATGCAGAGCTCCGCGCTCACACGGCACTGAGCCCTGGCACGGGCAGAGCCGGCGCCGACGCCGCAGACCCGCAGAGCAGTGTTTCTGGAGTTCATGCTCCCTGTCTCAGGGAACATCTCCTCTCGAAAGCAGCCAGCCCTCTGGCTACAGCATGCGTGCCGCGGCCAGCGCTGACTGCGAAGCTGTCGTCCAGGGAGCCAAGGGCTCATTAGATTATCTCATCCCTCAGGAAGACGTGGGCCCGGGGAAAGGCTCTTCCTTGTCAACCTGTGGGGCCTGACGGACCAGAACACCGGGCCGTGGGGAAGGGACCTCTCCAGCTCCTCCAGTCCCACCCCCTGCAGCGAGCAGGGGCATCTGCAACTAGGGCAGCTTGCTCAGAGCCCCATCCAGGCTGAACTGGGATGGTGCCAGGGAGGGCTTCTCAGTATCTTTGAGGTTTCCACGTGGATACCCTGGAGAACCGAGGTAACGCCAGCACTCCAGCCCCTCCTAACACGCCGCACCATGGCTTCCCAAAGCGTAAAAGCACAGCTCAGATGAACTCAGGATGGCTAGGAGCCCTGGGGGCCAAAAAGGCCACCCCATCCTGGGGTGGCTCAGAAGCAGGATGGTTAGGGGATGGAGAGAGGTTCTTCTCCTTCTCTACTCTGCCCTGCTGAGACCACATCTTGAATCTTGTGTCCTGTGCTGGACCTCTCAGGTCCAGGAGGACACAGAGCTGCTGGGGAGAGAGAGCCCAGTGCAGAGCCACAGAGATGCTGGAGAGAGGGGAGCATCAACCTGCTGATGAAAGGCTGAGGGAGCTGGGGCTCTGGAGCTGGGAAAAAGGAGCCTGAGGGGTGATCCCACGGATGTTGATCAGTATGGGAAGGGTAGGTGTCAGGAGGATGGAGCCAGGCTCTGCTCAGGGGCACCCAGTGACAGGACAAGGGGCAGCGGGTGTGAGCTGGAGCAGAGGAGGTTCCCCATCAGTGTGAGAAGGACCTTGTTCCCAGTGAGGGTGCCAGAACCCTGGCAGGGGCTGCCCAGGGGGTTGTGGAGTCTCCTTCTCTGGAGACATTTCAAACCCACTGGCCATGTTCCTGTGCGACTGGATCTCGGGGATCCTGCTGTGGCAGGGGGATTGGACTGTCTGATCTCTCGAGGTCCCTTCCAATCGCTAACGCTCTGTGATTCTGTGAACTCCCCTCTCCCTGTGCTCCTCACACTCAGGCTTTGCTCCCTACCCTCATGTTCCCTTCACGCACTGAGGCTTCTCCTTCCATTCACTTCCTCCAAGGCAGCCCCAGGCTGCCCAACCACACCTGCACGTTTTGCTTTTTAGTCTCCATGAAAAACAGCACCAGAACGTCTGAGCTTTTAACGGCTTCAAGGTTTCTGCTTTGAGAGCAGAGGAGCCACAAGAAGACCTCCCCCCACCACCCGAGAGAGCCCTCATGGTGCCAGCTCTAACAGCAGCACAAGTGACAGAGGAGGAGCCTCACCTGCTCCATCTGTGGGTCTGTGCACCTGGAACCTCACTTGGACGGGCTGATGCAGCTGCTGTGTCACCAGCTCCAGGGCGGTTACGTACCCCTCGTGCCTGAACGCCAGCTCGGGGAACACCATCACCTGCAAAACAAAGCGGGTTCTGACGGGCCCGCACCTCGCCGGGCTCCCTCTGCAGCAGCAGGACCAGCAAACCCTCCTCACCTCGCCAGGCTGCCACCCAGCAGGCGCCTCGCCTCCTGCCAGGGTCTTCACAGCCTCGTGGGTGTCAAACCCCGGGTCTCCCACGAAGAAGTTTTGGGCGTTTAAGAGAACTCCTGTTGGCAAAGGACACACTCGAGGTCAGCGCGGCCCGCCGGCGCTCCCCGAGCACCGGGCCGGGCTCGGAGCGCCGGGGCAGCAGGGGTGAAGCAGCGCCCACCGTTCGGCTTGTACTCGCAGACGTAGCTGTGCTTGGCCATGCACAGGTCCGTGTTGCACTGGCCCGTGGGGCCCATGCGGACGCAGTGGTCCGCGGTGGACGGATGGGGCTCTCCCGGGAGCCAGTTCTGACAGCTCTCCAGATTAAAGCCTTCGCCTCTCTGCTGCGCTCCAGCGCTTGCAAAATCGTTGAATCCGATCCAGACGTCGAGGCTCCTTCAAACAACAACAACAACCAAAATAAATCAGGAGGTGGAGATTTCAGGAAGTCAGGAGGATTAAAAAGATCTGGGGCTGGTCCATCTGTGGTCCTCTATGGAAACGGTCATCTTCAACAACAACGGCTCCAGCACGGTGTCACAGGATGCGTTTAACGGGGCCTGAAGGATTTCAATTTCAATGTCTCCCCACCACCACCAGATCCTGCATCTTCAACAGCAGCTCCCTCCCAGCCCTTCAAACCTCTGAGCTAAGAGCTATGAAAAGCCACCAGCACTTGGGTAAAACGAGGGGACAGCTGAGGTCAGAGGATCCAGACAGGGCAGTGCCACAAGCCCAGCTCCTGCTCACTGTGGGGAGATCAGGTCTACGTGGGGAGATCATCTCTCCGTGGGGAGGTCACCCATCTGTGGGGGGATCCTCTGTCTGTGGGGAGCTCCTGCCATCTGTGGGGAGATCCTCCCTCTGTGGGGAGATCCTCTCTCTGTGGGGAGCTCCTGCCATCTGTGGGGAATCATCTCTCTGTGAGGAGATCTTCTCTCTGTGGGGAGCTCCTGCCATCTATGGGGAGATCATCTCTCTGTGGGGAGATCGTCAACTCCTCAGCCAGCGCTGAAAGGAGCAGCTGTAGGAGGACAGGATGGCGGCAGCCGAGGCCAAAGCACCGGGGGGAGATGAACCCCACAGGCACGAGGAGCCGCCAGGACCAGTTCAGGAAGATGAAATGTCCCTTTCCCATTTGGAAACTGGCTGAACCCCAGCAGAGGTTCTGGTGGAAAGTGCTCAGAGGTCTTTTATAGCCCCAAAACAGCCTGGACAAGTGTTTCTCATTGCACGCAGCAGCACAGGAGGTGTTTGCTCCATACCAAGTGGTGGTGGGTGCAGCCTCATGGTGCCCCCTGCAAAGCCCCAGCTCTTCTCCATGATCCCTTGGGCAAGCTGCAGTGAGTCCTCCTACAGCCTTGCCTCCCCGCACCTGGGAGTCCCAGGGTGGTACCAGTGCTCTGCACAAAGCTGAGAGGGGAGAGAACTGGTGTCTCTCGTGCACCACCAGGCTCAGCCAGCTGCAGCAGAGCGTGAGCTCAGGCTGACCAGCGCCGATGAAAACAACTGCTCTGTGCATCAGGAGGTTTTCACTGCAAATGGGATTAAAACTGGAGTAATGGCCTGTCCTCCGCTCCGGAACTGCTGGCAGGGGAGCAGGGAGAACAGGGGGTAGGGAGCCGCCTGTTTGCTGCCACTGCTTGAACTCCATCGAGATTTTCCTCTTCTAATTCCAGCTGTGATCTCACTGCAAGTCGTCATGAGAGTAAGAAACCAAAGCCCAGCAGACCTCGGCTGGCTGCCTTCCTTCCCACCTCTGCCCCACTGCCAGGCCCACAGCCTCGCAGGGAGGAGCAAGAGGGTTCTCAGTGCTTTTCTGAATCCGGATTGGAAGGATCTTCTTCCCAGTGAGGGTGCCAGAGCCCTGGCAGGGGCTGCCCAGGGGGGCTGTGGGGTCTCCTCCTCTGGAGACTTTTCAAACCCCCCTGGCCATTTTCCTGTGTGACCGGATCTAGGGGATCCTGCTGTGGCAGGAGGATGGGACTGGATGATCTTTCGAAGCCCCTTCCAGTCCCTAATGTTCTGTGATTCTCTGCCTCTGAGGAAGGACCAAGCAGACAGAGTTTTGGGAGGGGAGAGGAGCTCCCTGCACTGGGAAAGCAGAGTCCCTGGGAGGGGTGTGGGCTGGAGCACCCAGCTCCTGAAGGTGGGGAAGGGAGCAGCTCGGCAGCGTGATGCTCCTGGGGAGGCCGTGCACCGCCAGGAGCGAAGCAGCGGCGAGCACCGTCCTCGCTGCTGCGTGTTCTAACGCGAAACAGATCACTGCTCCTGTCCTTTTCCCACAAGAAACTACAGAGGCTGCGAGTTCCAAACCCCTCGGCTGCTCCGTCTTCTGTCGGCAGGGAAACGGCCTCCTGGAACAGCCTGGCTCGTGTTTATCTGAATGGATTAGTCAAACAAATGCAGGGAGCAAAGAGGGATGGGGTGGAGAGAGCACCGAGGGGCAGCAGCTGGGAAACAGCTTGGGCGGCTTGTTCCCTCCGTGGTCTCATGATTCCCTCAGGAGCCCTGCAGCAACGCCAGAGGGATCGGACCCCAAGTGACCAGGCACTAACCCGTGAGGAGGGACAGCCTCCTCCTCATCCTCCTCCTCCCTGGCGCAGGGACCACATGTTAGTGATCTCAGGATAAATCCCTGCGTGAAGGGAACAGGGCAGCGGGACAAGTCTGGGGAGAAGGGGCTGTGAGCCCTTCAAAGCCCGAGTCCCACGCAGCTGTTCCACGGGCTCTCTGAAGAGGCCAGCCCAGCCGGCTCATCTGGGAGCGCTGACAAGAGCTGTCAGGCTCCTGCAAGTTCTCCTGGTCGTCCTCCCCCCTCACAAGCCCTCTCGTTGCACAAAGGGCACTCAGAGGGGCGGATTTAATCAAAGGCTGACACTTCAGTGCTCTCTGTTTATGAAGCCCAAGGCCTGAGGTGCAACAGATGCTGCTGGAGCCCCGGAAGAAGAGCAGAAGGGCTCTGGGCTGTGTCTGGGAGGACACGGGATCCCAGCTGGGCTGCAGGACCTCAGCAATGACCCGGGTTCTGCTAAAACTTCATGCACCAGTGTCACACAGGGGAAGATGGAACACAGGAGGTTTCACGTCAGTCTGAGAAGGACCTTCTTCCCAGTGAGGGTGACAGAGCCCTGGAAGGGGCTGCCCTTGGGGGCTGTGGAGTCTCCTTCTCTAGAGATGTTTCAGACCCGCCTGTCCCTGTTCCTGTGCGACTGGATCTAGGGGATCCTGCTGGGGCAGGGGATGGGACTGGGTGACCTTTCGAGGTCCCTTCCAATCCCCAATGACTGGATCTAGGGGATCCTGCTGGGGCAGGGGATGGGACTGGGTGATCTTTTGAGGTCCCTTCCAATCCTTGACGTTCTGTGATTCTGGGATGATCCAGCTGTAATTCAGCTGATGGAGGGAGCTGGCTGCAGGGTCACCCACAGGTCCTGCCTGGCAGCCAAACACAGCAGGACCCTCCCTCCAGACCCCTCTGCAGACGGGACCCCAGAACACCAGACCCATCACTAGGACGTCTTCCCCCGACCCTCCTCTCTTACCTGATGACGTGAGCGACCAAGAAGCTCTGGATCTCGGGGCTGCTCACAAAGGCCAGCTCTCCATTGCCATGCTCCTGGCAGTGCTGCTGGGCCTCCAGCCACTCGGCCTTCTCCACCACCAGCTGGTAGCAGTGGTTGTTGCCCGGGAACACCAAGCCGTCAGGGGGACACATGGGGTGAACTGCTGCAGGAGGGAGAAGAACACAGCCATGACACCCCTCCTATGGGTCCACACACCCCAGGCTCCAGCAGTGTCCTGTCCTTGAGGCCCACAGATTCTGTGCAGCGTCTTCTTGGCTCAGGACAGTGCAATGTGCTGCCTGCTGGGCCAGGAGAGTCCAAAGCACTCAGCCCTTCCTCCTCCTCACGAGGCCGGAATGCAAAGGAAGTGGCAGGAGCCGGTGCTACCCTCCCCAGCCAGCTCCCCGCTCACCTCTGCCCAGCTCTCCCTCCCCGGCGGTGATGCCGTACAGCACGGCGAGGTCGGTGCCGCCTCTGTTGCGGATCTGTAAGTCCAGGCTCTCGTTGGTCCTGACCAAGGAAGGACACTGCAGCTCCAGCTGCTGGGGAGAAGCCACCACCTCGAGTCCTGCCTGCGCGTACAGGACCCTGGAGCCCACGAAGACGGCGGCGGTGACGTTGTACTGTCCGGGTAAGGCGAACGCGTGCGCCGCCGTGCTCCCGGCGGTGCTGAGAGCCTCGGACTGGTCCCCAAAGTCCCACAGTAAAGTGCTGGCAGCGATGGGAATACTGACGTTGAAGAGCACGGCCTGCTGCAGGCTGTAGCGGGGCTCGAGCCCTGCGAAAGACACAGACAGCTGTGCCTGGAAGGGAGAGGGGACGAGCACAGGGCCACCGCAGACCTGCTCGGGCAAATGCTCAGTGCAAAATGGCAAACATGCGGAGGAAGAGTTTGTTTCCTGGGCAGTCCCACACAGGCACTGCCCCTGGGGGCTGAAAGCTCCGTACTCCTGGTCTTCAGCATAACAGAGGGCACTGCAGCTCTCCTCGGAGACGTTCCCAGGGTGGATGGACGTGAAGAGGATGATGAATTCAGCCTCTCCCGTGTGGCTGCTGTTCAGACACGTCACGTACTGAGCTCCTGCGGGGCACAGCAGAGGATCCTCTTACAAACCGACAAAAGAGCCCCAGCTCCCTCAGCCTCTCCTCAGCAGGGAGATGCTCCCCTCTCTCCATCATCCCTGTGGCTCTGTGTTAGGCTCTCTCCAGCAGCTCTGGGTCCTGCTGGACCTGAGGGGCTCACAACTGGACACGACATCCCAGATGCGGTCTCAGTAGGGCAGAGTAGAGGGGGAAGAGAACCTCTCTGCATCTCCTAAACACCCCTCTTCTAATCCATCCCAGGGTGCCACTGGCCTTCTTAGCCACCAGGGCCGACTGCTGGCTGCTGGCCATCCTGCTGCCTGCTAGGAACCCCAGGTCCCTTTCTCCTCCGCTGCTCTCCAGCAGGTCGGTCCCCACCCACTTGCCACCCCACAGTCCCGCAAAGGGACTTGTGAGCAGCTCCTTCTNTGCTCCCGGCGGTGCTGAGAGCCTCGGACTGGTCCCCAAAGTCCCACAGTAAAGTGCTGGCAGCGATGGGAATACTGACGTTGAAGAGCACGGCCTGCTGCAGGCTGTAGCGGGGCTCGAGCCCTGCGAAAGACACAGACAGCTGTGCCTGGAAGGGAGAGGGGACGAGCACAGGGCCACCGCAGACCTGCTCGGGCAAATGCTCAGTGCAAAATGGCAAACATGCGGAGGAAGAGTTTGTTTCCTGGGCAGTCCCACACAGGCACTGCCCCTGGGGGCTGAAAGCTCCGTACTCCTGGTCTTCAGCATAACAGAGGGCACTGCAGCTCTCCTCGGAGACGTTCCCAGGGTGGATGGACGTGAAGAGGATGATGAATTCAGCCTCTCCCGTGTGGCTGCTGTTCAGACACGTCACGTACTGAGCTCCTGCGGGGCACAGCAGAGGATCCTCTTACAAACCGACAAAAGAGCCCCAGCTCCCTCAGCCTCTCCTCAGCAGGGAGATGCTCCCCTCTCTCCATCATCCCTGTGGCTCTGTGTTAGGCTCTCTCCAGCAGCTCTGGGTCCTGCTGGACCTGAGGGGCTCACAACTGGACACGACATCCCAGATGCGGTCTCAGTAGGGCAGAGTAGAGGGGGAAGAGAACCTCTCTGCATCTCCTAAACACCCCTCTTCTAATCCATCCCAGGGTGCCACTGGCCTTCTTAGCCACCAGGGCCGACTGCTGGCTGCTGGCCATCCTGCTGCCTGCTAGGAACCCCAGGTCCCTTTCTCCTCCGCTGCTCTCCAGCAGGTCGGTCCCCACCCACTTGCCACCCCACAGTCCCGCAAAGGGACTTGTGAGCAGCTCCTTCTCCAAGCACTTCCTTTCTGGGACTTGCCTGGGAAGTCTTTAATCCCGCAGCAACCGTTTCCAAACTCTCTATGCTAATTACTGATGACAGAGTTAACAAGCCAGTCACACAGATTTATGAGGCAGCAACACTCAGTAAATAAAACGGGTCTCTGGAGAGCTCCCCAGTCCCATGGCACATGTTGCTGCTGAGTTTGACCCGCAGAGGAGCCCACAGGACCAACCATCACGTCAGAGCGAGACACAAGGTTGTCCCTTGGCCGCAGGTTGGGCTGGTGCAGCTGGTTCCACTAGCCAGGGTTCCAGCCAGGGGTCTGGAGCTGGGCAGACACTCCTTGGGAAGAGCCAAGAGCTTCCCACCTCCCTGCAGGAGCCAGGAGAGAGAGTGATGCTGTGCACAAGCAGCACCCGAGGGGTGTGGGAGGATGCAAATGGCTGTGATGAGGGTGTGCAGGAACACGTGTCCTGCTCCAGGGAGCACAAACACCTCGAGTACTGGGGGCAGTGCTGGGCCCCTCACTTCCAGAGAGAGATTGAGGGGTTGGAGTGGGTGCAGAGGAGCAACGAGGCTGGGGAAGGGACTGGAGGGAGAGGCTGATGGGGAGAAGCTGAGGGAGCTGGGGGTGTTTAGCCTGGAGAAGAGGAGACTCAGGGGGCACCTTCTCCCTCTCTCCAGCTCCCTGAAGGGAGGTTGTAGTCAGGTGGGGGTCAGGCTCTTCTCCCAGGCAACCAGTGCTGGGACAAGAGGCCAGAGCCTGAAGCTGCCAGGGGAGGCTTAGGTTGGATGTCAGGAAGCCCTTCCTCATGGAAAGGGTGATCAGAGCCTGGACTGGACTGCCCAGAGCAGTAGGGGAGTCCCCACCCCTGGAGGTGTTGAAGGCCAGCCTGGCTGTGGCCCTTAGTGCCCTGTTGTGGCCGCTGAGGTGATGTCAGGTCCTGGGCTGGGCTGGCTGTGCTCAGAGGGCTCCTCCAGCCTCAGTTACACCAGGATTCAGTGATTCTGTGCATGGCCACGCAGGGATGTACAGCGAGGGCAGCCACAAGAGCCCCATCTCGGAGCAACAGCTCGTCCCCTCGTTTCACTCCCCCCCACAAGCTCCCGGCGGGCGGGACGGTTCTCTGCCACAAACACAGAGGCAGGGCCCCTGCCGCAGCCCAGCTGGGCCTGCCTGGCCTCCTCTCCAGCTCTGCCCACGCAACCCAGCCATGTTTGCTCCTCTGTTTCTGCTGGTTGCTACAACATCTCCCCCCAGACATCTCAACAGCTCCAGCCTTGCGTGATCTTCCCACAGCGAACCCATCCAGCAGCCACTTTTCTTAGGAGGAGTCTCATGAGGAGGACAACAGCAGGGGAACCACTGTGCTTGTCAACAGCAGCCTGGTCATCCCTCCCCAGCCCCTGGCAGGCCGTCCCCAGCCTCCTTCCGTTGCACTGAGTTACCCAGAACCCAGCCTCATGTTGCTGTTTCCTCACTACCCTGAAGCAGTTTGTGGTGGAAACAGCTCACTACCAAGGGGACCGACAGTGCTGGGGCTCCAGGTGCTGCACATCTGGGCAAGGAGCTGGCTCCCCCTTCCCAGCCTGCAGTTAAACACTGCCTGATGCTTCTGCCAGCCAGAGCAGACAGCATAACAGCAAGGCCAACCTTCAACCCAGCGCTGCCGGGTCACCCCTAACATCACCCAATGGCTGTCTGAAGCCTGGTGTGCAGTGAGGTTGCTGCTCTCTCCTGTGACTGACTCAGTCCCCACAGCATCGGGGCAGTCGTACGCGGCCACTACCGGCTTCGCTAGAGTAGAGCTGACGGCGACGCGGCCCCCGGCAGCACTATGGGCTGGGGGAAGAGGGGCTGGAGAGCTGCCTGCTGGAAAGGGACCTGGGGTGTTGGCTGACAGCCGGCTGAACAGGAGCCAGCAGGGTGCCCGGGGGGGCAAGAAGGCCAGTGGCATCCTGGCCTGGATCAGGAACCGGGTAACCAGCAGGAGGAGGGAGGTGATGGTGCCCCTGTGCTCTGCACTTGTGAGACCACACCTTGAGTACTGGGTCCAGTGCTGGGCACCACAAGGCCAGAAGGACACTGAGGGGCTGGAGTGGGGCCAGAGAAGGGGGAATGAGGCTGGGGAGAGGGGCTGGAGAACAGGGCCTGTGGAAAGTGGCTGAGAGAACTGCAAATATGGAGTCTAGAGAAGAGGAGGCTGAGAGGAGACCTTCTTGCTCTCTCCAGCTACCTACAAGAAGGTGGTAGAGAGGCTGCTGCTGGTGTCTGCTCCCAAATTCCTAACGATAGGACGAGGGGAGATGGCCTCAAGTTGCGTCAGGGGGACGTTTAGACTGGATCTGAGGGAGAAGCTCTTTGCTGGGAGAGTGATTGGGCACTGGGACAGGCTGGCCAGGGAGGTGCTGGAGTCCCCATCCCTGGAGGGGTTTAAAGAACAAGTAGCTGGAGCCCTTGAGGCCACGGTCTGGGGATTAGGGAGCTGTTGGGCTGAGGGCTGGGCTGATGATCCCGGAGGTCCCTTTCCATCCAGGACGGTTCTGTGACTCCATGGGGTCTGGGGCAGCCCAGAGGTCGTCCCCAGCTCCCCGGTGCCCAGCGCTCGGCCGCTGTCCTTACCGCAAGAGGAGTTGGCGAAGGGGACGTCGAAGAGGGAGCGGTTCGCCACCTCGGGCGGGTGGGCACACCTCGTGTCCGACGCATCGGCGACCCTCACGCGTCGCTCCTCCACCCAGCGGGGCACCCAGGAGAGCCTGCAGTCGCAAACCAACGGATTCCGACTGAAGTTTCTGTGCGGGAGAGAGCAGAGACAGAGACACGTCGGGCGTTACGGCGACACGTGCCGAGCGCCGGCGACGGCAACGTGCCGATCCCCGGCTGCTCCCATCTGCGCTGCTGCCGAAAAGCACCGCGAGCGGAGCTAATGAATAGGGAATCAGGCGATAATTAACGTGGTGTTTGAGCAGAGGCTGGAATTAGCCAAGTGCTCCCAGTTCTTTTCTGACTCCACAAATAATTGCTGCAATTAGAAGCGAATTACAGAGGCAGCCTTGTATGTCAGGCAGCCTTGGGACGGAACAGCAGCCTCTCCAGCTACGGGGGACTATTTACAGCTCCCTTCAAAACCCAGCTAAGAGAATCAAATTGATCTGTCAAGAAAAGAAACGCAAAGTCAATGACAACCTTCCCACGTGGCAGCTTAATGAGAAGATGGAAACTTTAATTGCAGCTAAGCTCGCTCCCAGCGACAGCCCTCGGCGACTCGGCTGCGCCCCAGCAGCGACGGGGAGGCTGTGCGCTCAGCTGACGCCGGCAGGGCTGGCCGGCCGCGGGGCTGAGCCCAGGGCTTCGCACTGGCAAACGGGCTCGAACCTTCTGCCTCCCCAGTGCCACTTGTAAGCAAAACCCAGGGCTGGAAACGCCCTCTGTGCCTGGTCCTCAAGGACACAGAAAACCGCTAGCGCTGAGGACTTGGGTTGCTTTGGGAGAACAGCTTCAAGTGGCTTCGACACCGCAGCGGGGGTCTCCTGAGTTGCAGGTCAGTGCCCTCCCTCCCCATCAGATCCCCCAGTCCCAAGGTGGGAGCACACAAACAGGAACAGTGCGAGTGACACAGAGCACGGCCACAGACAAGGACCTCAGCGGAGCTGATGTGGAGGGGGAGCCAAGAAGGCTCTGGCTGAGGGTGAAGGCATCCAGGAACTGACTGGGCTTGAGGGCGCCAACAGAGCCCAGGAGCAGGACAGAGCTTGAGGAAGAAGCTGGAGAGGGTCTGGAAGGCAGCTGCTTGGTTAGGCAGAGGCCGCAGGAAGGGAAAAGCTGCTCCAAGGACAGATCTAACTAAAGAGCTGGGAAGCAAAGGAGGATGAACTTACATTTCACTTAAATTAAATAAATTATCAAATATTCCATCTTCTAATGTAGAAATCTCGTTGTGGCTTATATCTCTGTAAGAGAGGGGAAAGGACAGTTCATCACACTGGTAGCAACCTCCTGGCCAACACCACACAGCAGCTACTCCCACCCCCAGCTCTGCCTGGGTACCAGTTACCCTCTGAGCACCCCGACCTCAAAGGTCACAGGCGTGTGACAGCAAAACATCTAGCCAGCCACTAGGTCCTGGAACCACAGAGTGCTTGAGGCTGGAAGGGACCTCTGGAAGTCCAGCCCCCTTGCTCAAGCAGGGTCACCTAGAGAGGGCTGTCCAGAATCATGCCCACACACTTTTTTGTGTATCTCCAAGGTTCCACAGCCTCTCCAGGTGACCTGTTCCCTTGCTCAAGTCCACTTGCAGTGGTCCAAGCCCCTCTCCAAGTCCTCCTTGCAGGAGGTGCTCAAAGGGTAAAGATGAGCACAGACCCTGTGGTCAAAGCTCTGGGAGGTGGTGGGACATCAGGTCTTTAACCAACCAGTGGCTCCTCAGAGGACCCTCAGGACCCAATTCCCTCTGAGATCCTTGAGATTTGGACGCCACAGCCTTATCACCAGTTTCCGTGTGCTAACATCCATCTTGCCCCACGTTCTCTTGCCTCAGTCTCCACCCTGCAGGCCAGTGGGTCAAATGCCTGAAGGAAGGAGCCCATGAACCCAACCATCTGGGGCTCAGCACTGGTCACACAAGAGAAGGGCTGCCTTGTGGAGCTCAAGGGTGCAGCTCAAGCGTGCTGCAGGGGCGCAGCGGGTACTCACAGTTTTGCCAGAGCAGGCAGGCTTCGGAACAGCTGAGCATCTAAACCACTGATCTGGTTATTGGAAAGATCCCTGGAGAAAGAAAACACAAGGTTCAGCTTCACTACAGGATCACAGAACCCTAGGGACTGGAAGGGACCTCTGAAGATCATCTAGTCCAACCCCCACTCCTCCATCACTGGACCCTCAAGGAGCCTCTCTCCAGACTCCATCCACAGCAGAAGGTTTTGGGGTGTCCAAGTGGTGGGCTCCCCCAAGGCCATCATTCTGAGCCCACTGACACTGAACACACACGACACAGGTATCACTGAGCTGAACATGTCCTCTGGAAAAGAACATCTGAGCCTCAGGCAAAGTTCAAAGAAGTAATTAAGGAATCATTCAGGCTAAAGCAGTAATTAACCCAGAGAAAGAAAATGAAGAGGAGCTGCCAAGCCCATCTCTAGTGCCAGAGATCCTGTCGTTAATTACACTTTAATTTTAGAGATCTTTTTTGTCTCTCCTTGGAGAAGGTTCAAAGAGAAGAAGAACAAAGAGTGTGTTGAGCTGAAGATCAGGTCCCATCACCCTTTCAAAAGGAACGTTGTGTTCAAAGAGAATCCCACACTGGCTCTGGTCAGGAGGGACCTCAGAGCTCATCTACCCCTACCCCCTGCCATGGGCAGTGACTCCTCTTGACCAGACCAGGTTGCCCAAGGCTTCATCCAACCTGGCCTTGAACACCCCCAGGGAGGGGGCAGACACATCCTCTCCAGACAGTCGATTCCAGAGTCTCTCCACCTTGGCACTGAAGAACTTCTTTCTAAGATCTAGTCTGAACCTCCTCTCCTGTTTCAAACCATCTCCCCTTGTCCTGCTGCTGGATCCCCTTGGGAAGTTCCCTCTGCAGCCTCCCCGGAGGTTCCCTTCAGGAATTGGAAGGCAGCTGGAAGGTCCCCCTGGAAGCCACACCGAACAGTGAGATCTATGAAATGAGGATCAATAGCCTGGGCACTAGCCTCACAAGCCCGGGTCTGAAGGCTGCCTCGCTCTGCAGGCAGCTTCCCCTCTGCAGTTACCTACAGGGTCAACGGCCTCTTGCTGCTCCTTGTGACACCCAGACCCTTCAGCTGGTCCCAAGCAGAAGCACACAACACTGGGGCCTGGAAGATCCCAGCCATGGCACAGAGGCCACGATAGTCCCCTCCAGACCTGCCTGCAGCTCCCATCTGCAAAGCAGGATGGCTTGGACTGAGATCCTGGCTGCTCAGCTGCTTCCTCAGGGAGGCTCCAGCTCTGCTGCTCCCAGAGCATCTCCTCCTCTGCACCTCCTGCCACTGCTTGACCAGTGTTTCCGGCAGGACCAGACCACGCACCAGGCTGAGCTCCCACCAGGAGCTGCAGAGAAGCTGCCGTCCTCTCTCCAGAGCAGGCACTAGATGGCAACCCACCAGTACGGACAGACCAGAGCCCAGTTCCTGCCTTCCTGATGGGATGAGGAACCGGCACGAGCCCTCCCCAGAGCTCCTGGGTGCAGGGGCAGCAGACCTCCGGGCTCCAGGAGGGCTGGCAGACGTGAGGATGGGCGACGGGCGCCAGCACCTGCCACCTGCCAGCCGCCTGTTTGCCTTCCCCAGCCTGGATGGAAAATCCCACTTTGCCGTCCTGGCACTGGGAGAAGGCGGCTGCTGACCGAGCGGGGCTGGAGGAGGGATCAGGAAACTCTGAGCAACAAAACCCAGCTCCGCAAGGGCTGCGGGACAGAGCTCAAACCTCTCGGTGCCACAAACTGCCACGACTGTGTTTTCCCAGCCCACTGCCAGGCTGGAGGAAATTGGGAGCAGGCTGGAAGCGGAGCCGGGGCCAGCGGAGAACAAGGCTCTCCATTGAAAGGCGCGAGCACGGGGCACCTCGCAGCGCTCCCTGCACGCTCCAGCACACCCAGACACCTCCAGCCCACAGGCCCAGCGAAGGGAGGTTTAAAAATACTCCTGGAAGCAGAGCTGGTTGTGTGGGGAGGCTCCAGAGAAGGGAACATTTAGTAACAAGGGCGTCACCCTGAGCCTTGGGAGCCTTCAGCTCCATCCCAACCCCGCTACCGGCTCCCGGGGTGACGCTGGGTGAGCCACGGGGCAGGGGGAAACAGATCGATCACAGACACCCTCAGCAGGGTCTGCAGATGAGGCTGGGGAACTTCTAGGGGTAAAAGCACCGTGCACTGGCTGCTGCCCTCTGGCAGCTGCTGGTAGCCACGGGCGTCAGGGCTTGGTGCCACCAGCCTCGTCCCGTCGTGACGCCAGGACGGGCTCCGTGCTGCCGGGGGCTATTTGTGCAGGGCGGCGGTGGCCAGGCTGCGCTTCTGGTGCTCTGACGGGCCACCTCCCCCCCAAGTTCCAGCGCAGCCACAAGGCAGAGCGCAGCGGGCCTGCGCCTGCCAAGCCTGATGTCATGCTCTCATTATGTCATTTGCGGGCCCGCGGAAAAGAGGGGAAGGGAGGAAGGGAGAGGGGGCAGCGCTGGCTCGTGCCTTCCCCTGCCCTTTCGGCGTGTGGAGCCCGGCCAGGGCAGTAACGGGAGAAGCACCCGCAGGCGGAGCCTGCGCGCAGGCTGCGCAGAGTCGCAGCTGCCCCGGGGCCGTCAGCCCCGACCAGAGCCGGGGTCCTGTGGGGCTGGGCAGCTCCCGGCTGCGAAGGGAAGGCGGCAGCTGGGGCATCGCTGGGCTTCAACCCAGAGGCTGCACAGGAGCCCCTGCAGGGCTCGCCGAGGGGTCTGCAGCGGGGCAGGGGGCCCTCAGGCTGCTAGGCCAGACCTTCCAGCGCCCAAGCTGAGCAGATGGAGCAGAGACCCTGTCCCTGGGGAAAAGGAATTTCTCCCTGTGGATGCACCCAGTCGGGGCCTCCCACATCCAGCAGATCTTCCGTTACGCAGGGCACACGTCCCTGAAATGGAGTTGCCTCCTGTTTGTGTGCCCCAAGCCAGAGTTCAGCAGCCAGGACTGGCCCAGACTCTGCGGTTTAGCAGCAGGGATGCTGGAACAGCTCTGCCCCAGGACCAAGGATCCATCCTGCCCCAGATCCCATCCCCAGCAACAGTCAGCACCGGGCACTGGGGTTGATGCACGAGAAGCCGTGCCCCAGTGCCAAGACACCTCCCAGCTCTGGGCACCATTCTGGTTGGACTGGAAGCTGCTGAAGGTCTTTTCCAACCTAGAAGAGTCCATGATTCTATGATTCTGGGACCTTCAAACCCAGGGGCTGCACTGGGCTGTCACAGTTAACAGCCCCCAGTGACCCTACCTTCCACTACACCGCCTTCCCTCTCCTGAGGCAGCCTGGGCTCCCCAGGAGCCTCAGCCACGAGCTCCAGACCTCAGGTGCTCTGAGAAGGGAATAACCTGCTTTGGGGTGCTGAAACCTGCCAGAGACACCTCTCCACTGGGGAGCTCCTACATCACCAGCTGTGTGAGCAGTTCCCCTTCCTGATCTCAACCCCACACACTCTGCCAAAACACATCCTGAGTCCACCTTCGGGATACGGAGGCTGCTCCGTCCCTGGCAGCTCTCATGGCTCAAGGGGAAGGAGAAGCAGCAACCAAGGCCAGCAGCAACCCACAGCACAGAAAACACTACACGATGCCCCAGCAGTGCCCAGTGATGCCCCCAGCAGTGCCCCATGCAGCACTGCTTTGCTGATCCCACCTGGAGGCACAGAACAGATGTTCCAGGAAAAGGGAGCAAAACCCCTGCGTGGTTCTGCAGCCTGGAGCCAGGAAAAATGGCAGGTTTTTGCTGATCCCGCTCGTTTTCCTCTCGCTCCTTTGGCTTGCACCTCTCCTAGGCAGCACAAGAGAAGGAACGACACTTGTGTGCAGAGTGGGGGGAGAGGTTCTTGCCAAAGAGCCTACAGGATCTGGAAATAAACCTCATTTTGCTGGGTGCTGGGTGCAGGGATCAAGTGCCTCCTCGTGCACTGGGTGCTGGGACGCCCTGGCTGGCAGGAATGATCTGAACAGCTCTCCCGAGCTGAGTTTCTCAGCCTTTCAACACAGAGTTGGAGGCAACAACATCTGGAGAACTTCATCACCAGCTACTGGTTTCCGTCCCAGCAAGGCAGCGCTTTGCCAAGGTAACGGGATCCCAGCTCCACCCCACGTGAAGAGCTGCAGCCAAACACAACAAGGGGCCTTGTGCTGGTGGGCTGCAGCCCTTTCTCCCCCAGATCCACATGGGTCACTGTGAAGCCACACATCCCACCCCAGAGGAGGCCAAACCTCACCCATGCGCCCAGAGACCAGCTTGCAGGCACCAGCAGAGGCGCAAGGTGGAGGGAGGAGGAGGGAGGGTTGGCCAGGCTCGACGGAGACCCCGGGGCAGAGGGCTGCACGCTGGGGCTGGCAGGAGGCAGCGAGCACCCTGCTCTCCCCGAGGCTGCCAGGGCAGGGTAGGAGCGCCCGCGCAGTGCTCTGCCCTCAGTGTGCTCCCCTGCGGGAAGTGGGAGGCTCTCGCACAGGCCCTTGTGGGGCAGCGGTTGCGTTTTGACTCGAAGCAGCCCCAGAGGGAGCTCCTAGCCCTGCCACGGGCTCCCTGCACGACCACGGGCAGGTCACTCCTTCACCACCACCAGCTCTGCTCTGGGCGATGGGGATGAAGCAATCAGCACTCGTTCCCTTGGCACTGCCCAGCCTCTGCCAGAGCAGAGCAAGGTGTGACCCTCTGATTTGTAGGGGTGAATCCTACTGGCCTTGGTGGCCATCCTTGGAATGACCAAACCGTCCTGACTATGGCCAGGACGTCTCCACAATGACCAGGGCATCCCCATCACAGCCAGGACATCCTCACAATGACCAGGGCATCCCATCACAGCCAGAACATCCCCACAATGACCAGGACATCCCCATCACAGCCAGAACATCCCCACAATGACCAGGACATCCCCATCACAGCCAGGACATCCCCACAATGACCAGGACATCCCCATCACAGCCAGGACATCCCCACAATGACCAGGACATTCCCACAATGACCAGAACATCCCAACCACAGCCAGGACATCCCCACAATGACCAAACCATCCTGACCATGGCCAGGACACCCCTACAATGACCAGAACATCCCCACTGTAGCCAAGGCATCCCTACGAGGACCAGGACATCCCCATTGTGGCCAGGACATCCCTACAAGGACCAGAACATCACAGCCAGAACATCCCCACAATGACCAGGACATTCCCACAATGCCAGTCAAGGCATTTCCACACTGAACAAACCATCCTGATCATGCCCAGGACATCCCTACAATGACCAGAACATCCCCACTGTGGCCAGTGCATCCCTACAAGGACCAAGGCAACCCCACCACAGCCAGGGCATCCCTACAAGGACCAGGACATGCCCATCATGGCCAGGATGTCCCTGCAAGGCCCAGAACACCCCCATCACGGCCTGGGCATCCCAGCCCTCAAGGTGGGAGCTGCCTGCAGCGCAGCCCGGACCCAGTGAGCAGCTCCTGGGATCCCGCAGCCAGCAGCGTCCCGCAGACTTTCCCAAATATGGTCATGAAGCCGGGCCCAGGAGGAGACGTGTTACCTCACGGAGGGACGTCACGCTCTGGCAGGGCCAGCGCGCCGGCGATGGCACCACGCGCCCCGGCCCTCTCCTCCCCGGCCAGGGGGGCTGGGTGGGGGCTCCCAGGAAGCGGAGCTGCCTGCGCCGGGACCGCAGCGCGGCTTGTCTTACGAGTTATTCTTAGCTGACACTGACTTCATCTCCCCATTCCCCAGCCCAGAAACAATGGAGCCAAGGGTGGGGGGCACTAGGGAGCCAGCAGGGTCTCCTCTGCTTGCCGAGGACAGCGAGGGCCTCTGCACAGAGCTCTGGTGGGATGAAGAGCTGCCACCAGGAGAGAGGCTCTGCATGCCCAGGCCCACCATCCGGGGGATCCTGCTGTGGCAGGGGGATTGGACTCGACGAGCTTCGGGGTCCCTTCCAGTCCCTAACGCTCTGTGGTTCTGAGGCACCTGAGCAAGCAGGAGCTGGCGCTGAGCAGAGCTGCTGCTGGACCGGGTCCTCCCCGCCATGGCCAAGAGGTGACTTCATGGGGCACAAAATAAGGCCTGAAACACACAGGCAGAGAACAGGGACAGACCTGCCTGGGAAAGCAGCAGCCCCGACCCCGAAGGGAAGTTCATGCCCACAGTCAGCGCTGCGTGTAAACAAGCTCCAGCCTGCTGCAAGCACCCAGGTCTTTGGTGGCAACGTCTGCAGAGCAACCAACGACACGATAAACCCAGCAACACGGGGCACAGCTCGGGGATTCCATCAGACACCAGGGTTAGGTTGGAAGGCAGCTCAGAGCCCACCCTCCGCCACGGGCAGCGACACCTCTCACCAGACCAGGCTGCCCACAGCCCCAGCCAGCCTGGCCTTGGACCCTTCCAGGGATGGAGCAGCCACAAGCTCCCTGGGCAGCCTGTTCCAGGGCCCCAGCACCCTCACAGGGAGGGGTTTCTGCCTCAGATCTCAGCTCAATCTCCCCTCTTTCAGCCTGAACCCAGCCCCCTTGTCCTGACACTAGAGTCCTCCAAACCAAGTCCCTCTCCATGCAGACACCCGCTTCTTCCCCCAAAGCAGCCTCTACCCAGGGAGCCCCCACAGCCCTGGCACCGTGTGCCAACACACACCAGCCCTGCCCTCCTGAACACCCAGAGCTGTTCCAGGTCAGCACGTTTGGAGCCTGGGGATGTCTGACCTCCCCACGAACAGAGGGCTCTCCCGAGGCTGTAATTCAGGAATTAAACAGCTCAGCTACCAAGGGCTTCATCTTCCTCATGGAAAATAAAATCTTCAGCAGAAGGTCCTGGTGGAGTAGATAACCCTCAGGTCCTCTTTCCTTCTAATTATTCTATGCCTTTGCCTAGACAGGTCTCCTCTGGGAGAAACAATCCCACCACAGCAAAACCACTAAAGCCAGGAGGCAGCAGAACACGGGGCGGGGGGGTTCATGAGGGACTGAGGACTTCAGGACGGCATCACCCATCAGCCAAGGTCACCCACGTGTGGCTGGTGAACTGGACACGAATGGGGCAGCCTGGAGCCAGGGAGGACGGGGAGACTCTCACAGCCAGACACCCGGAGGAGCCTGAGGGACAGTCCCACCTCGTCCTCCGTCCCTCCGGGTGTGGGAGCAGCCTGGGGTGAGCACAGCTCCCGCTGTCGGAGCAGCACAGAAAGCCACCAGGAAGATTCTGTGGCCATTTCCCCCTCAGCTGTTTGCCAAGTTGGAGCTGTAGCTCCCCAGGTCCTGCTCCAAGCCCCGCACCCAGCTCACACCTCCCACAGGGGACACGGAGCAGACAGCCTGGGGTGTCACCAGCCTGCAGCACCTGCCTTGGTGCCAAACCCATCCCGACAGCCACTTCCCACGGCCGCTAACGCTCCCTCAGACGCTTCCTTCCCTCTTGCGGCTGATTTGTCTGACCTTCAGCTCCCAGCAGCCTCCAACAGCCAGGCAAGTTCTCCACGTTCCTGGGTGGCTGCGTCAGGAAGACATTTCTGTGCACGCTGAGCTCTGTCTGACAGCTGCTCTCCCTCTCCGACAGGCTTTACCGACATTTCACTGAAGAGATTCCCACTGCCAGGCTCCCAGCACCATCCCTCAGCTCACGGCAGGCAACACCAACTCACTGGGAGTCACTGGGATGGGGGAAAGGACAAGACTGGGAAGACTCAGCCATGCTGGTGGCAGTGATGCAGAACAACTGCGGGCAACATCTTGCAGCCCAGCCTGCACTGGAGTGACGCTGAGTCCTGTAACTGACCATCTTCTTCCTTCCTCTGCTCTGCCCTGCTGAGACCACGTCTAGAATCTCGTGTCCAGTGCTGGGCCCCTCAGTTCCAGAAGGACACAGAACTGCTGGAGAGAGCCCAGCTGGTTTCACTGGCCCACTGGTTTCACTGTCCCCTTTAACTACTTTATAGAATCATAGAACAGCCAGGGCAGTTGGAAGGGACCTCAAATATTACCCAGTTCCAACACTCCTGCACAGGCAGAGACACCTTCACTACAGCAGGTCACTCAGGGCCCCAGCCCACCTGCCCTTCAGCACTGCCAGGGGTGGGGCAGCCACAACTGCCTTGGGCAGCCTGTTCCAGCATCTCCCCACGCTCACAGCGAAGAATGGGTTCCTCATGGCCAACCTCAATCTCCCCTCTTCAAGCCAGGATCCCTTCCCCCTTGGCCTCTCTCTACCATCTCTGTCAAAATCCCAGCCAAAGCTTTCTTGTAGCCCCCTTCAGAGATTGGAAAGGTGCTGGAAGGTCACCTGGGAGCCTCCTCTTCTCCAGGCTGAACAACCCCACCTTGCTCAGCCTGTCCTCGCAAGGGAGGAGCTCCAGCCCTCTGATCATCTGAGTTGCTCTCTTCTGGACCCCTTCCAGGACCTGTATCCTTCTGATATTGGAGACTCCAGCACTGGACCCAGGACTTCAGGTGCGGTCTCACCAGTGCGGAGGTTTAGCTGTGTTGTTTCTCCTTGGGCTAGAAAATGAGGACACAGGGCTAGTAAAGGTTTGTACCATCCCAGTTACCCTCTGTTAGCACTGGCACCACCTTCCATTTCAATCCAGTCCTTGGGAACTTCCCTAATGCCCCCACAACCACTAGAAGTGAAGGTTAAGAGCCCTGAGGGCTCTCCAGACAGACTTTTGAAGCTCCTGGATGCAGAGCAAATGAACTTGCTGCTTGAGGAAGGTCTGACACCGAGAGCAGCTGGTTAACATCCTCTTTGGTTCCCGCTGGAAAGTGTTTCATCACCCTCACATGACAGAAAGACATCACCTGGCTCTTTTCCAAAGGGAAAACAGGAGTATTTACTGCACCAGGACTATTTACTGCTCAGATCCTGCCACCGACACCCATCGAACACCCCAAAGGAGGCTCTCCCTAGACATCCCTGTGTGCGTGATGGACAACCCCTTTAAGGGGTTCCCTTCAAGGACCCACCGTGGATTTGTTCTCCCACCCTGGGCTGTAAAGGAGACACTGAAAGAGAAAATGACACCAGTGAAGAACATCAACTCCTGGATCCTCCTGCAACAACAGGACCACCCCCTAAGACATCCTTCAGCGATGGCTACTGCCTTGATTTGAAGCCCTAGTTGCTGGGGCTGCCATCCACCAGTGGCTGCCCCACTGCTCTCCACACCCCACGTGCAAAGCTCAGAGGGGCTTTACATGAGGGACTCCAGTGTCAGGACAAGGGGGCTGGGTTCAGGCTAAAAGAGGGGAGATTGAGGCAGAAACCCCTCCCTGTGAGGGTGCTGGGGCCCAGGAACAGGCTGCCCAGGGAGCTTGTGGCTGCTCCATCCCTGGAAGGGTCCAAGGCCAGGCTGGCTGGGGCTGTGGGCAGCCTGGTCTGGTGAGAGGTGTCGCTGCCCGTGGCAGAGGGGTGGCACTGGGTGATCCCTGAGCTCCATTCCGCGCCATCCCAGTCTGGGACTGTGGTGCTGCCAGCAGGCGGGCAGGGAGCACCATGCCCAGCCGGGAGACGGCTCCGCGCGGCCGTGCGCTGGGTGTTTGTTTGTGATGGTGTGACTGGGGGCTGCTGGGCACGCTGAGTCCTCCCCGCGGGGCCGAGGTGCTGGAGCCCATTGGCTCGCTGGTCCCCGAAGGAAACATCTGCACATTCCAGACACATTTTGTAACGGGAGTGAAACCCATCCTTGAAGTGAAACTTTACAGCCTCCACAGCGCCGAGTAACGATCGCTGGCAAGGAGCAGTGGAAAAGTAATGTTTAAAATATTATTGCAGGGAAGCGACTGCCAGAGCCTCGGATTAATCACTCAAACGTGTCTCTGGAGCGGAGCGGTGCGTTATGTAACGCTCACACGGCCCCCGGCCAGTGCCTGCCTTCCCTCGGGCCCCATCCCAGCACTCAGCTCCTCTCTAATCCCATCCCAGCACCCAGCTATCCCGTAATCCCATCGTAGTACCCAGCTCCACTCTGATCTCATCCCAGAGCCGAGCTCCTCTCGGGTCCTATCTCGCTGCCCAGCTCCACTTTGATCCCATCCCAGTGCCCAGCTCCCCTCTAATCCCATCCCTGTAAGCAGCTATCCTCTGGTCCCACCCCAGTGCCCAGCTCCTCTTCGCTCACCAAGAACCCTGAGAGACCAACAGACCCGACACCCAGTGCCCTGCCTCGCTGCTGCTGGCCGTGGGGATGATGGCCCCTTCTCTGAGGTCTCTTCCAAGAGACGTCAGCCGGGCTCAGGGCCCACACTTCTCCCAGGTGCCCCATTAAAGAAATCCCCAGGAGAGACGAGGACGAGGGGTGTTTCTCAGTCATCTCTACAACAAACTGAGCAGCAGAGGAGTGGGAGGGAGGTTTGGCTGCTTCCCACTACAGTCTGCAGAGCAGGGGAAGCTCTAGGTCTGCTAGTTTGGGCACCAGTCTCCAGCCAACCTGGGCTGCTCCGATGGCCACGGGGCAGGTGACAGAAGGGGGCTCCATCTCCGGCAGAGCCCCCCGCTCGCCCTGCGCTGAGCACCGCTCTCTAGCTCCCCGGATCCCAACCTGATCAAAATGCAGCTGACGTGCAGAACAGAATAAAACCCCAACCCAGAGAAGCCTCTAAAGGGAAGCAGGAACACAAACAGCAGTGGGTGCAGACACATCTACGGGGGAGGGAGAAACAAACGCTTGGCAGCCAGCGCAGCAGCAGGGAGAGCCGGAGCGAAATGAGCTCGGAAGGGAAAGGAGCCCCGAGCTGCAGCAACCACAGGTTTCCTCTATTTAAGGGGGAAAAAACCAGCCTGATTAATTAAGTAGCCTAAAGCAACCGGAGGAAGGACCAGGGTGCGCTGGTGGCAGGTGGACCCGTGTCCCGGGTGGTCTCATCCATCACAGTCCCCCCCCCGAAAGCTTGAGATAACAGCACTTCCACGACTCCCCGGGAGAAACAGCTTCCAATCTGCTCCACTGTAAACATCTCTCCGGCACAGGGGCACCATCACTCAAAGTCAGGCCCGCGAATCCCTACTGGAGCAGAAACACTCATGGAATTCATTAAACAGCAGCTCTGGTTGACGTTCGGTGCCATAAATCACAGGGCAGGGTAAAACCCAGAGCCAGGCTGCTCTGCAGACAGACAAGAGACAAGAGAGCTGGTTTACGCGACACCGACGGACAGAGCCGTCCCGAATCTGCGCGCTCCGCTGCTGCCACCGACTCAAGCTCCCCGTTACTGTCCCACGTGCAGCCGTTTGGGTTGGAGGGCTCTGCCCCCAGTGCCTCTGGAGTTATGTTCTGCTGGAGATCCTCAACCATCATCCTTCTGCTAAGGGAAAAACACGCAGGGCCCGAGGCAGACCCGCTGGGTCCAGCACAAACGCGCTCGCCTGCGTCTGGCTCCGGCACCGCGTGCGGTCGGGGCGCTTCCTTCCAGCCTTAGAACGTCGTCTGTGATGCAGTCAGAACGCTCCTGCTGGTGCTCAGAGGCCCCAGAGTAGGTGCAAAGGGAAACAAGCAGCTTGCTCGGGCCTCGGCAGGGCCCCCTCTAGAAGACCTTGTGAGGAACAGTAAGCCAGTTGTGCGCAGCATGAGGTCTCCAGCAGGTCTCTGAGGTGCTGCAGTGAAAGAGCTCGCAGCTCCTCGTGCCGCTCCAGCGACGGGGCACACGGGCACAGCAAGCTGCAAGCACAGGATGGAAAAACCCCCCGACGCTGCTGCTCCCCTCATGCTGCCCAGATCAGTGTGTATGGGCTGAGGAGCCCTTGCCAGCCTCCTCACCCTCCACCACCCAACTCATCCTGGTCAAAGTACCAGCACAGAGGCTTCAGCGTCGACAGCTGACCTCACATTGCAGAGGAACAGGTCCCCTTCCCTCCTGGGAAAATACAGCCTCCAGAACGTCACCATGATCTGCCTAGGACAAAGAACTGTCCTCACCTCTCTTGAACAGGAATGGCTGATAACCCCCTGCAGCTGGAGGTAAGGAGCCCTGGGAAGAGCTCAGGAAGAACATAGTCCTCAGCTTAGCCTGGACACAGCAGGTGACCTCAGGACAACCACCTTTAACACTGCTGCCCTCAGCTCAACCCTCCCCCTTGCCAAGGACTGACCTCCACTTGCCCAGAGCGGTGGGAACAAGTTACCTCTGAGCTCCAGCCCGATTCAAGACCCTTCTGGGCCCTTCTCTGTTGCTCTGAAGCTCCAGTACTGCTTCAGCCCAACTGCTGACTCTTTCCACTACCCACTGCCTGGAAAGGAGGGCCTGAGAGGACAAGCAGGAGCTGCATCCAAATGCTCCCACTGGGTCAGTTCTCCTTGGGAAGAACATTCATCCCTCCTTGGGGGAAAGCACAGAAGACCCTGATGCTTCACAAGCTCCACAGCTCAGTGCCAGGCACCAGCCATGTCCTGGCACACAGCACCTACAGGAGAATGTCCCACACGCTCTCAGGGCAGGAACACGTTACCTCCAGAGCATCTGCTTCAACTCAGCTGGGCAGGAACCAGGGGCAAATTGCATCAGGCAACCCAGAGCCTGCAGGAGAGAGGCCTGGAGTCCCAGTCTGCCTCCCAGTGAAACCACACTGGGCACAGAGCTGGTGCTGGCTGCACCCACCTCCCTCCCCGCGCTCGGAGGTGCCTGTTCCTGCAGACTCCTTTCTGTGATCAGCTTCGCGAAGGGGATGTCCCTCCCTCAAACATCCAGGACACAAGCCAATCCCTCAGGAGCCTGAGCAGGACCTTGTGCTCCCACCGACGTCCCCTACTAACTGTACAGGACCTCCTGAGTCCCAGCGAGTCCTGGCACAGAGACCCCAGTAGTAGCAAAGCCAAACAGGACTGGGCCGTTACCGCTGCGCTCCGGACTGCCAGCACAAACACACAGCCCGGCCGTCACCCCGTGCAGCGGGGATGTCACGGGCAGCTGACAATCCACAAGCAGCATTCCTCCCCCTGCTGCAGCCACCCTTTGCCTTTGATTCCTCTTGCTCCCTGCAGGCTTTTGTGATGCTTTCCCCCGCTCCAGATATTTTTGTCCTGTTAGTGAGGGCAGCGAACAGCCCCGAGTCCCCTGCTGGACTCAGAGATCTTAAAAGGGCTTTTCCAACCAAAATGATTGTGTGAGAGGAGCCACCACAGAGACAGAGGATCGTTAGGGGTCAGCAGGGCTCATGGAGTCTGTCCCCTCTGCCTGAGCAGGATCATAAAACCTAAGACAGGTCATACACGAACTCAGCCAGAGGGTCTTGAAAGTCTCTAGAGAAGGAGACTCCACAACCCCCCTGGGCAGCCCCTGCCAGGGCTCTGGCACCCTCCCTGGGAACAAGGTCCTTCTCACACTGATGGGGAACCTCCTCTGCTCCAGCTCACACCCGCTGCCCCTTGTCCTGTCACTGGGTGCCCCTGAGCAGAGCCTGGCTCCATCCTCCTCACACCCACCCTTCCCATCTTGATCAACATCCATGGGGTCACCCCTCAGGCTCCTTTTTCCCAGCTCCAGAGCCCCAGCTCCCTCAGTAGGGAGATGCTCCCCTCCCTTCAGCATCAATGTAGTGATTCAGATCCAAATTATGCTGTTCTTTGGGGTTAGACTACATGATCCCCAGAGGTCCTTCCCAACCCCTGAGATGCTGTGATTCCTCACAGGCTGAAGACAAACACCCCAGCAGGGCCATTGTGTAAGAGGGTGTTAGCACTAAATACAAACCACCAGTCAATCTGCCTCGTTTCGAAGGGAAAGAAGAGCACGAGCCCACGCAATGCCAAGCCAAATAAAATCCTGCGGCCCCGCTCTCCCGCGCCGTGAGGCAGCTGAGGTGGCCACCAGCGTACTCTGGGCCCTGCTCTCATCATCCTCTGCTTCTGCTCCCTGCGGCAGAGCGGCTGGAAGGCTCCCAAGAGCCGGCTTGGCTCAGCAAGACATGTCAATTGAGCCTGATCCCTTCCTAGGCTCCATCCGGAGCCTCCGGAGGGCTTCGGTAAACAGCCCTGGTAATTGCTGGACACCGCAGCAACGTCAAGACGCATCTCGCTCCCAAACGGGAGCTGCCGCCAGCTCTGCTGGCACAGGAGCATCTGCCCACCCCTGGAGGCAGCTGGAGCCCCGGCAGCACCATCGCTCCTCGGGATTTACGGCAGGCAGCGAGTTAAGCCGAGCCTTTGGTCTGACATGAAGTCACCTTCTTGCCAAGGCTAAAAATTGCTCCGTGGTGTAATCACCCACCGAGGCAGGAGACAGCGAAATAACAAACCTCCTTCCATCTAGTAACAACAAGTTTTGTTTCCATGGCACCCTCTGCCTCTCAGATCCAAGAGGACGGCACCGACGCCGCTCCCTGCAGCAGGCTCTGTGCGCGAGGAGCACGTTCTCCGCCGCTGAGATACGGCCACGGCTCCTCAGAAGCACAGCCCAGCCTTACAGCTGAGTGCAGGACGGGGAGAAGAGGCTCCAGTGCAGCAGGAAAGGGAGGCCAAGACCATTCGGCTTGGGACTGGGCTGCTGGGCACCTCGTGCGAGGGCAGAGCTGCTGGGAACACCGCTGCCGGCAGACGGGGACACCGAGGCCGGGGCACCTGCCATCTGCAAAGGTCCTGGGTTATGCACTGAGAGAGAAAACCAGTCCCTACTCGGGCCAGGCGGTGCTGGGATCGCTGCCCAGGTGACCCACGCTCGCCAGTCCCGTCCGTCTGCAGCAGCCCTGCCTGGCTGAAAGCTGGGCTCTGGGTTACCCAGGGGCTTCAGGAAGGTAGAGCCCCGAGGCTTTTCCCCATCCTATCCCTGGGAAGACAATCGAAGAGCTACTGTTTCCCTCAAAATAACAGTTAGGAGAAAGCAGAGATGATAAGCAGAGCAGGGACGGATGAGGGATCTCACACAGGCAGACGGATGGGGAGCACACGGTGCAGACCCCCCCTCACACCTCTTATCTCCCGCCAGTCCCGGCTCCAAACTGCCTTCACTGCCGTTTCCTTTCCAACATTTTCCACACCCTCCTGCCAAGACAACACCGAGAGCTGCCTGTGCCTGCCGTGTCTGGCAAACGCCTCCCAGCGCAGAGCCCTCCGTGTCAGCTCACGGACAGACCCAGCTCCGTCCGCGCTCCTCACACGCTCAGAAAGGAGAGACACGCGGAGAGCAAGGGCTGAGTCAGGCTGTGGGTGCTGGTAGCCAAGTGCCTAAAGGCTCTGCAAGCCACCTAAGATAGAGGGATGATGCTGAGATCACAGAATCCCAGAACATTAGGGACTGGAAAAGATCCTGAAAGATCATCTGGTCCAATCCCCCTGCCACAGCAGGATCCACTACATCCAGTCACACAGGAACATGGCCAGGTGGGTTTGAGATGTTTCCAGACCAAGAGACTCCACAACCTACCCTGGGCAGCCCCTGCCAGGGTTCTGGCACCCTCACTGGGAGGAAGTCCCCTCTCATACTGATGTGGAACCTCCTCTGCTCCGGCTCACACCTGCTGCCCCTTATCCCATCACCGGGTGCCCCAGAGCAGAGCCTGGCTCCATCCTCCTGACACCCACCCTTCCCATATTGATCAACATCCATGAGGCCACCCCTCAGGCTCCTTTTTTTCGAGCTAAAGAGGCAGTGCTGAGGAAGCACTGTCATGAGAGGCCAGAGCAAGAGCTTTGCAGCTGTGCCAGAGCTGCCACGCCAAGGCAGACGTCCTGCTCTCAGACGCCCGAGCGCTGTGTTCCCTTCAGAGCCACCACCCCGACCTTTCTGTGCAGTCACCCTACAGTCAGCGTGACGTGAGCAAGTGAAGCAGGGCATCTGCATCTTGTCTGTCGGTTGGGGTCTTTTTAATTTCCTGCTCTGTGAAATAGAAGCAGCAATAAAACCAAATCCTTGGAAAGAAACATCAAGTCGTTTAGCGGAGCAAAACCAAACCCCGACGCCTCCCGAGGCTGCTGTGCCGCGGCGACTACGCGCGTGGCTGCTTGCACAGGTAGGAGAACAGGCTCCCGGACCAGACTTCCTCACTTTTATGGGTTTCAATTGGATCCCACTGGGTGTTTAAGGCCATTGTTGAACTGCTAACGCAGTCTGCAGCGTGACCAACAGCAACCGCGTTAGTCCTCGTCTGGTTCGGTTTTCACTCTGTCTGCCTGGCACAGCAGTCAGCAGAGCCAAGCTGAACCACAGAACATCAGGGGTTGGAAGGGACCTCCAAAGATCAGCCAGTCCCATCCCCCCGCCACAGCAGGATCCCCTAGATCCAGTGTCACAGGATCATGGCCAGGAGGGTTTGAAATGTCTCCACAGAAGGAGACCCCACAACCCCCTGGGCAGCCCCTGCCAGGGCTCTGGCACCCTCCCTGGGAACAAGGTCCTTCTCACAGGGATGTGGAACCTCCTCTGCTCCAGCTCACACCCGCTGCCCCTTGTCCTGTCACTGGGTGCCCCTGAGCAGAGCCTGGCTCCATCCTCCTGACACCCACCCTTCACATATTGACCAGCACCCATGGGGTCACCCCTCAGGCTCCTTTTTCCCAGCTCCAGAGCCCCAGCTCCCTCAGCCTCTCCCAAGGGGCTCACAACTGGACACAAGATGTGGTCTCAGCCAGGCAGAGTACAGAAGGAGAACCTCTCTCCATCTCCTAATCACCACTCTCCTAACCCACCACAGGATGCCAGTGGCCTTCTTGGCCACCAGGGTCCACTGCTGGCTCCTGGCCATCCTGCTGGTCACCAGACCCCCAGATCCCTTTCTTCTCTGCTGCTCTCCAGCAGGTCAGTCCCCAACCTACACACCACAAGAGCAGGCAAGGGGCCCTGTGAGCAGGACATCACCAGCAAAGAGGTGCAGGGACAAGCTGCTGCATTCCCTGACTCCGAGAGCAAAACGGATGTTACACAAGGGGGTTTTTTTAGATACAGGGCAGGGTGAAGAGCTACAGGTTGCTGCTGCACACGTTAGAGGAGAGAGGTGACTCTGCACGAGGCTGGAGCTGCAGGACTGTGCCCACTTAGCTGGGCTTTTGTGCCTTTGGAGCGATGCTCCTGAAAACAGTCCTTGGCCCACTGCTTCCAAGAGGTGGGGATTTGCTTCTTCCCCTCATTTTTTGTTCTCGAAATGACCAGCAGCCTGGCTCGCTGCACACACTGAAGTGGCCAGAGCCTGGCAGCAGAGACAGACACAGGCTGGGGCAGTGGTTTATGAAACACCCTGTGGAACCATCACTTTCCCCTACCAGGAAAAGTCTTTCGCAACTGGAAGTCTCTGGACGGTGGATTCCGAACCCAGAGCTCTCCCTCCATGACCTCTCCCCACGCCTTGTGCCAGACTGTGGCTTCATCTCGATGGAGGAGGCAAGCTGGGTTGGGAGCATCACTAAAGGGCAAGGAAAGAAACAGGAGAGGCTTCCAGGAGCCCCTCCCTGCACAGCAACAGCTCCCAGAGGGTCCTACCTGGGATCTTCAGAGGCTCCAAAGAAAGCCCTGCAAGAAGCTGCCAGCAAATTGCTCCCAGCCTTTCCTCACAACAACCTATTTCGCTTGAAGTCAGCCCAAATCCTACCACTGCCGGCTCAGGAGTGGGGAACAGGGGAGATTCAGAGCAAGACTTCCAACCCCCTGGCACAGGCAGAGACCTCTTCACTAGCCCAGGTTACTCAGGGCCCCAGACAACCTGCCCTTCAACGCTGCCAGCGATGGGGCAGCCACAACTGCCCTGGGCAACCTGTTCCAGCATCTCTCCGCCCTCACAGCAAAGAGTTGGTTCCTCATGGCCAACCTCAATCTTCCCTCTTCAAGCCTGGAGCCCTTTCCCCTTGTCAAAAGCCCTCCCCCAGCTTTCTTGTAGCCAGAAGGCAACACCATTTGGCCTTTTTTGGCTTATTCTGAATCTCAAGACTGATGAGAAGGAGCTGACTCTTCTCTCAAATCACTAATGATAGGACGGGGGGGGGAATGGCCTCCAGTTGCTTCAGGGGAGGTTCAGACTGGATCTTAGGAAGAAGCTCTTTGCTGGAGAGTGGTTGGGCACTGGAACAGGCTGCCCAGGGAGGTGCTGGAGTCCCCATCCCTGGAGTAGCTCGAGTACTTGAGGCCATGGTGTAGGGGCTGGGGTGCTGTTGGGCTGAGAGCTGGGCTTGATGATGCTGGAGGTCCCTTCCAGCCAGGATGATTCTATGACTCAAGTTTTTGTCTGGCAGGACCCGGACTCTCATAAATCATTTCATCCGGGTTATTTTATTAATTAAGATAATATCATTAATAATAATTATTAATTCATATAGGTTTTCCAACTTCTGTTTGAGGTGTTGGTGATGGCACTGTAAGGAAAAGGTGGATTCTTGCTGTGGGCTCTGGCAAAACTCTTCTGCAGTCTCTGCCCCCAGCACCCCAAGGGAAAGGCGCAGATCTACCAGCTTTCCCAGCTCCGCTCAGCTCTACAGCATCATTCACAGAACCACAGAACATCAGGGACTGGAAGGGACCTCGAGAGATCATCCATTCCAGTCCCCCTGACACAGCAGGATCCCCTAGATCCAGTCTCACAGGAACAGCCCAGGAGGGTTTGAAATGTCTCCAGAGAAGGAGACTCCACAGCCCCCCTGGGCAGCCCCTGCCAGGGCTCTGGCACCCTCACTGGGAACAAGGTCCTTCTCACACTGATGGGGAACCTCCTCTGCTCCAGCTCACACCCGCTGCCCCTTGTCCTGTCACCGGGTGCCCCTGAGCAGAGCCTGGCTCCATCCTCCTGACACCCACCTCTTCCCAGCAGCAAAAGACACGAAGTCCTACACACACCAGGGCTCCCGGGCCCTGCTAGGTCTGCTTTCACTTCGCACACCCCTATTTCCTTTCCAGCCACGAAGCACCAACAAAAACACTGAAGGAGCGAGCTCCTAGGGAAGGAATTCGATGAATGATTAACTCCATCCTACCTATTAACCATCTCTCGCAGTCCCTCACGCCCCGCAGAAAGCCCAATTCCGGGTTCTGCTGGCCTGCAGGTTCTACTTGCCCAGGTGTCAGGTGATGTGGGGGCTTCCAGCTCGGAGTTAAAAGCCTTTAGGGGCAGTAATGATTAATCCAGAACCTCGGCGCACAGTCGCCACGAAGCGTTGCTCCTCCTGTCACCACAGACCTACCAAAATGAACCCTGGGGAGGAGTGGTCACAGAACCCAGACTGGGCTGGGCTGGAAGGGAGCTCAGAGCTCACCTAGCGCCAACCCCCTGCCACGGGTAGCGACACCTCTCACCAGAGCAGGCTGCCCACAGCCCCAGCCAGCCTGGCCTTGGACACTCGCAGGGATGAGGGTGGTGAGGCAGTGGCACAGGTTGTGCAGGGAGGCTGCAGATGCTTCATCCCCAGAAATGTCCTCCTGCAGCGCCTCTGCAGAAGCCAGGAGCTGATGCTGCAACAGCAAGAGTCACTCATCTGTCCAGGGCCAATGTAAAAACAGGTGGAACACAGCAAATCTCCCACATTCTTTAATACTGTCGAGGAATTCAGTTCTGTAGATGCTAAGTTAATGCTAAGTCAACAGGAACAAGTGTCAGAGCTGAGCTGTGGCCAGGGGAATTGGTACCCATCCCTGCCACAGGCTTGAGTCTCACCCCAACGAGAGATCTTTTGCTCTAAATGCATTAAAGCACAAAAACCGCTGCCGCTGAGCTGGGTTTGGTGCTGGACAAGGCAGACCCCATCCCTCTGGAAGGCTGTGCTCCAGGCTGCAGCCACAGCAGTGCAGCAGTCACTGCTCTTGGTGCCCTGCAGAGGAGCAGCCAGAGGATCCCAGCTGGAGCACCAAAACGCACCCCCTAAGGAGGGGGAAAGGGCCAGTCTCCTCTCCCCCCGATCGGGCAGCACTAACCCAACACTGAGCCCGACTGTGTCAGCAGCCCCTGAGCTGGGGTGGGCCGACGCTGTGCTGCCTTCTCAGGAGGACGGCAGGGCACCAAGTGAGTCCCAGTGAGGCCCAGGGCACGTCTCCAGCAGCCAAGCGCTTAAGCCCTCCGCAAGCATTTAATTCCCATAACTAAGCGGGGCGACGCTCCCGCCAGGCAAGGAAGCAGCAGCCCCACTGCTCAGCCAGGGCAGACAGAGCCTGGATGAACCCAGGGCGGCTCAGCCCGCACAGCCAGGGTCAGACCTGAAAACACACCCCGCGCATCTCGCTTCCCCTTGCTGTTCCAGCTGTTAGACAACACTGCCCCCAGTAGCTCGGCTCTCTCCCAGGCCAAGGCAGGCACTTCAGGGTGTGCCTGCTCTCTCCAGCTTGAGAACTGTCTTGTGTCAGTCTAGCAGAGCCTCCAGTACCACCCTGACAGCATGAGCTCTGTCCCCGTGGCACTGCCCTAATGCTTGCTGTGCCCTGTGACAGCTTCAGGGCACAGAGGGGCCGGGGATCTCATTGCACCCCAAGCTGAAGCCAGCGCTTACTGCTGCCACAGGCACAACCCACCCCACACATCAGCAACAGTGAATTTTCTGGATGCAGCTGGAAGCCCAACGGGGTCTAGCCCTTGGCCTCTCTCACGAAAGCTCACAGTTTTGTCTACACCACATTTTCTGCGACTCCTGATCCAAACTTTGCCTGATCCACGCGATCGGAGGCTGCAAATCCAGCCTGTAAAGGCAGTGACTTCATGTTTTCCCTCTGTAGGAGTAAAACAACGTTCCCAGACTTGGACAGGAACCTTTGCTCTGTGCAGATTTAATTCATTACTCATCAGTCTCTGGCCAGCAGCACTGCTCTTTCGGGGGCTCTCTCTGCTCACAGCCACCTCCTCAGCTGGGCAGGGTGGCGAGGACTTGTCTCGACCACGTAATGAGGCGGCAGAGCCAGGATCCTGAGACAAGTGGCTTCAGGAGTTCATGGTGTATACAGCCCTCTCCTAGAGAATCACCCAGGTCACAGCACCCAGCTGCACTCCACAGCCACTTTGGAGAGAGATGGTTGGGAGCCAAGACATTTCCCAAAGGGAACTCTTTTCCCAAGGCATCACCATGCACCAGGTCCCTGCTGAGCACCTGGGTTTGTCTGGGCAATGGGGGAAGGCGCAGTGATGAGGTGTGAGGGCAGCGACACCAATCGCTGCTGGAGTGGGTTCTGAGCCCTGTACAGGGACACACACTGCCCTGGGATGGGCCCTGCAATTGCTGCCATCATCACGGCACCATCATCCGCCTGGCACTGGCTGGGGGGAGACGCTTCTCTCCGGTCGCCAGCACTGACAGCCTCTGCACGCGAACCACCGAATCACAGAGCGTTAGGGGCTGGAAGGGACCTCGAGAGATCAGCCAGTCCCATCCCCGACACAGCAGGATCCCCCAGATCCAGTCACACAGGAATACACCCAGATGAGTTTCAAACGGCTCCAGAGACGGAGACTCCACAACCTCCTGGGCAGCTTCTCACATTGATGTGGAACCTCCTCTGCTCCAGCTCACACCTGCTGCCCCTTCTCCCACAATTATGTGCCCCTGGGCAGAGCCTGGCTCCATCCTCCTGACACCCACACTTTCCATATGGATCAACACTCATGGGGTCACCCCTCAGGCTCCTCTTCTCCAAGCTCAAGAGCCCCAGCTCCCTCAGCCTCTCCTCAGCAAGGAGCANACAGCAGGATCCCCCAGATCCAGTCACACAGGAATACACCCAGATGAGTTTCAAACGGCTCCAGAGACGGAGACTCCACAACCTCCTGGGCAGCTTCTCACATTGATGTGGAACCTCCTCTGCTCCAGCTCACACCTGCTGCCCCTTCTCCCACCATTAGGTGCCCCTGGGCAGAGCCTGGCTCCATCCTCCTGACACCCACACTTTCCATATGGATCAACACTCATGGGGTCACCCCTCAGGCTCCTCTTCTCCAAGCTCAAGAGCCCCAGCTCCCTCAGCCTCTCCTCAGCAAGGAGCAACTCCACTCCCTTCAGCATCTCTGTGGCTCTGTGCTGGGCTCTCACGCAGCTCTGTGTCCTGNCACATTGATGTGGAACCTCCTCTGCTCCAGCTCACACCTGCTGCCCCTTCTCCCACCATTAGGTGCCCCTGGGCAGAGCCTGGCTCCATCCTCCTGACACCCACACTTTCCATATGGATCAACACTCATGGGGTCACCCCTCAGGCTCCTCTTCTCCAAGCTCAAGAGCCCCAGCTCCCTCAGCCTCTCCTCAGCAAGGAGCAACTCCACTCCCTTCAGCATCTCTGTGGCTCTGTGCTGGGCTCTCACGCAGCTCTGTGTCCTGCTGGAACTGAGAGGCCCACAACTGGACACAACATTCCAGATGTGGTCTCCCCAGAGCAGAGAGGGGGGAGGAGAACCTCTCTCTATGAGGCAGAACCCATGAACACTCCCGTACACACAGCAGCAGTGAGACACCAGGTGCCAGCACGGGGCTGCTCGCAGGTGCTCACCCTGGATGTCAGTGCTGGTGTGACCAGCCCTCCCCAACCAGCCACACGGCCAGCAGAGAGACGAAGAGCCCTGTGGAGCCTCTCCCGGGGGCTCATCCGCCAGCGCTGCTGTCCCGCTGCTGGAAATGTGGCAAATGGGAGCGTCGGCAGCGCAGACGGGAACGGAAACATCTGGGTTTTCCAAGCCCAGACTCTATTCCACCCGCGACACACGGCCAGCCCAGCTGTGAGGCAGAGGACGGGCAGAGGAGGACAAAAATAGCCTCCTGTACAGGCATCTCCTGCGCAACACGAGGTTGCACTACACAGCACGACTGGGCTCTGCATGGTCTTGGCCAACTGAAGTTCCATTTCTTCGTGGATTTGTGCTCACAGGGGTGACACTGGAATGGGCTGCTCATGGAGGTGGTGGAGTCCCCATCCCCAGAGGGGTTTAAAACCCGAATAGCTCGAGCACTTGAGGCCATGGTCTAGGGGTTAGGGAGCTGTTGGGATGAGGGCTGGACCTGATGATCCTGGAGGTCCTTCCCAGCCATCATGATTCTGTGACTCTATGAAAAACAAACGCACTCCAAGGACTGGGTTTTGCTTCATGACAGGGTTTTGCTCCAGCTACGAGCAGGACCCACATGCTTGCAGCACTGCAGTGCTGGAAACAGAAGCATCCCCCTGGCTCTGGCTCTGTGTTCACAGCTAAGCCCCCTCCCTGGGGTCTGTCTGCTTCCACACACGGCCCCTGAAGGGACCGGGCACTGCTGATTGCCCCAACCTGAGCTACAGCCCAATCTGCAGCTTGAGGCCGGCCTCACTCCTCCCCCTTCCCGAGGCGGGGCTTTGAGAGAGAAACCAAGAGCTTTGGCCAACGCACTTTGCCTGGGCTCTTGCTTTCCCAGGCTTAGCTGTTCCTCGGGTTCCTCCCTCAGGAGGACTCAACCCACACCCTGGATCCTCTTTTCCGAGTGCCACTCCCACCGCTCCCTGACCAAGAAGCATTTGCTGCAGCAGAACCTACTTAACCCATTCCCAGCAGGACCTGTGTCCCCTCCCCACGCAGGGAAGGGGCACGCTCACAGCATCCCACAGGAGCCCTCACCCCAGGGAGGGGGTTTCACAGCCTGTCTCAGCCAAAGCTGCAGAGGAAAGTGTTCCTTTCCTTCTGGGCTCGCCCGAGTCCTCCCCCGCTAGAGGAGCCCAGCGCAGCAGGGACCCTCCACGGTGCCAGGGGATGTTGCAATGGAGCTGGGAAGAGGCCGACGCTGGGGATCCGCAAGCAGCAGCAGCGCCGCCTGCACGGGGCAGTGGGCACAGGCCACATCCAGCCAGGGCTCCAAACCCACCCTGAGATCTGTCTCAAACCAGTGGTTACAGCCCAGGCTGCACTGCCCACACACCAAACAGCACCTGCACGGAGCCAGACGTCTGCACGGGAGGGAGACCGTGTCCCGAGGAGACAGAAGGGCAGGGTCTGGTGTCCAGGTACAGCCTCAACCGGGTAGGAACAGGCTGCCTGAGGTCTGGCTGGATCCACAACTTGTGCCACCACAGGCTGTCCCACAGTCCCGTCAAAACCCGACTGTGCCTGCTGGTCAGGAGCCTTCTGCTGCTGAAGCTCAAGAGCATCCCTCAGCATGAGAGAGCCCCACCACCTCCCCGCAGTTCACACCCAGCCACCACAGATGACAACCACCAGAGGTGGGAGATTCATCAGCCCCAAGCAAACGCCACCACTTCCTTCCACTCAGCTCCCAGCACACTCAAACACGGGCTGCCAACCCAACCCAACCCAACTCACGCTGACACTGCATTAACCAGGGTCACAGCCACACGGGGAGCCGGCGAGAGCTGCCTGATGAGTTCTACCCTCTGCTCCCATTATCCCTCTAACCCCGGTGGTGGCAGCATCACCAAAACAGCTGCAGTGTTTCGAGGGAGAAGGAGGTGGAGATGGCAAGAGAGGGCAGGAGCTGTTGACTGTCACACAGCACAGGGGGTCAGCCTGCAGGTTGCTGATGCTCTGCCTGATCACAGGGATCCTTTATTGAACAGGAATGGCTGCGTTCACACGGGGTTTGGCTTCGTGTGCCCTCTGCAAGGGCACAAAGCTGATGTGATGTTTCAAGTCGAGGTTTCTAGCTCTGGCAAATGAAGATGCTCACCAACCTTCAGTGTCTTAGGTCATCCACAGTCCTTTGAGCTCCTCAGTTCCAGGAGGACACAGAGCTGCTGGAGAGAGCCCAGCGCAGAGCCACAGGGGTGATGGAGGGAGGGGAGCATCTCCCTGCTGAGGAGAGGCTGAGGGAGCTGGGGCTCTGGAGATGGGAAAAAGGAGCCTGAGGGGTGACCTCATGAGTGTTGATCAAGATGTGAAGGGTGGGTGTCAGGAGGATGGAGCCAGGCTCTGCTCAGGGGCACCCAGTGACAGGACAAAGGGAGCAGAGGAGGTTCCCCAACAGTGTGAAAAGGAACTTCTTCCTGGTGAGGGTGCCAGAGCCCTGGCAGGGGCTGCCCAGGGAGGTTGTGGAGTCTCCTTCTCTGGAGACATTTCAAACCCTCCTGGCCAATTTTCCTGTGTGAGTGGATGTAGGGGATCCTGCTGTGTCAGGGGATTGGACTGGATGCTCTTTCGAGGTCCCTTCCAATCCCTAATGTTCTGTGATGTCATGATTCAGCAACTTGCAAAGGCAGCTCAAGAAATGCAGGCTGGGTAGGGCTGATCTGACACCTTCTCCTCATGGTAAGAGCTAGGACTGAGGTCCATGCAGCTCCCAACCTGCTCCATCCTGGCACTGGAAAGCTCTTCTGCGCACTTCTTCATCCCCACTACCAGCCTTACTAACTTCTTACAGGGCAGGGAACAGCCTGTGGGCCTACGGGGTTAATAAGAGAGAAGGTACCAAACTCAAGCTGAACTGCAAAAATCCACCAAAAGACCTCAAAGCTCGAGGAGACTGAGAAAGGACGATGCAGACACACGCTACGGAAACCACGGGGTGGGAAAGGCGGCACGAGAGCGGTAACACGGGGTCCAGCTGCCGTTCCTGAATGTGGGGTTCCCTGTCACCACCAGGGCTTGTAGGGTGGGCTGTCAATTCCAGAGGGCAGAAACCTTTTCAGAAGTTTAAAAGAGGATTAAAAAACCAGGAGCTGTGACACCGCAATGCTGCTTGGGTTGAGTGAACGGCAACGTCTGCCGCACCAGGAAGAACCTCTCTGGATCCCACCTCTCTGAGCTGCCTTCTCTTACCCAGATGGACATTTTTAACCACCACACACACAAAAAACCTCCAAAGGTTTAATTTTCAGAAGGGTCAGCTTCTCCCTCAGAGTCCTCTGAAGCTTTAGGAAGGAGCACAGAAAGCAACCCAGGGCAGCACTGAGGTGACACCATTAGAGAGAAGAAAAGCAGCAGAACTGCCTCCTCGCCTGGTGCTCCAACTCCAGACACAATTTGCCTGTGGGATTGGTCCCTGCCACAGGCTGAATGAATCTCATTTGCAAAATATTTATCTAGCACCTCATTTGGGCTTTTTCCCCCCCCTCCACCTCGCTCCAAAATGTCTTACAAAAGAGAAACACAGCCTTGTTCTCGCTGGGGATACGGCTCCTCGTAGGAAGGACATTCCACGCTGCTTTAGGGGGTTTTTAGTTCTTCTGGGAACAGCAGCAAAGCTCCCCTGCCTCTGTGGGCTGGACACTCCTGGGCTCACACACCACGGCCACATGGGGATCAGTATGGGAAGGGTGGGTGTCAGGAGGGTGGACCCAGCCTCTGCTCAGGGGCACCCAGTGACAGGACAAGGGGCAGCGGGTGTGAGCTGGAGCAGAGGAGGTTCCCCATCAGTGTGAGAAGGACCTTGTTCCCAGTGAGGGTGCCAGAGCCCTGGCAGGGGCTGCCCAGGGGGGTTGTGGAGTCTCCTCCTCTGGAGACATTTCAAACCCTCCTGGGCTGTTCCTGTGCGACTGGATCTGGGGGATCCTGCTGCGGCCGGGGGATACGACTGGAAGACCTTTCGAGGTCCCTTCCAACCCCTAATGCTCTGTGATTCTGCCTGGCCCGGACTTCCATTTCAGTTGGATTATTTCCCCCTCCCCAATCACTTCTGAAGACACTTTGGACCTTAAAAAGCCTTAATACTGGAATCTACAGGTGGCTGCCAGCTCTTGAAATTGGAAATGTCACAGCCTGTAGGTTCCTGAATCATAAAATCTGTTTATTTTTAGGTTTGCTTAGGTGAAGTCACCGGCTAGGAACTGCAGCCCCGGGGCTCCCTGCCAAAGCCACCAAAAGCCCCCGCTGGTTTTCAGGTGAAAGTTACAAGCCCCAAATCTGCGATGCTTCTGCTCCTGCAGGCCTGTGGCCACAGCAGAACCGCTCTGCTATTTTCCCGTTATCCTTCTCGCCCGTCCACAAATCCTACTGCACACTAAGGAAGGAGAAAAACAAGGGAGCTTTGCCTTCAGCACCATAAATCAAGACTCTAATCACCACTTCAAAACAACCACGATGCCGAGGATGCGTCAGAAAGAGCCGGTATTTGCAAGGGAAAGGCAGCGGAAAAACATCTTTACGAGGTTTCGTTCCTGTTGAGGAACGAAAGCGGCGAAAGCAGCTCGCGGACCGGCAAAGCCGACAGCAGAGCACTTGAAAGGAGCCCAGATCAGAGCTCTCCTCAGGCAGAGAAGCTCAGAAGTGCAAATGCTGCCACTTGGAGCCCTTGCTCCTCAGACTGAGGGGCTGGGGGTTTTTTTAACGTTGTGCGCGGCAGCTGATGTGGAAAAAGCAGCCTGTGCTCTCCCTTCCAGCCAGACTGTGCGTTACACCTCAAGAACCCGACGCTGGCGATGGGATGGGGCCAATGCTCCCTGCTCAGTCTGCCTGGAGACCGCTTCCCGCTGGGTACGGAGCGTCTGCGACCAGCAGAGCTCACTTCCTCAGTGATTCTCCGGACGGGGCATCGCTGCTGCTCGCCCAGGGGCGGCTCTGCCCAAGCTGGCATTTACTGCTCCGAAGCTGCGGCGTCTGCAAACGTCAGATGCGAGAGGAATTCACTTCCTAGGCCTCAGCTCTTACAGCAGCCACGAGTACACGGAGCCTGCTACAGAGTCTGGGAGCTTCAGGCTGAGAATCACAGGATCACTGAACATTAGGGACTGGAACAGACCTTGAAAGACCATCCAGTCCCATCCCCCTGCCACAGCAGGATCTCCTAGATCCAGTCGCACAGGAACAGTCCAGGTGGGTTTGAAATGTCTCCAGAGAAGTAGACTCCACAACCCCCTGGGCAGCCCCTGCCAGGGCTCTGGCACCCTCACTGGGAAGAAGTTCTTCCATGTTCTGCACTCACCCTTTGTATAGGCTGGTTTGGTTTTCAGAACAATAAATAGAATCACAGAATCATTAGGCATTGGAAGGGACCTTGAAAGATCATCTAGTCCAATCCCCCTGCCACAGCAGGATCACCCAGACCAAGCCATAGAGGCATCTTAATTAAAAATAATAAAATAACACTAATAAAAAAGCTCTTCCCTCTAGTGAGGAAACAGGCAGTGACCACCAGCAGCACTATCTACACCACAATCAAAGGGAACAAGTAGACAAAACTGCTTGTGGAACGTCACGGTGCCACAACACGGAGCCCCTCTCCTCCCAGTGCAAACGAATCCTCCCGTCTTCTGTGGTTGTAACGATGGTTAAAGTCATTATAAGTCGCTGTGATATAAATACAAGTCACAGGGTGCCTCTCCCCTCATCGGGAGTCAAACGGGGCTGTGAACTTCTCCCCAGGGGAAACCCACGTGCCGCTCCAGCACACCTCAGGATCCGCTGGCTGACAAGGATGACTCCACATCTCGAATTCCAAGGCCAATCATCCCTCAGCCGAGCAGAGCCCTTCCCCTCACCGTGCTGTAAACAAACACTTCTCACTTTTCTCCAGCCAAAGCCGAGGAAGGTATCACTGCCACTACTCTACCATCTCAGGCCATTAGATTTCACAGAATCACAGACCTTTAGGGACTGGAACGGACCTTGGAAGATCACCCAGTCGAAGTGATCCTGCTGTGGCAGGGGCATTACGATTTCCCCTTCCCAGATCCCAGGCACTTTGTTTTGTTGACCTGCAAGAGCTTTATGTCCAACTTCCATTTGTCACTGCATAACAGGATCGAATCCAAATCGTTCCGGGAGCCGAGCTTTTACAACTCAACACCTCTGAACAACAATAACATAAACAGTCTCAAACACTTAGTACCGAAATTAGCGATCCTAGAAACACACTGTAATAACCCCACATCCTTCAAAAGCCAAACGAAGCGCTCATCATCACAAAAGCTGCTCTACAAGTGAGCGGCGAAGCACTGGCACATTCCACCCCGAGTCGGTCTCCCAGAGCTGCAGCCCCCCACATGTAACCAACAGCAGATAACCCAACATCAAAGCCCCCCTAGTAAACATCAGCCTTTCCCCCACTGGGCCCTTCTGCAACACACAACGGGCAGCTGAGTTGGGCAGAGCCTGAACTCGTCAGGAACCACTTGGAAAACACCTTGCCTGCTGGATTTTGAGACGCACACGTCTTCCTGACGTTAGTCCAGATACGTCTGGCTGACTGGGAACGTCACGTTCACCGCGCGGTCCTTCGCAGCCTCTGAGGTCTCTACTGGCACCCAAAAGTGGAAACTTGGCTGGGAGCACCCCAACAGCAAAGCAAACCAGTAACTTATTGAAACACCAGCCTGAATTAGTTCACGTGAGAGCTCTTTTCTGCTGCGCCGGGGCCCCCACGTCATCTCTCCTACTTGAGGAGACAAAAGCATCGACTGATTTGAGAAAGCTGCTCCCTGAAGAAGGGAAACGGAGGCACAAACATGGATGAAACACTAAACCAGTATCCCTTAGGGGTGTTTTCTGAGTGATAACTTCAGAGTTGAGTGGCAGAAACAGCCTTTTGAGCCATTTTCCCAAAACAACGGGAATCAGCAACCGGGATCCCATCCCAGCGCTTGGTCGGAGAAATTTGTGACCTGAACTTGTCCACTGACCCTTTCGGCCTTGCTGTTACCAGAGCAGTGCTTAAATCACACCCGATCACTGCTTCCCAGCTCCATCCCGTAGCCATCCACCCCAGAACCTCGGAATTCAACTTGGGGCGCCAAACTCTCCATCGCAGCAGCTCCCCTTGAGGAACCCACACACCCGATGGTTCTTTGCGCACCACACCCTGGGCTGTCTGACCCCACACGGTGCTCCTCTTGGCAAGGCACAAGCAGTGGCTCGAGATGACCCCCAGACTGGGGCTAAAGCCCAAAACCATCTCCCTGGCAGCAGAGCCCAGCAGCACATCCCCACAGCCGTGGGGTCCACATCTCGGCTGTGCTGGCCCTGCCCTTGCTGGGACCCAGCTCTCCACGGTCAGTGGGTATTTTCCCTTTCCCCCATTCCTGACCCCACAACAGTTTGTGCCTCGTCTGTCGCTGCTGTCACCTGGCCCACGGCAGCTCAGGAAAAACAACGATTGAGGCGATACTTGCAGGCAAGTGAAGCCACCAGGCTGGAGGCCCTCAGGCTTGCCGCTGGCTAGTGAAACCACTGGGCTGGTGGCCCTCAGAGGAGGGTTGCTGGCCCTTGGAAGAGGTGCTGGCCCTTTCTGAAGAACTGCTGACTCTCAAAAGAGTTGCTGGCCCTCAACAGAGGAGCTGCTGGCTCTCTCGGAAGAGTTGCTGGCCCTCCGCAAGGAGCTGGCAAGTGAAACCACCGAGCTGCTAGCCCTAAGGAGAGCTGTTGGCCCTTTCTGAAGAACCACTGATTCTCAAAAGAGATGCTGGCTCTCAACAGAGAAGCAGCTGGCCCTCCACCAGGGCAGCTGCTGACCCTCTCAGAAGAGCTGATGGGCCTCCAAGAGAAGCAGGCAAGTGAAACCACCTGGCTGGTAGCCCTAAGGAGAGCTGCTGGCCCTCAAAACAACTGCTGGCCCTCAAAGAGCTGCTGGCGAGTGAAACCCCGGGGCTAGTAGCCTTCAGGAGAGTTTTTGGCCCTCAGCAGATCTGCCTGCCCTCAGCAGAGCCACGAGCGAACACACCCCGGTGCTGCGAGCCCCCCATCTCCATCCCCATCCCCATCCCACCCCCACGCCCCTGGCACTCACAGCTGGGTGGCGGTAGGCGGCAGGCCGGTCGCCGGTGGCTGGTAGCCGCGTCCCGAGCAGTTGACGGCGCAGGCGGGCGCGGAGCAGGTACAGCCGGCGTCGCAGGGCTGACAGGAGGCGGCGGCGGCCGGGGCAGCCGCCAGCCCCCCGCACAGCAGGGAGCAGCAGCAGCACAGGAGGCACCAGCCCGCCGCGGGGCCGCCATGTTTGCGCTGTGATCCAGTGTCTCCATTTCCAAAAGGCATCTCTTCCCTACGGGCATGGCATGGCCACGGCCCCGCCGCCTCCCCTCGGACGGACGGACGGACGGACGGACGGNGCGGGAGGGAGGCGGCGGGAGGAGGGCTCGGGGGTCCCGCGGCAGCGACATCCTGGGGTGGGGCCGAGGGATTCCCCGGACAGGGGGGCCCCGGGGGTAAAAGGGGTGCCCGGGGATAAGGGAGGTGTCGGGGAGCAGAGGGATCCCGGGGGACACAGGGGTCTCGTGGGATAGAGACATCCAGGCAGCAGGGCGTTTTGGGGCACACCGGGATCCGGGGGTCAGAGGGGTCTCGGAGGACAGAGAGGTCCCGAGGGGCAGAGGGTTCCCGGGGGACAGAAGGGTCCTGGGGGACAGAGACGTCTCAGAGGATAGAGGGCTGCCGGGGACAGGGGGGTCCCTGAAGGCAGAGGAGTCCCGGAGGGCAGTGGAATTCCGGGGCGTAGAGGGATCCTGGGAGTTGAGGAATTTAGGGGGCCACCGGGATCCGGGAGGACGGAGGGGTCCCGAGGGTCTGGAGTCATCCCAGGGGCCATGGACATGCCAGGAGCATCCCAGTAACCAGACTGGGCAGTTGAACATGGAGTGCTGGGGAAGGGGGCTTTGGCTGTCTCAGAATGACAGGGGGGACCTTCCCATACACCGGGGTGATGGGTAGGGGAGACTCACACCCATCTGACCCCCACCCTGACTTTTGGTGCTCAGTTCCTGCAGTCTGTTCTGGAGTCTCCTGCAAACCTGAACCCAGCAAGAGCTGCGGGCTGTGGAATGGTGCTCTGGAAAGAGATGGAGAATGAGGCAGGTACCCTCAGGGTGGCTTTTAATGCCAACCCTCATGGGGTCATCGGGTGTTGATGCCACACACACCCTGCGCTGGCCCATGACACTGGCCATGGCTCAGGTCAGACCTGGTGAGGTCAGTCCTGTCATCGGGGTCGTTCTTCAGGAATCTGATGACTCTTCAGGGATGTGATGGCTCTTCAGGGATCACATGGCTCTTGAGGGATCTGAACTGGTTCTGCTTTAATGTGAGTGAAGAATGTGACTCAAGTCAGTACAACCAAAGGAAGCAGCATCCCATCCTCACAGAGGTCCAAGGCCAACCCCAGCCCTGTTTGAAAGTAGAGCAGACACTGTGACAGCTGATCTGGACCCTGACTGGTGGGGGTTTGGTATCTGCCCTGTGATGGTTCATCACAGGTAAGGGCAGTGCAGCACGTCCCCACCTCAGCCTTGGCCCTGAGCACAAGTGTCCCTGTGAGTTCCAAACTGGTTTAGAATAGAATCACAAACTGGTTTGAGCTGAAGGGACCTTTTCCAGCTCCTCCAGTGCCGCTCCCTGCAGTGAGCAGGGCCATTGCCAGCCAGAGCAAGGTGCTCAGAGCCCCAGGGCCCAACCTGCCCTGGGATGGTGCCAGGGATGGGGCTTCTCCCACCTCTCTGGGCACCCTGGACCGGGCTCTCATCACCCTCAGCACCAACAGTCTCTTCCTTCTCTCCAGTCTGAATCTCCCTCTTGCGGATTAACCATCTCCCCTTGTCCCGTCACAGCAGCCCCTGCTCAAAAGTCCCCCCATCTTTCTTGTCAGCACCAGAAGGTCACTCTAAGGTCTCCTCAGAGCCTTCCTCAGGTGACCAACCCCGACCCTCCCAGCCTGTCCCACAGCAGTGGGTTCCACCTTCGCAGCGCCTCTGCGGCCTCCTCTGGCCCCGCTGTCTCTGCTGCACTGAGGCGCCCAGAGCGGACCCAGCCCTGCAGCAGCGGGGGTCTCACCGGTGTGGAGCAGAGGGCACGTGGCAGCTCTGCACAGCTGAGCAGGGCTGACCTGCACCCAGAGCTCCTGCCACCCCTCAGGGCTGCAACCCTCAGCTGCACCAGCTTTGGCCACCCCCGCGCCATGTTCCCCAGTGCTCCCCAGTGCGCTGATGGGCGATGCTCCCAGTGAGCTTCATGTCAGCGGGGCCCTGGCAGCTGCTGGGCTCGGGAAATCTGCCTGGCAGCTTTCAAGGGAGAAGCCACAACAAAACAGGGAGGGTGGGAGCCGCGTCCGCTGTCCACAAGCATCCACGGAGCGTGAGCAGCGGGGAGCCAGAACAATGGTTCGGGGTGGTACCAGCCGAAGGACGGGAGCCTGGGAGCCTGCAAACCCGCCGAGAACAGAGCTGGAGGACAGCAGGGTCGTGGGACCACGTCTGCCTCTCTCAGCGACTGCTCTTGGCTGAACCTCATCGCTCGCGGGTGCAGAACAGCTGGGTGTCCCACGGGCACGCGCTCGCTCCGGGCCCAGGGCATGGGGTTTTCGCCGCACGCTGCGTGATGGCTGCTGCAGGGAGAGAGAGCAGCTGGTCGCTGCTGAGCTCCTCAGGCACCACTGGCCCCTCAGCAAAGGGGAGGCTGAGCAGCCGAGGGCGACAGCCTGCTTGGTTTGGGATCACGTTGGACTCATTTAGGCTCCTTGTGATTTGGGATCCTCAAGGGAACGAGGGGCTGGCCCGCTAGAACTGGGTGGGAATCCACTGCGGCTTCAGAGCCGCTTCATCCAGGGCGGGTCCAGTCCAACCCAGCCCATACGCCCCAGTGCTGGGGGTCAGCTGTGAGCATCGTCCCGCTGAAGCCAGAGGGGTGGTGGCAGTTTGCATCAACCGGGCTCTGGCTTTGCTCAGCAAACCCTGAACAAGAAGCCCGTCGGCATCCGCTTTCATGCCGGATGCTGAACGTATGTGAGAACTCTCTTCCCAAGAAACATTCCGTGCCTTTTGGACTGGAAATCTGCTCCAGAGACATCATCTCGCGTGTGATGTGTTTGTGCCCAGAATAGCTCCGTGGTTACTGCTTCCTCATGTGACTCCCATGGACTTATTTCCGCTCCCTCGGCTGCAAATCGCTTCTTTTGGGTTTGGGGGGATTTTTTCCTCCCTCCTTCCTTCTGTAGCGATGCCCGTGTTTGTTTTAGGTAACAGTGAGGGGAAGACACGTCCTGGTGAGACCCCATCGATGTTGTTGTGTCCAGTGCTGGGCCCCTGAGTTCCAGAGCTGCCGGAGAGAGCCCAGCGCAGAGCCACAGGGATGATGGAGGGAGGGGAGCATCTCCCTGCTGAGGAGAGGCTGAGGGAGCTGGGGCTCTGGAGCTGGGAGAAAATGAGACTGAGGGGTGACCCCATGGATGTTGATCAATCTGTGAAGGGTGGGTGTCAGGAGGATGGAGCCAGGCTCTGCTCAGGGGCACCCAGTGACAGGACAAGGGGCAGTGGGTGTGAGCTGGAGCAGAGGAGGTTCCACATCAGCGTGAGAAGGACCTTGTTCCCAGGGAGGGTGCCAGAGCCCTGGCAGGGGCTGCCCAGGGGGTTGTGGAGTCTCCTTCTCTGGAGACGTTTCAAACCCTCCTGGGCTGTTCCTGTGTGACTGGATGTAGGGGATCCTGCTGTGTTAGGGAGGTGGGACTGGCTGATCTTTCAAGGTCCCTTCCAGCCCCTGATGCTCTGTGATACCCTGTAATCAGCAGGTTAGATCACCAAAGTCATCCAGCAGATGGAGAGGAGTTAAGGGCTCTCCCCCAAGAGCTGGGGCTGCCAGGGTGCGAGGGGACAGCAGATGGGGAAGTCATTGAGTGAGTGGGGAAAGAGACAGCAGCCCTCGTCCTGGCTGCGAGAGAATCATAGAATCATTACGGATCGGAAGGGACCTCGAAAGATCATCTAGTCCAATCCGCCTGCAACAGCAGGATCACCTAAACCAAGTCACACAGGAACCTGTCCAGTCGGGTCTTGAACATCTCCAGAGAAGGAGACTCCACAACCCCCCTGGGCAGCCTGTTCCAAGAACCGCTCGTTCAGATCAACTCACGAGGTTTGATCTCCCGGGCAAACTGGAGAGTTTCTCAACACTGCTTCAAGCACCATCAAAACTCCAGCTAAGAGGGTGTTGATTCTCCCAGTCCCACCAGTCTTGCAGGCTGTGGGCACCAGAACAGCAGCAGCAGATAGACTATGGTCAGCAAAACGTGATGGAGCTGTGGCCAGCCGGGAATGTGGCTGCTGCCTCCAGGCCCCTCCGGCCGTGTGCCAAAAGCACCACAGATGTCCAGCAGCACCCAGACAACCCTGGGAGCCCAGACCCTGCAGCATCCCCCCTCCTGCACTGCATTCCTGTGCAATAAAGGGCTGCTTCTCCTGGGAGCAGGCAGCTGCCCCACAGCATCACAGGCTGGTTTGGGTTGGGAGGGAGCTCAGAGCTCACCCAGTGCCAGCCCCCTGCTGTGGGCAGTGACACCTCTCACCAGAGCAGGGTGCCCAGAGCCCCAAAGTCCATCCTGTCCTGGGATGGTGCCAGGGATGGGGCTTCTCCCCCATCTCTGGGCAGCCTGGGCCAGCCTCTCCCCACCCTCAGCATCCTTCTGTCTCACGCAAAGTCCCGTGAGGAGCGGCTGGAGGATCTGGTGGGGTTTAGCCTGGATTTGTCTCTCAGGGCAGATCTCGCTCCTGACAGCTGCCGGACTGGAGGCTGGAGCCGCCCAGGGCTGGTTTGCGGGTCCCAGGCGCCCTCTAGCACCGCTCCCCGCACTAACCCGGGATAAACTGCAGAGCCCGGGCAGCCCCGCAAGCAAACGGGCCCTGAAACGGGGAGCAAAGGGACCTCGGTGGGTGCAGTGAGACCCGGCAGCCCACGATGGACACTGGTGCGGAGCGAGGGTGACCCCGGCCCCTGTTCTCACGGGGATCCATCCCAAACCCGTGCGGGATGCGTGATGGGCTGGTGCTGGGCAGGGCGGTTGTCCCACCTCAGCCGCGAGGAGCGGAGCCGCCTCACCCGTGTCCCGAGCAGGTTCAACACGGGGGTTTTCAGCGGCAGGGTGCCCGGAGGGCTGCGAGGAGCCCCATCCCTGGAGCCATCCCAGGACAGTGGGACCTTGGGGCTCTGAGCCACCTGCTCCGGCTGGCGATGGCCCTGCTCAGGGCAGGGGGTGGCACTGGAGGAGCTGGAAGGGTCCCTTCACCCCACCCCAGTGTGTGATTCCACGATTCTATGCCATGAGCCATGGGCCAGCACAGCAGGGAGCCTTCAGCCACGGGGCCAGCACTGACACCCCCAGTCCCCTCAGGTGCTGCTGCTGCTGAGATCCCCGGCTCTGCAGCCACCGCGGTGCCGGCAGCAGGGACAAACTGGCCCCAGTTTCTTGTACTGCTGGAGAAGCCCAGAGCACAGGGAGGGAACAACGGGCCGAGGTGGGAACAGGCTGGTGAGCGACGGCTGCGGGAGCCAGGAGCAGGGCTGCTCCGCACGGCGGGTGTCGGGGATCTGACCTCTCTGCGCCAGGGCTGCTGGTGGACGGGGGCAGCTGGCACAGGGGGGTCTCCGTGCCGGTCCGGACGCAGCCCGGTCCCCCCCGGATCGCTGCGGCGCTGCGCCCGTTGCTATAGCAATGCTGATGTCGCAGCACGTCAGGAGCCTTTGCAGAGCTGGAGTTGGCATCTTTCATGGAGATGACTTGGAGCCATCCTGGGGTTTAGCTGGCTACAAAGCCAGGGGGCTGCCAGAGCGGCTCCTTTCCCCACCGCAGGGGCACCCACCGCTGTGGCATCGCCCTGCCCCGCGCAAGGGGAGAGCTCCCAGCCCTCTGCAGAGAGCCCAGGGGATGTCTCCCTTCCCACCACATCAGAGGAGGTGGAGGCTGAGTCTCTGCCTCCCTTCTGCAGAGGGACCCCCATGACCGTTCTCACCCAGCCTGCTGGTGAAGCCGAAGGCAGAGGGCAGCCACCAGGAGCAGAAATGAGGGATTGGGCTGAGTTTCCACCTCAGTCCAGCCTGACAAAGCCCAGGGCACCAGAGGTGAGAGGGTGGTCCCCAAAGTGCTATTGGGGATGGCCCATCACACCACAGCCCCTCTGCCTGTGAGATACCAGCCTGGAGCCGCTGCTTGCCAGCAGGTTCTTGGGTCTGAATGGGCTGCAGCCGGTGGCACATGGCCCTGCCCTTCCCGGGCAGAGCAGATCTCTCCGACGTGGCTCAGGGTCCCTCAGAAAACTAATGCCAGGCAAATCACTTGCAGACGAAGGTGAGAAGCCTCAGCTGGGCTCAGGAAGATGCTTCCAGCTCTAAAGAAGGAAGAGCTTTAAACAGAGCAGGAACCTGTGGAATTGCAGACAAGGAAGGTGAGAGGAGGCTGAGGGAGCAGATCCCTCTAGATCAGCCTCCCCAGGCTTTCCGAGAGGTTTGCTCGGGGGAGAGGTGCAGCCTCCCCAGGAAAACCTCAACCACACGGCCAAACCCCTGAGCCGCGGCTCCACCCCCTGCGTTGCTGATGCCCCGGGGCAGCGGCACTCGCCACAGCCCGGGCCTGCTGGCAGGGCTGAGGAGGAGCAGAAGGCAGGAGCTATGATCCTCAGGCTGATAAATCCCGCCTGGCGCTGCCCGTGTCCAATCTGCCACCAATTTGCTCTGATGAATGGCTGAACAAGCTGCAGGCACCGGTCTGCCCCTCAGGAGTCCCAGCTCAGCTCTTCCTCTGCCAGCTCCACAGCAAACGGGTGGATTTGCTTCCAAAGAGGAAGGTCTGGGGGGGTTATCTGCTCCCTGGACTGCAGGAAGCTGCCAGGCTCATGGCCACCAGCCAGGCTCCTGCTCCCGGGCAGGGTTAGGGTGGCAACCTACCTGTGATGGGGACAGCACCAGTAACGTGGTGGTGGCTTTTGAAACCCTAACCCCTCTCTAAGCCTTCCCCAGCTCAGGATGTGTCTGTAGGGCTGCAAAGCAGCGTGGACTGGGTGGGTAGGGAACCGGTGGATAGGGCTCAGCTGAGACCTTCTGCCTCTAAACTATTTGATGGCACTGAGGGGCCTCTGAACCACCTCCGAGCTGCACCCCAGAGCCAGCAGACAGCTCAGCTTCGGGAAGCTGAACACTTGTGGCTCAGCCCTCCCTCCATCCCAGGACTGCACAGACCCTCTGAGCACCCAGGGCATCGCTGAGGTCTCCTGCTGGAGCTGGGCTAAGTGCTCTGGACCTTGGCTCCTTCTTGCCTTGGCACGAGCAGGATCCTTTCCCTGGCCCCAGCCCAGAACAGGCTCTTTAGGATCTGGCACAGTCCCCCTTCTGTGCACAGGATGGGACAGCAGGGGCTCAGGGCAGCACGGTGCTTTCCCTGGGGATGCCCGTGGGGATGCGCTAGGGCTGGAGGATGTGCCAGGCAGGCCCTGGCTCTGCAGGAAGGTTTCTACAGAGAGGAAAGTGCCCTGGCCCTGGGCTGGTGCAGCAGGTGACAGCAGAGACCGGCCCAGCCACGTCACCAGCAGCAGGTGTGAGGAGCCTGCACTGGTTTTCCAGTGGCCACGGGCAAAGAAGATGAGTGTCTTCCAGAGACAGAGCAGCTGCAGTGGTCCCTGATGGGGACAGCTCGTCCTTGCAGCCTGACGAGGAGGGCAGCAGGCTCAGCTCATCCCAGGCTGCTGGCAGAGGCATCACCAGAGCCCAGGGCCAGAGCAGCAGAGGACGGAGGGTCTCAGGGGCTGCTGGCGTGAACCAGTGATGGAGCAACCTGGAGCAGGAGGAAGGAGGAGGGATGGCCCTGCACAGAGACACAGTGTGCGGATCCTGGCACGCAGAGACCCCCACAAACCTCCCTGCCAAAGAAAACAGCCAGATTTAAACCCCCCAAAGGCTGGTGTCTGCACAGAGCAGCTGGGTGGGTCTCCAGCCCTGTGTGGAGCTCTCTCTCCAGGCACGGATGGACAAGCCAAGGGCAGGTGCCAAGCCAAGGGCAGGTGCCAAGCCAAGGGCAGGTGCCACCAAAGCCGCTCGGCTGCTGGCACAGGCTGCTGCTGGCTGCTGCCTCCCTGCGCTCACTGCAACACAACAGACCTCTGGGCTCGGCAGCTCTGGTGGGGACGAGCTGGTTCTCTGCCATTAAACCCCAAATCCACTTACATGCAGCTGTACCAGGGTAACGGAGAGCCGCTGCCACAGCCGGCCCCGCGCCCAGCCCTGCCAGGCAGCGCAGCCCTGCTTCCCCCAGGCAGGCTGCACCACCGGGCGGCTGCTGCTCCATTAATCTATTTTTAGCAAACATATCCCCCCTGGTTCAGCTGCAGTTATCTGATTAGTTCCTGTAACTACACGAGGAGCAACATCTCCAGGCGTGACTGCGATTTCTGAGCAGCCTGTGGCTCCTGCACCCGCCCTCGCTGGCTGCAAAGGGAGCAACTTGCTGGAGATGCATCTCCCTGCGCTGCTGCTGCTGCAGGGTTCTGGGGGTCGTGGGTCCCCGCTCCCCTTCCAGTAGCGCCGCAGCAGGTGCTGGAGCATCTGACCTTTGGCAAAGGCAGAACTGACGAGGCCGCTTGCCCGCTGCCACCTGTGATAAGGGACCATCCTCCTCCGGCGTTGCCCCGATGCAGCGGCGATAAGCAGCTGCCTTTGTTTGCTCCCAAACACGAGGCTCCCGGTGGAGATTTCCATCCTCACTGGCTGGGGCCAAGACAAGGGGATAGTCCCCGGGTGCCTTCCCCTGGAGGGAGGGGGTCCACAGCCCCAACACCCTGCACCTTCAGGGCTCGCAGCCTGAGGTGTTGGGGCTGTGGACCCCCTTCCTCCAGGCTGAGGAAAAGCTTCACCAGGGCTCAGAGGGTGGTTAAAAGCCCTGCAGAGCCACTGACTTGGTTCTGAGGCCTCGGCCTCTATTGACTGCAGCTGTCCTGGAAAATCAGATTATAGAGGGAAAGGCAGGCAGTGAGTCTGCTCCGACGAGTCAAGCCCCTCCACATGAACGGGGGATAAGGCTCCACCGTGAGAGCTTTTCCTCTGGCTCTGCCCTGCAACCCCAGAGCTCCTCAGCTGGGCTGGGGCTACCTCGCCCAGGACCCTTGCAGGAGCTCCTGATCCCTCACAGTCCTCTCCCTTCACCATGGCCAACGACACCAAGACCTCTGCTGCCTGCTCCTCCTCCTCGTCCCCAGCAGTGCTTTAGGGCCCTTGAACAGGGATTAACTGTTCCAGGGCAGCAAAGGGAAAAGCTCATCTGTGCTCGGAGCGAGACAACCCCTCAGCATCACCCACGGCTGGCATGGAGCTCTGGCGCTGGCCCAGGGGGTGTGGGGCCACCTGTGCTCCAACGGTGCTGGCCACGGCCTCCTCTCCGCTGCTCTTTATTTACAGCTCCATTGTGCTGCTGCCTGGCTCTCACCTCTGCAGTTTGTTTTCCTCTCCTGCTTTGACATGACGGTTCGAGGCTCCTTCTCCAGTGAGGACGAGGCTGCACTGCTGGAAGAGGGTTGTCGCAGCAAAGCCGCCCGTGGCAGTCGAGAGACCCGCAGGCGCCTCGCGTGACACCTGGGTTTGTAGGCAGGAAGAAAAATGCCAGGTGTTGCTCCCTGAAACCAGTTCCTGGGGCAGACTGGGGATAAAGACTCCAGTCTGCTCTCCTGGTAGTCCCTGCTCTGCCCACCCCACAGGCACTACCCACAGACCTGACCTGGGAGGTAGAATCTCAGCACTGGCTGGTTGGAAAAGAGCTCCAGGATCTTAGAGTTTTCCTCCAGCACTGCCAGGGCCCCACGGACCCCTGGTCCTCACCCCACGGCTCTGCAACCCCTCCAGGGATGGGGACTGCCCCCCTGCCCTGGGCAGCCTGGGTCAGGCTTGAGGAACCACTGTGGGGCAGAAATTGCACCTCAGGGCCAACCTCAGCCTCCCCTGGGGCAACTTGAGGCTGTTTCCTCCTAGGAGGAGAGACCGACCCCCACCTGGCTCTAAGCTCCTGAAGTTCAGGGAGCTGTGGAAAGTGAGGTCCTTTTCTCCAGTTAAAACCCTCCAGTTCCCCCTCAGAAGTTCTCCAGCCCCTTCTGTGGACCTGCTGCAGCTCCTCCATGTCCTTCTGGCAGGCAGTAAGGGGCTCAGACCTGACCCCAGTAGTCACTGTGGATCCCCCTCAGTGCCCAGCACAACGGGGTGATCTCTGCCCCGGTGCTGCTGGCCACCCCAGCACTGGCATAGCCCGGGTACTGCTGGCCATGGGGCCACCTGGGGTCACCCCGGCTCATGCCCAGCCCCGTTCCCGGTCCCTCTCCAGCCGCTTTGCACAGCTCGGAGCTGTCGGGTCTGTCTGTTCACCCCCGCCCCACTGGGGGATGCTCGGAGCCCCCTCCCCGTGCGCAGGTGCCCGCGGTGCCGGTAACCGGGGCGGAGCAGCGGCTTCGGGCCGCCCCCGCGGAGCTTCCATTGGCGGCGGAGCCGGGCGGGGCCGGACCGAGC
>VXBP01004868.1:38183-51474 GCA_013400115.1 Rhinopomastus cyanomelas | reverse complement strand
GGGGGGGGGGCGGGGGGGGGCGGGCCGGGGCGGAGCCGAGCCGGGCCGGGGGGAGGTGGCGGCAGCGGCGGCCGGACCGGTGCGAACCCCCGGCCCCGCAATGTCTCGGAAAAAGGCTGCTCGGAGCAAGGGCGGCGGTGCCGCCCCCTCGGCCGCGCTGCCACCCCCGGCCCGGGCTACCGGCTCCGGCTCCGGGACCGGCACCGCGACCCCGCGGGGCTCCGCGTCCGAGCTGCCCCGCAACGGCGGAGCCGCGGCTGGGCGGCCCTCGCTGAGCAGCAGCGGAGAGTTCTACGATCTCGCCTTCAAGGTGCGGGACTGCGGGGATGGTGGAGGGAGGGGGGAGCGCGGTGCGGGGTCGGAGGCAGCATCTACAGCGGCTACAGGAGGAGAAGGAACCCGCTGCGGGACTGGGTGCGGGAACGAGAGCATCTCCTCTCCCCGACGGCTCCTGGGATCATCCTGACCAGCCCCGCAATCCTCACCACCGGCACCGACAACCTCCCCGATTAGTCCCCGCAGCCCCCCGCGACCTGCATCCGCCCTCCCCACCTCGCGATGTTCCCCGCATCCCCCCGCGACAGGCACTCGCATCTCCCATCCCCGGCATCACCCGGATCAGTCCTCGCATCCCCCACTTCGGCCGGTCCCCGCATCCCTCACCCCGACCGACCCTGCATCCCGCCCCTCCCGCCGCGGGGCTCGGAGCAGCTAGGACCGGGCTCCCCGCGGGGCTGCTCCTGCGGGACCTCTCCAAGTGATGACCAAAGGGTTTGTGCCCCCAGCAACCCCAGTCCTTGTGGCCTTCTGCTGCTTCTTTAACAGCCAAAAAAAGGAGGGGGGTGCAAAGCAGGGTGCCGGTTCCTTGAGGCCACCCCATCTGCTCGGGCTGCTGAGGGGTGCCCCCGGCTTGTGCCTTTTATAAGGGCTCCTGTGGCTTCTTCTCGCCGAGAAGCCGCTGGCCGAACGGATTGGCACCCCCTACACCCATTTTTTTCCCCCGAGCCCAGCCTGGAGCCCACGGAGCGGTTCCTGATGGAGGCTGCGGTTCAGCGCGACCCGTCGGGATCGCGCCTGCAGGCTGGGCTTTGCCGTGGCGAGCCCGGGCTTGGCTGGCTGTGCTGCAGAGCTCGGTGCCTGTAGCAACCGCTGTGGGCTTCGGGGCTGGGATGCGGAGGTGACGGGCTGTTGGCAAAGGGCGTTTGGTGGCTTTGGGGGGCGGCTGGTCCTGATGCAGCTGCAGTCCAACCGCTTCCCTAAAATGGAGCCAGTTCCGCGTTCGTGCCGGTGCTCAGCTCCAGGAGCTCCACTGGCCCTGTCCGGGCTGGGGTTTTCCCTGGGGATCACCCCAAGGCGCAGGGATGAGCCAAACGAGGTCGTGGCTAACCCCAAAGGCACCAGGGAGCCCAGCCCTCTGTCAACGGTCTGGCCGGGTTCGTACCGGTGACAGGGACAAACTGCCTCGCGCCTGCTAAATCCCTGCTGCATTAAACTTTCCCTTCCCTTTCCCCTCTCTGGAGGCTCCCGAGCTCTGCCAGAGGCAGTGGCCAAAGGCTAGTCCCCTGGGCACAGGCCGACTCCTGATTGCTGAGCGCTTGGCACAAGCCTGACCCTGGGGTGCAGGGCAGGAGATGCTGCCTTTGAGGGTCACTGGCTCCAGAGCAGAGACCTGCGAAGTTCAGAAAACACCGTTTGGTGCTAAAAAGTCTTGTCCCCCTCTCCCCTCCTTCCCTTGGGTTCTCACAGGAACACCCCAGGCTGGCGGGCACCTTAAACCCCGTGGTGCCAAATCTGTGTGGGGTCCAGGGCTCTGCACTGGGGGTGATGGAGAACCGGGGTCGGATCCTGCCCCCCTGCTCCCCTCCCTGGCACTGGCCCCCAGCCCCTAAACGTGTTCAAGCTGTGGCTGGGGCTGCTGTCAGCCCTCAGGAGGCTGCTGCAAAGCTCTGGTGCCAGCTGCTGCTTCAGGTGGCTTCTGCCTGGGTTCGGTGTGACCCAGGGCAATGTCTGCCTTAAAACCAGTGAAACCCAGTCACGGGCTGGTGGTTTGGGGAAGGCTCACGGCAGCGGTTTGGGGAGAGAGGGGGGGTGAAACCCTTCCAAAGCCTTGAATGCAGCTGGGCTGTGGGATCTGGGATTGCTCGAGAGCAGGAGGCTGTTGTCCCACCCAGGGAAATGGGGTTGGTGGTCCTGAAGGGCTCAGGAGGTGTCAGGAAGGGTTGTGGCTTGAGCACGGGTTTGGGATCTGCACCTGGGAGCAGCTTCAGCTCTGCCTGGGTTTGTTTGCCGCAGGGTGGTCTCCTGTCTGCACCTGCTGCTGAGTGGGGAAACTGAGGCACCAGGAGCTGCTTCCCTGGCACCCACTGAAGACTGGGAGGGTGACTGGGATGTTGTGTGGGTGCTGCTGACGGAGTTTCCTCACAGAAGCCAGAGCACCCTAGGAGCTGGTGCTGAGGGTTGAGGCTCCCTGTGAAGGGCCACCCTCCCAGGAAGCCCTGTCAGGCAGGGTGTGGGGTCATTCGTGGATGTGTGGGGACCCACAGCTGCTGCGTCACAACCTGCTTCATCTAGACAGGACCTCGTGGCCTCCATCGGGGGGGTTCCATAAGTACTGGTTAGTGGAAGGAGTCTAGACACCTCCCAGTGCTCAGGGACACGTGTGGCACAGGGTGGGGACCCATCCCACGGTGGGGACCCATCCCACGGTGGGGACCCCCCTCTAGGTCCCCTGACATTCCCTGGGACTGTGGACATGGCTCCTGGATGTGGCTTTTCCCCCTCCAAGGGTGTGGGGCTATGGGGATGGAGGTGGGTAATGAGCGTCTAACGCTCCCTCTCCCTCCTCTCAGGTGATGCTGGTGGGTGACTCCGGGGTGGGCAAAACCTGCCTGCTGGTGCGGTTCAAAGACGGCGCCTTCCTGGCCGGCAGCTTCATTTCCACAGTCGGGATCGACTTCAGGGTGAGTTCCCGGGGGGTTCCTGACCCCCTGCCCGGGGGGTCTGGCAGGTGACTTTCGCAGAGGAGTGACTAAAAACCCTGCTCTAAGGACTTGAACCTCATCATCCTGAGCTGTGCCAACACCAGCTGGGGCACCTTGGGCTGAGCAACCCTGTTACCATCCCGTTATGGGGGAGAGCATCCTCTGCTCCGGGTGCTGGGGATGACTTGTGGATGAAGAACTGCTGAGCCTGGAGCATCTGCCCAGTGAAAATAGTTCCCTGTGGTGGTTCCAGTGTAACCCAGCATCTCTTGGGCACAGCTCTGGGGTGCCAGGATGGTCCTGCCAGGGAGGGGACCTGTTGTGCCAACGGGTTTGTTGGTGGCAACTGGAGAATCTGACACAGGGGATGATGTGGGGAGTGGGAGGCAGAAGGGGGACAGCTGACGCCTGGCAGTGTCCTGCTGTGGGCAGAGCATCCTCTGCCAGGTGGGAGCATCTGAGTGCCAGCTGGGGCCCTCAAAGCCTTCCCTTGGCCCTATTTCCATGGTAGTACCTTGCTGGGCAGCTGAGGGGGTGCTGCCTGGGTCCTGGTGTCTCTTGGTGAAGGGGGTTCTCATTGCTGCCGTGGGGGTGGGAGAGCAGAGCAGTGGGGACTTGGCAGAGGTGGCATCAAAGAAGCCTCAGAGCAGGCAGCGAAGGGCAAGCGAGAGGGATGCTGCCACCACAGCAGCAGCCAGCAGCCTGGCTCAGCTCCCAGACCCTCCCCAGTTCCCCAACCATCTGCTTCCCCCTAAGACCGTGGAGCTTGCTGCCCCCCAAGATGTCTGGCTGCTGCCAAGAGCTCCTGGGAAGGCTCAGCCCTTGGAACTGGGACGATTCCCAGTGGGTGCCCTTCTCCCATCAAGGTGCTGCCTGCAGCATCTCGCTGTGCGACAGCTGCGCCTTCCCAACCACCTCTTCCCAGTGGGGCCCCACATCTGCCCTTCTCCTGGGGGGTTTCTGGGGGGTGGGGGTCTTCTGTAACCCAGTGCTCCCCTGGGGTTGGCCAACAACAACCCGCTGGTGTGGAAGAGCCTTGAAAAAGCTTTAGGAGGGGTCGATGCCCCCCTTCAATTGGGGTTGGGGTGCTCGGCGGGGCTGCAGGTGAAGGGGGTGACAGGGAGGCTGTAATCTCATCCCAAGGTGGCTTTGGGGTGCTTCGGGTGCTCTCTGAATGAAAAGCTCTTTATTAGTGATCGATGCTGAAGGGCAGCCGTACAGCCCCGGTGACTTCCTGGCCAGAGCTCCGCTGCCCAGAGACAACCCAGTCGGGGTTAATTTACTCCTCCAGGGGAGCTGCTGGATGATGGGGGGGGGGTCAGTGCCTGCCCCTAGACCTCATCATTACCTCCTCGGGGAGGTGCTGCTGATGGCTGGGGGGATGTGGGAGCCACTTGTTCGGTCTCCGTTTGCATCGGGATCATCCTGTTCGTGGGGAGTTTGTGGCCCTCTGGCCGTCAGCATCACGACGCAGACGAACCTGCGGGGTGGGAACGCTGGAAGCTCCTGGGGCTGGGATCGGGGTCTGTCTGACAGCAGAGCCCTCACATCGCGGCTCCTTCAGCCCGCGATCCCGAAGCTGGCAGCGGGTTCTGTGGCTGAAGCCGGCAGGGCTGGTGGGGAAGGTGCTCGTGGGGCTCCAATCGTGTTCACGGGTGGGGCACTGGGGTGTGGTTTGGGTGCCTGGGGATTTCCCAGTGGGGTTTCACTGGTGATGGGGACGGAGGGGACCTCCCCAAGGCTCTGCTGCGCAGGTGTGACCCCGCTCAGCCTCAAGCCTGGGGACACAGTGGGGCCGGAGCTGCTCCTCTCCTGCCACTGCTCTCCCCAGCCTTGATGCCATCCTGAGGTGGGATGGAGCCGCGTTGTGGGGCACCCCCTGCACCCACCCAGCTGCTCTCCAGCTCCAGCCCCAGTCCATCCCACTGGTTCTGGAGGCTGTCAGACCGTGAGGAGGACAGGAGGCTGCGGCTGATGGCTGCTGCAGCCCTGGGCTCAGGGAAATGAACAGAGAGCCCCTCAGGAGTGCTCTGCCATCGCGAAGCCTAATGACCCAGTAAGTTCTGCATTGTCTCCCCCCGACCCCGCTGGTTTACGTTAGGGACAGCCTGGTGATTGTTAACAAAGAGCTGCGTTGGTGTAAATGGGGTTGGAGACGAAACCTCGGGAGTTAGGGGAAGGAAGAGATGCCGGAGGCGTTAAAAACACCTACATCGGGGCCGCGGGTGTCACCTTCGGGGTTTGCAGCCACCGCAAGTTAACGAGGGGCTTAACTACTCCTTCCCGTGATGTGGGGCAGGAGGTTTCCTCCTCCTCGTGCTGGGGCAGGCACCTTCCCAAGCTCCTGCCTTAGGATTTCGGGGAGAAGGGTCCCCTGGAGGAGGGTCAGTGCTCAGGGCTGCAAGTCCCACTCCTGCTGTCGCCTTGGGGTCACTCCAGACACCTCAACGGGGCCGAAAGCTGGCTGCCAGCGCTGCCTGAGGCTCCTCGGAGCCTCTAGCTCGGGGAGAAGAGAAGCAGCTGGTCAGAGCTGAGAGAGCAAGGGGGCTGCGTGAGCCCACCCTGCGCCGATGGTCTGCGGGGCCGGGTCAGTTGCCGTCGGGCTGTTGATGGGAGCTGACGGGAGAAGACGATTAGAACAAACCGTCAGGAAAAGCTGAGCCACTTCTCCCTGGGCAGAGGTGCTAACGAGCTGCTTCGCGTTCGCGGGGGAGACGGTTCCTGCGTAAATCCGTGGGATGAAGCCATTAGGAAGAGCTCTGCCGGCGGAGTTCGGAGCAGGGCGGCTCCGGGCAGCGGCATCGCTCCTCTCCTGCTGCCCCCAGGAGCCAACCAGCCCCTCGCTGGGCGCTAGAGGAGGGAGCCAGCGCAGCCTGGGACACCCCAAGCAGGGAACTGGGTTTTGACGCCGACCAGTCCGCCCCGACCTTCCCAGGAGGGGCTTCTGCTGCTCTCCCTGCGCTCCCCGCTCCGCCTGTGGCCGTGGCCATGGTTAACCCGCTCACCAGGACGGGCTGCTGGCTGCTGTCACTGGTGACCTCAAGGGCTTCTGATGACACCCCGCTCGGGGTGGGTGGAACCAGCGGGGCGTCGTTTCTGTCGCTGTGCTGCATCCTGCCGATGCTTTCTGGCCTCTCTGTGCCCCCTCCAGCAGCAAACCTGCTGCTCCTGCTTCGCGGGGAGGTGCAACCGCTCGCTCCAGATCGCTGACCCCGGTCTGGATCCTGCAGATCAGGTCCTGACCCCCCACATGCTCAGGGACATGGAGATGTGGGTACCCTGAGCATCCTCTCTCCCAGCGGGTACCACATCCCTGCCGGGGGGGCGATGCCCCAGTCCCTGCCCAGGGCACGATGCTCCAGCGCAGCCTCTGGAGGAAGGGTTGGTGCAACCTGGAGCTGTCAGCGAGCCAGGGGCTGCCTTTTATCTCAGCAGTTGGCCCCGAGCGCCAGTGACGCCGGCTTCCTGATGGATCCGTCTGGAATAAGAAAGGAGGAGGGGGATCTGCTCGGGCCAGAAGGAACCCAACTAAATTAATCCCGGAGAGTCTTTCTCTACAAAATTAGTTCTGGCTGTTCCAGGGAAAGGGCTCTGGCCTTCGAGCTGAGGGGTTTGTCTCTTCTCTTGGCACCATTCGCCTTGCAGGGTGGGTGAGGTGTGTGGGGCTGGGCAGGGGGTCTGCTGCAGGCTGCTGTTGGGGGGGTTAGGGCGGTCCCTGGGGTACCCTGGCTCTGCACGGGGAGGTCTCCCCGGGCTGGCTGGGTCACTGGGGCCAGCTGCCCCTCGTGGGGCCAGGATAGGCAGGGGGATCCTGCTCTGGGGGATGCGTTTGCAGCAGCTCTTTGTCTGGAAGGGGCTGGTTCTGCATCTCCCGAGGCTGCTTGAATTTTAATGGGAGCCAGGGGCTGATTTCATACTTCCTCATCCCTTGCTGGGAGGAAAACTGGGTGAAACCTGCCCAGAGGAGCTCCCCCGCCGTATTTTCCACCCATCTGGACGGTTTCAGGGACCAGATGAGATGCCCGCCGCCCCGGTGCCGGGTGAGAGGCCGGGTGGGGGATCCCGAATCCGGCAGCGGGCGAGGCAGGTCCGGGATGGCTGGCGCAGGGCGGCAGGAGCTCCCGAGCCAGAACACACCTTGATTTTATCGGCTGCCGTCGTGTCTGCCTCCCTGGACAACGCCTCCTCTCAGCTGCCGCCGTGGGTTCCTGCTCGGTGCTCCCCGGACGGGCTCCGGGAGGGGGGTTAAGAGCCCTGCTCGCTGGCGAGCGGAGCCGGGCGGCTGCTGCCCTCCCCTCGCAGGCGCGGAGCCTGTCATTTGCATGCAGGGGCTCAGTTGCCAAGAGATGCTGCTCCCGCTTCCTCACATCTGCTGCTATTTTATTCATGTTCCTCCAGCTCTTGCGGCTGAAAACACCCCTGAACCTCCGCCGCCAGCACCCCATCATCACCCCCAGCCTGCGCTGGAGGGGATCCTGGTGGGAAGCAGCCTCCGTCCCTGCGTGGGGAGGGCGAAGGGAAGTCCAAGATGAGCCCGTTCACAGCAGGGAAGGGCTTGAGCTGCTCTTCCAGGGGGCCCCAGAGCCTAGTTCGGCTGGTTTGGATGGTGTGAGGGTGCTCAGCGTCCTGGGGACTCTGTCACCCCTTTGGTGTCTGGCAAATCCCCCCGGGACAGATGGGGTGTTTCACCCATTTGAAGACGGGGGTGTGGGGTTTCGTGGGAGATGCTCCTGGAGGGACACTGGTGACACCTCCAGTGGCCCCACAGGTCTGTTCTGGTCCAGGACGGTTGGAGTAGAAGGAGGTGTTGGCTGAGGCAGAGGGCAGGAGCTGCAGAGCCGGGGCACAGACACAGCAAAACCCTCACCGAGAGCTGCTACTGGGAGGAGAGGGGGCGGTAAAACCCTTCCCCATAATCAGAGTCCGTGTCCTCCCCGTCGGAGCAGTGTGGGAGCTCCAACCCCATTAGAGGGCGGGGAGGGACACGGGGAAACTCAGCTGGAAGAGGGGATTCCTGCTCATCCGAAGCCTGTTGGGAGCCTGCTGGAGCCTGTGAGGTGAGACCAGCTCAAGCCCTGCTCCTTTCCCTCCTCTCCCAGGCACAGAAGTGGGTTGGGGAGCAGCACCCGGCTGTGTTTGGGGTCCCTGAGCTGCCACCACCCCCAGCCCTGGCTGGACCATCGGCCTGCAGCGGCAGGGGGAGAAAAGTGTTGGGCTGAGCACCCTAAAACCACGGGGTTTTGTGGCCGTGGCTTGGGGGCTGCACTTCGAACCCCACGTGAGGTCGGGCTGTGCTGCGGGCTGACGGATCCACTCAGCTGAGCGTCTCCTGTGGGGCTGGGGGAGTCGCCACGCGGATGCTCTGCCCATGAGCAACGTCTCGGGAGCGTGGGGCAGCCCAGGGACGGAGCGGGGTGAGGAGCTGGGTGCTGCACCTCTCGGGGTGCAGTCACCCCATGGAGGCCAACTGGGGCGCCGGAACCTCAGCTGCCCCGGTGTGTCAGGAGCGATTGAGAGCCGATAAAGCACTTCAGCCGGGTCAGAGCGAGTCCGAAGGGTTCAAACGGCACGTGGGGAGCTCCGGGCTTCACCTCCCTTTCAGCCGGCGACTTGAGCTCTGCAGGGTCGGGGGTTTCTTGGAAAGACAAGAGCAGTGGGGACGGGTGGGCTCTGGGGAGCCCCTGCCCCCGTGATGGGGATACAGGGGCAGCGCTGGCTGCCCCACGGCTCTGCCTCGCTCAGCCCCCGTGTTCCCTCGCTGAGCAGCCACTGACTCATTTCCTTGCCGCTGATTAATTATTTGCCCCCAGGAGGCTCGGGATGGTTCCCAGGGTGGGATCAGCTGCGGACGTGGGGATGAGCTGCTTTCCTCCTGCAAAGGGTGGGGGCACCTGGGCTCTGGAGGTAAAGGTGAGGTTGGGCCCGTCAGGGGGGCTTTGGATGGGGTCAGGGACGATCGGCTGCTCCAGAGCCCTCAAAGTGGGAGGAACAATCCCACCCCAGCGTCTCCCAGCAGCATTTATGGTGGCAGGAGCCCCTCATCCTCAGCTGATGATGGAGGGGGAGTGTTGGTTCCTACAGGGGCACCCACTGCTGGGTCAGCCCAGAGGGTGGAGCTGCCCAGCTCCCACGGTGAGGGGTGTCCATGGGGCCGGTGTCACTCACAACTGCTGGGTCTGAGGGGGCCACCCAGTATTTCTAACCCTGTCCAAGCCCTGAGCTGCCACCTCGGAGCCCTGCAGAGCCTCTCCAGAGCTCCAGCAGGTTTTTCATCCTTATGGCTGCGATAGCAAAACCACTTCCCCCGGCTCACAGCTGCTGTGTGCTGGGGGCTTGAGGTTCTCCAGCTCTAGAGGGTGATGCCCACCGCCCCGGGCATCAGCTCTGGGGGTCTTGATGATGCTTCAGGGCTTCAGCCTGAGGGTCTTGGCGATGCCTCAGCTGGGGGAGGTGTTGGTGTGACAGACGCAGTGGGTCTGGGCTCAGCACTGCTGCAGGCAGGAGAAATCCTCTTGTAGAGGTTGTGAGACCAGAGCAGGTCCTGCGGGCGCAGTTGCTCCTGCTGTGACCATCTGGACCAGCTTCATCTCGTTCTCTGTGAGGTTCTCCATTGGTGGAGAAGCTGGGAGAGGCAGGGAGCTGTGCCCAGCTGTGCCAGTGCCCAGTGCCCAGCCGAACCCCTCTGAACCCTCGTTCAGCCCCTGCACCCCCATGCCCGGGGACGTTTTCCTCCTCCTCCTTCCCAGTCCTCGATGATCCTGGGCACAGGGAGCTGCTGGGGAAACGGGAGCTCTGGCTGGTGCAGGCGTCGCCACGGCAACTGCTCCAACGCTCCCGCTCCCTGGCATCGGCTGCTGCCCTTCCCAGTGGGCACCAAGCGATGGTTCTTCCCCCAAAAGTGAAGCGCAGGAGGCTGCTCCAGGGACCCCCAGTCCCTCCAGAGAGTGCAAACCCCCCGCCCCCCAGCCAGGTGCTTGCCCTCCTCTGGACGGGGATGCTGAGTCTGCATCCCAGTTGCTCCCCACAGCAGGTTCCCTCCGCTTCCTCTGAGCCGACGGTACCAGCGGTGGGGCTGGAGGGACGAACCGGCTCAGCCTCGTTGCTGGGGGCTGTAGAACAGTCCCTGCCCCGGCACCCCCCGTAGGAGGGGGCTGGTCCCTGGATGAGCAGCAGGGCTGCGGTGCAGGGTCTGTCCAGCCCCGTTCCTGGGTGCACTGGGAGCCCATGGCTGGGCTGTAACTGGAGTCTTTTCCCCTCAGTGTTCAACACACCCAGCTCTTGGGGTTCGCAGGGCAGCAGCCGTTTCCCCAGGGTCGGGGCAGCGGGAGGAGGTGGCACCGTTGCCCTGGCACTCACCCTCCCACCCACAACGTCCCTGTGCCAGCCCGCTGGCCACCGCCGCCCGCTCGGCGGAAGCACTGGGGGATCGGTGCTACTCCCAGCATCAATTTTTAGAGCAGAGAGCGGGGTGTTGGCGGCGGTGCCCGGCAGCCCACGCAGCCCCGAGCAGCGCCAGCCTCGGCGAAGGACTGGCAGCTCCCCAGGGGTGACAGTGGCACAGTGCGGCCGGGCACCTCCCCAGTGCGCCCCGCTGCTCCCTCCAGGCCAGGCAGAGCCCCCACTGTTATGCCCACACGCTCTCGGCCTTTCAGGGGTGCTGGGCGGTCACGGTGCAGGTTGGCAGGTGGTGGAAGGGGTTTGGGCTCGTGAAGCATCTCAAGCCGCTGGCCCATGAGCGTGGGCTCCTCTGGCTCCCGGTGAGTCGGGGCTCCCAGCGGAGCGCGATCCCAGGAGAGCAGGAGCGCGGGTTCGGGCTGCAGCCTCCGAAGGCTCTGCGGGGCTTGCGAGTCCCTGGCTCTCGAGAGCCACGGCCGGAGCCGCAGCTGAAGGCTGTGAGGGCTGCAAGTCTTTGTGTCCGGGGAGGTAAAGAGCCTCAGGTTCTATTGTCGGCTCCTCGGCGATTGTTTTAGCTTTCATTGTTTCTCTGGAGCTGAGCAGGGCTGCTCGATAGCTGCAGCCTCGGCTGCAGGAGACGCTGCTGCTGGGTGCTGCCGAGGTCTTTGCTGCTGGATGTGTTTTCCTTTATTTCCCTTTGATTTTATTTTGTTTAACTCTATTTTACTTTAATTTTACTTTATTCTACTTTATTTTTTCTCCAATATTTTTTCTCCTTCATCTCTTCCCCTGTTTTTTAAGGTCAGAAACCCCCAGGTTCCCGGGCTGCCCACAGGGATGGGGATGGGACTCGCCCTGCCGTGGCCTCCCACAGCCACTTCTCTGCCCTGGTGAGGCTGCACCTCGAGTCCTGGGGGGCAGTTTGGGCACCTCAGGACAGAGAGGGGCTGGAGAGGGGGCAGAGAGGGGCAGCTGGGCTGGTTGGGGATCTGGAGAGCAGGGCTGATGGGGAGAGGCTGAGGGAGCTGGGGCTGCTCAGCCTGGAGAAGAGGAGGCTGAGGGGAGACCTCCCTGCTCTCTGCAGCTCCCTGAAGGGAGGGTGGAGTGAGGCAGGGGTTGACCTCTCCCTAGGGACTGGTGCTAGGAGCAGAGGAGATGGGGTCAGGCTGTGCCAGGGGAGGGTCAGGTTGGATCTGAGGAAAAACTTCTTCCAAGGCCTCCCCACTCTCTGGGAAGAGGCTGCCCAGGGAGAGGGTGGAGGCACCGTCTGTGGAGGGGCTCAACAACTGGGCAGCCAGGATGTTCAAGGAGATGGGGTAGGGGCTGGGGGCTTTAGGGTAGGTGGTTGGACTTGATGATCTTGACAAAGTTCTTTGCTGAGAGAGTGGCTGGGCACTGGAACAGGCTGCACAGGGAGGGGATGGAGTCCTCACCCCTGGAGGGGTTTAAAAACTGAGTAGCCAGAGCACTTGAGGCCATGGTCTGGGGGTTAGGGAGCTGTTGGGGTGAGGGCTGGGCTTGAAGCTCCTGGAGGTCCTTTCCAACCAGGTTGGTTCTGTGATTCTAGGTGGTCTTTTCCAACTGTGATGACGATTCTGTGATTCTCCTGCTTGTCACACAATCCCAGAACATTGGGGATTGGAAGGGACCTCAAAAGATCATCCAGTCCAAGCCCCCTGCCACGGCAGGATTCCCTAGATCCACTTGCAGGGTGAACCCGAGCAGCCCCACTGGGTTTAAAAGCACCAATGATCTGAGTCTCCTCTGCATGAGCACCCTTCAAGGGACCCTTGAGGGTGCCCACCCTGGCATGCTGCCAGGCTGGTGGGGGAAAGCATCAGGAGCTGGGTGACTGCCCCAGGTGCTGCTGAGAAGCAGAGGGGGGCTGCACTTAAAGCTCCGTGATCTTAGCCAGATCCTCTCACCCCTAATCTGCTCCTGAGACAGGATTCGCTGCCTCTTGCCAGCAAAGCCCTTTAAAGTGCAGCCTGACGCGAGCGGAGGATGATCTCTCCCTCGTTGTAGAGCCCCGGCTCTCCTCCTCCGCAGGGCTGGCGGCCAGGGAGACCATAAGTGGCCTTTAATGGAGCGGCCGTGGCCCTCGATGAGCCCGAGTGCCTGTGGGGAAGGGGCTGCGGTGCCCGTGGAGGGTCTGCACCCACCCAGAGTCACCTTGGGGTGATTCAGAGAGCTGAGTTTGCTGCTTCGCCCACCTCGCCCGGTTGTGTCGTGGATGGGGTGAGAGGAGGAGATGGGGAGCAGTGACCCTTCGAAGGAGGAGGGTGGAAGGGGCCACAGACTGGAAACAGGAGCAGCACCTGCTGCAGGGATGTCGCCTTCAGCTGCTGCTCACGGGATGCTGCAGCTGAACTGAGCAGCCGACACCTTCCCGCTTCTTCCTGAAGGCTCCTGGCACCGGAGAGTGGGTCTGCTGCAGGCAGGAGGAGTCCTGGGGAGATGGGAAGAAGCCCCAAAGCCAAGGCAGAGGAGCCTCCCGCTCCCTCCTCGCTGTCGTCGCCCCCAGCAGAAAGCCAGGGGAGGTTTGAAAGCAGCGGCCAGGGCAGAGCCTCCAGAAGCAGCTCTGAGCATCTTCTCCCTCGAGGTCGGGTCCCTGTGGTGGCCCCGGCTTTGGCCAAGTGTGGGGCTTCCCAGTGGCATCACGCTGGGTCCATCCGTGGTGGAGGCGGGGGTGGCAGAGCCCAGAGCTGCTGGGTGCCCCCCGGGGCCCCTGAGCTGCTGCTGAGCTGCTGTCGTGGTGCTGATGCCAGGGCTGTAAATAATGCAGAGCCGGGGACGGGGAAAAGCTCCAGCTCCTTGCCTGGAGCCAGCTCGGACCAGCCAGACCCTCCGGACATCCCTGGGGGTGGGCGTTTGGCGTTTTGGCCAATTTGAGGCGGGGGGGGGGGGGGGTTTTT
>VXBP01004868.1:223-38175 GCA_013400115.1 Rhinopomastus cyanomelas | reverse complement strand
GGGGGGGGGGGGGGGGGGTTATTTCTAAACATTTTATGGATTTCTTCAGGATTTGTCGATTTTCTCTCTCTAGTTTTCTCCTGCCTGCCCCAATGTGGCTGCTTTCACCTTGAGGGACCAAGAGCCGGGAGCCCCGCTGGTGCCGTGACCCGGGCTGGGGGCCGCGGGTGATGCTGAGCTGCCAGGAGCCGGCGGCTGGCGGCGGCGGCACCGACTGTGGGGAAACTTCAGGGCTTTAATGAGCGGATTTACTGCTGCGTCCCGCTGCGTCGGGCAGATTTCCACATCGATCCCGCAGCTATTTTTGCAGCCGCCTCGCGGAGTTGGGGGTTCGGTTGTCTGGCTGCTGCAGCCCCATCCCTGCTCCTCCCGGCGCGGGCTGGGGCTCCCCGAGTGGGGTTTTGGATCCAGGTCTTGCCCCGGTGTGGGGTGAGGGGGGCCCCCCAGCGTCCCTTCAGCCCTGCTGTTTGCCTCCAAGCTCCCCAAAATGCGAAGCCAAGGTGCCACGCCGGGCACCCCCTGCCTGCCGCCCGCTCCCCGTGTGATGGGGACCTGATGCCGCAACACCACCGGTTCGCTGCTGGGCTGCGGGAGCTGCCTTCGGTGACATCCGGGGCCCTCTTCCTTCTCCATCGTGAAACTGGAGGATGGGGATGGCTGGGGGTCAGACCCCGCTGGCTCTGGGGGTCAGACTCCGCTGGCTCTGGGGGTCAGACCCCGCTGGCTCTGGGGACAAACCCACTGCATCGGGGTCCCTCAGCTGGACCCTAAATACTGCCCACCCCGTTTCCCCTGCCGCTGTGCCCATGACGTGCCCACCCTCCCATTGCCCACGGGGATGCTCTGCTGGTCACTGGAGCCATCACGGAGGCACTGGGGAGCCGCGTGGGGGTTCCCTGGTTTGGAGCCAGCGAGCAGCTTTCCCTCTGCCGGATCCGCTGGGACGCCAGTTAATCCCTGAATCCCATTAAACCGAGAAGGCTTTAATTAAGGAGTTAACGCGGGGAACAGCCGGGGAGAGGCCGGGCTGTGCCGTCGGGGTCACTCCGTGGGCTCCCGCGGAGCGGGACGAGCCGGGGCAGCAGCCAGCGCGGCCGTCGGGGTGAGCTGCTGACTCTGCCCCTTAATTGAGGACCATCTGCGCAGGGTAATTCGATTTCCCCGGCATCTGCGAGGTTCCAGCTTCATTTATCCGACTTCCCGGGGAGGGCTGGATGATGCAGGACGGTCACGTTCCTCCAGCCGAGCGGCTCCGGGCGTTCCAGCGCTGCAGAGGGCTGAGCGGCGGCGTTCGACGAGGGGACAAGGACACGACAGCCCCGCAAGAGCAGAGAGCTGGCTGGCGGGGAGGGGTTTTTGCGGGGCGGGCGCCCTGCGGTGAGAACTGTCCCCGTTCTGCTCAGCTCCCCGGGCTGCAGAGCAAACCCTGCCCGGCGCTGCCTCTGCGCTCAGGGCTTTTGTCGTTTGGGGGTTTGCCAGCCCCTAAAACCCTCGGCGGTGCCTTCGAAGGGCTGAGAGGGCAGAGCTGAGCGGCAGCTCCTCTAGGAAAATGAGAGCGATAGTGGGGACTGGGGAGGGGATTTGCGGGGCTGAGGGAGAAGGGCTCGGGGCTGGTGCCTGTGGCACCTATGGGAGTCAGGGCAGGGATGGGACAGGGATGGAGGCAGGGATGGGATAGAGATACAGGAAGGGGTGGGACAGGGATGCAGAAAGCGATGAGGGAAGGGATCAGGCTGGGATGCAGGAAGAGCTGTGTAAAGGGATGCAGGCGGGGATGGGACAGGGATGCAGAAAATGATGAAGGGATGGGGCAGAGATGCTCTGGACAGCTCTGGCTGCACCTCCTTGCCTGCAGGAGCAGCGCTGGCCCTGGACACCTCCGCATTCCATACCCAAACCCCGGGGAATTCATTCCTTTCCCCAGCACCTGAGCCCACACGCAGCCTCTAATGAGGCTGAAGCACTTCCCCAGCTCCTGCGATGTAGGTCAGGGGTAATTAGTGTGAATCCTGCTGCTGCCAGCTCTGCTTTTAATTAAGCTCCTCGAGTGGAGATGGATGCATGAGGTGCAGCACCGCAGTTTCAGGATGTTTGGCTCCTCCCCAGATGCTCTGCAGTTGCTCTGGCTCAGCTGGTCCTTGCTCAGGGCTGGGGTCACCTTCTCCCTCCGTTCCTCCAGCTCCTGGTGGCCCTTCATGGCTACACAGGTGAGCACAGGCACCCTGGGCACACATTGAGCTCGGAGCTGGAGGTGCTGGGGGCACTGTGGCTCTGCAAAGGGCACTTGGGGGCAGTTGGTACCATGAAGCTCCTGGTGTCCTGGTCCCTTGTCACCAGCCATCACTCCAGGCATCCTCATCCCTCTGTGGAAACACAGGGCCTTCCTTCCTCTCCCTCTTCCTTCCTCCTCCTTTCCTTCCTCCCCCTGGCACAGTCCCTGGCAGGTGGCCACTGTTTGCCACTACCCAGGGATGGTGTTTGGATGGCACCGCTCTGGTGCAGAACCTTCTGGGCTCTGCTGGTGTCTCCGGTGTGGAACTGGGAGCTGCAGGTAGAACCTGGCTTTGGGGAGCAAGATGAGCTCAGCCAGGGGATTCTGTGGGGCAGTCTGCCCCATCCCACCACGGATCGGGTGTGGGGCAGCAGTTCTCTGGCACAACAGCAGCACCGAGGGCTGGGGGGCCTCTCGTGGCAGCGGGCACCCCCAGTTTTAAGCACAACAGCCCTTCAGCAGCCCCAGCTTCGTACCCTGGGGAAAGCCCCTGGGCACCATGGGGTGGTCCTGAGCCCCCAGCCCCTCTCAGCTCCCCACCCCACAGCTAGGCTGCCTGTTTTCACTCCTTCGGGGTGTGGGTCGCTGCCCTGAGGGTATCTATAGACCCCCACTGGCTCCCTGGCCCCTGCCTGGGCAGACTGGGTGGGTTCCACGCACCGGCTTGCTCCGGTCCTCTCCCCCTCTCCCCTTCCCCTACTGCTCAGGGGGTGTCGATGTGCAGGAGCCCCCCCTCTCCTTTCCTTCTCCCCACTTTCCCTGTGAGAAACAGGAGAAAGACCCCCAACCCAAACCTGAGAGAGAAACTGGTGCTCACTGGGAGAAAAACAGGCAAGAGGAGGTGGCTCTGAGCTGCTGACTGGACTGGAGGAGCTGCCTGGGGCAGTTGATGGGCTTTAGGGTTCAGTGTTGGTGCCCAGTAAGGTGGAGGGCTGGTGCCCATTAGGGTTGGGAGCTGATACCCAGTAAGGTGGGGGTTGATGCTCATTAATTTAGGGTGCTGGTGTCCATTAAGGCAGGGGCCTGGTGCCCATTAATGTGGAGAGCTGACGCTCATTAAGGTGGGGGGCTGATGCTCATTGATGTGGGGGAGCTGGTGCCCATTATGGTGCTGGTGAGGGTGAGTCTCTTGCCAGAGGTCCTCCAGCCGGAGCCGCTCGCTGTGCTGGACCCTCCTGGCTCTGTCAAGGGTTTAGGAATCTCAACAGCTGTGGGTTGTAGGAAACAACCTCCTGGCTGGGCACTGGGACCAGTGCACAGAGTGTGGGTACGGACTGGGAGCAAGGATCAGCCTGAGGGCTCGGGGGGAGCCGCTGCCCAGGATGGGGGACAGGGTGCATGTTCCCCCCTGGGGTCCCACAGCCCTGACCACCCCTCACTGCTCTTCCCCTTCTCTTTCAGAATAAGGTGCTGACAGTGGATGGGGTGAAGGTGAAGCTGCAGGTAGGTCCTGGCCCCATGGCACTGGCAGCAGCATCCTTGACCCCTCCCTGGGGTTTTTTGGGGCAGAGGAGCACCCAGGAAGCAGGACCCCCATCTCCACCTTGTGCCATCACCTCTCCCACCCCACCACACCTTAGGAACTGCTCTGTCCCCTTGCTGGGAGCCAGCAGTGATCCCAGCCCAGCCCACCAGCCGCCAGGCTGGAGCTGGTGGCACTGGAGCAGCTCCTGGGGGTCTGTCCAGTGTTCCCAGGCAGCTCCTCGAAGGTGGTGGGGGAGCTGGGATGCTCCAGAGGGATCTGCATCCCCTGCTCAGCCTCCATCCAGCAGACCTCGTGTCCCCCAACAGCCAGAGCTGTACCAGCCCCCCCAGATGCCCAGGTTGGGGCAGCTGGTACCGGGTGATCGCAGCCCATTAAGAACCAGTCAGTAAGACCAGCAGGTCCCCACACACCCATCTGCTGAAGGGACCCTCCCATTAAGGGGCAGGGGGACCCCTTTGCCTCCCGCCGCCCTCCCTGCGGCCCGGCTCCGCTGCCCACCGCACAGGCTCTTCCCCTATGAACCCCCCGAAAACTCCCAGGAGGGTTGTGGGGTGGCGGGTTGGGGGCTGCCTGGGGGCTGGCTGACCCCTCTGCTCCCACCTGCCCCCCCAGATCTGGGACACGGCCGGGCAGGAGCGGTTCCGCAGCGTCACCCACGCCTACTACCGCGACGCCCACGGTAAGCGCAGCCCCGCACGGCTCCCCGGGGGTGCCTTTGAGGTGCCCCCCACTCCAAACCAGGCGGAGTGGGACCCGCTGCTGCAGCCTCCCCCCAGGAATCATCCTTCTGCCAGGGGTGGAGGAGCTTCTGTGTGTGGCGGCGCAAAGACCTGGTGCCTGGGGTGGGCTTGGGGGTTCCTGATGGGGTTCCTATTGGGGTTTCTTTCCACTGGGGTTCCTGTTGGGGTTCCTATTGGGGTTTCTTTCCTTTGGGGTTCCTATTGGGGTTTCTACTGGGGCTGATATCAGGACTCCCACTAGGATTTCAAGCTCCCAGTAGGTGCTTTAGGGCCGCGTCCCCAGGGCACTGAGGGATGTGCCGCCTAGGGGAGCAGAGCTCACGGCCCCCCCTCCCTCCACAGCCCTGCTCCTGCTCTACGATGTCACCAACAAAGCGTCGTTTGACAACATCCAGGTAGGGCCATGCGGGTGCTGCTGGGTGCCGGAGCCCCCGTTGGCTCTGGCTGAGGTGGGGGGGGAAGCAGATGTCCCCCGTGGCAGTGGGGCCTTCTGGGGGGTCCTGCACCCCCCCAAATCCCTAGCCCTGGGTTCTCCAGAGCCTCCTCTGCATCACTGCACCTGGAGGGCTTCCTGCAAGCTGGGACTGGCCAGTGGTGCAGTCGGCCAGCCCGAGGAGCTGGAAGGCTCGAGGAGAGGTGTCTGCTGCTGGGTGCAAGGGGGAGCAGGTCTGAGGCTGCAACCCTGGGGTGACAGGAGGTCACTTGGAGGTCCCACCCCCGGGATAACGTGGCCCCATGGGCAGCACCAACTCCTCCAGCCCCGTGGGGCACCTGTGGCCTTGGCAAGGAGGAACATGGGTTTTGTGGCCGCATTGGGGTTGGGTTGGCAGTTGGACTTCATGAAGGACCCGGGGCTGGGGGTTCTCAGGAGCCAGCAACCCTGGGGGCAGGGAGCAGCTCCTCACACCGCGGGGTCAGGGATGAGAGGGCATCAGGGCAGGCTGGGTTAGCTTAGGCTGGATTAGAGGGCAGGGAAGCCACCCCACGGCCGGGGGAGGCAGGGGCAGCCCTGCCAGGCTGAGTGTGCCCGGCACAGGGGCAGCAGGACACGGGGCTCGTCCCACAGCAAACCCTCAGCTTCACCCCACAGACGGAGGGTTGGTCTAACGGCCCCACCGAGGGGGGGTGGGCTAAGGCCCTCCGAGCACCTGTGGTCAGATGGACCCAGCAGCAGGGCTGGAAGGCTGCTGCTCTTCTTCAAGCTGGGGTCTGGGTGGCGGCCAGAGTGGGTCCCCCAGGGATTGGTGGGCCCCTAGGGAAGAGGGTCCCCAAATTGCTGTCTGGCTTCTCCAGTCAAACCCCAGGGAAGGAAGTAGCTCATCTCCCCAGGGATCTGCAGGACCTGACCTGCAGCTCCCAGGGCGGGTGCTCAGGCCTGGGGCAGCCCCCCATTGTGCTCCCCCCAGAGCGGCTGTGAACCCCCTCTGTCCCCCTGCCTCGTCCAGGCTTGGCTGACAGAGATCCACGAGTACGCGCAGCAGGACGTGGTCCTCATGTTACTGGGAAACAAGGTGAGCCCAGTCCCGCGGCTTCACTGGAGCCTCCTCCAGGGTCACAGGGGCCATCACCCCCTGGGGACCTCCCAGATCACCCCCTCTGCTCTTTGCCCTTCCCATCACAGGTGGATTCAGCCCAGGACCGAGTGGTGAAGAGGGAGGATGGAGAAAAGCTAGCCAAGGTAGCCCCCGGCCGCTGCAGCAGGGTCGGTCCTGCCTGCTGTGGCTGGGGTTGTGGGAGCTCGCCAGTGGGCAACCAACTGGAGACCAGTCCGGCCCAGCACAACCCCAGGAACATTCTGCTTTGCTTCCCTTGTCTTGCTCTGCCCTCCCTCCTGGTCATCCTCTCTTCCTCATTGTGGTCTCCTCCCTCACCCACGTCCCCCGACCTTCGTCCTTGTCGTCTCCTCTCCCTCTCTCCTTCATCCTCATCACTGTCCCCTCTCTCCCTCACCCTTCCTCTCTTCCTTGTCTTCATCACTGTCAGTTCTCCCTCTCCCTCTCTCCCTCACCGCCATCCCCTCTCCCTCTCTCCCTCACCGCCATCCCCTCTCCCTCTCTCCCTCACTGCCATCCCCTCTCCCTCTCTCCCTCGCCGCCATCCCCTCTCCCTCTCTCCCTCTCCGCCATCCCCTCTCCCTCTCTCTCTCCACCAGCCCCTCTCCCTCCCCTAAGCCCCCACCAGCATCCCCTCCCGGGCAGCTGTCACCAACGCCGGCTGCTCTCTCCCCGCAGGAGTACGGAGTCCCCTTCATGGAGACCAGCGCCAAGAGCGGCCTCAACGTCGAGCTGGCCTTCACAGCCATCGCCAAGTGAGTGACGGGCATCGTGGGCACCTCTGCCACAGCTGGGGGGAGGGAGGGACAGCAAACACCCACCCCACAGCCGTCACCCCTTCACCATCGCCCACCTTTTCCCTCCTGGGCTCCCACCTCCGGCTCCTGTGCTGGGGTCTCCTCGGGAGCTGCAGCAGCCCCCCCGACCCAGAAACGGGCAGCAGCCCCCGTTCTGATCCCTCTCCCCGTCCCGACCCCGCAGGGAGCTGAAGCACAGGGCCCTGAAGCTGCCCAACGAGCCCAGGTTCAAGCTCCACGACTACGTGCAGAAGGAAGTGAGGGGCTCGGGCTGCTGCAGGTCCTAACGCGCCCGGGGCCGTGTACAGAGACTCGCGCCGAGCGGCCGCGCGCTCCTCGTGGCCCGCGTGTGCATGTCTGCCCGTGTCTGCCCGTCTGTCTGTCCGTGGTGTCCGTGTGCCCCGCAGGTGAGCCCAGGCGCGCCCGCGGGAGCGGCGGCAGCAGCTCCCTCTCTCTCTAGGACGGGGGTGCTGGGTGCTGCTCCCCGACTCCCTTCCCCGCGTTGAATCCCTCTGGCTTTCCTCGGTGGTTGCTCCCACCAGCTTGTCCCTGGGGAGGTGGCAAGTGGCCAGGGACTGGGGTGGGCTGGGCTCTTGGCTGTCAAGCCCTCCACCAAGTAGTCCTGGCTGTCTCCCACCCCTTCAGCTGCAGCAGCCAGGAGCGTTGTGAGGCTACTTGAACACTAATGGGAATCCTAGTGGGGCTGAGCTTCTCCGACTGAGCAGCCGGGTGGGAAAGTCCCCACCTCCCTCTTCCTTCCCCACACACGCGGGGCTCAGCTGCTCAGAGCCCCGGGCACACGGGGAAGGTGGGTTTTCAGGGCAGTCGCCTCCTCCTGCCCGTCCACCTCTCGCAGTGAAGCTCCCCCCTCGCTGGGGGTTTCTCCTGCCGGCGGCAGCCAAGGGCCGAGCTGGCTGCTGGAGCCAGCGCCTCCCGTGCCGAGCCGCCCGCTCCGCGGAGCCTCCGCGTCTCCCCCCCGCCGCCTCGGGCTCTTCTTGCAGCAGTGTCTCACGGTCGGCAGCCTGTTCCGCAGCTCCCCTCCGTGCGGCTGCAGCGACGCTTTGATACCTTCAAAGTGGAGCTGCAGAGGGCTGGGGGGTGCTCCAGGCGCCGCTTTCACAAGTCCCAGTCTCTGCTGGCAGCTCCCCTCAGCGGGACTCCTCGCCCCTTTGGTCTCGCTCAGGCGTTGGGCTCTTTATCTGGAAGCTTTAAAGTGAGATCTGAATTGGAAACGAGGCTTCTGGCCCTCGGGCAACTCTCTGCTCTGACAATTCCTTGTGCACTGAGAGGTTCCTGTTTTGCTCGGGGTATAGGGTGGGGACTGACCTGTTGGAGAGCAGTGGAGGAGAAGGGGACCTGGGGGTCCTGGTGGCCAGCAGGATGGCCAAGGAGGCCACTGGCATCCTGGGCTGGATCAGAAGAGGGGTGATTAGCAGATGGAGAGAGGTTCTCCTCCTCCCCCTCTGCTCTGCCCTGCTGAGACCACAGCTGGGATGTTGTGTCCAGTTGTGGGCCCCTCACCTCCAGAAGGACACAGAGCTGCTGGAGAGAGCCCAGCACAGAGACACAGGGATGATGGAGGGGAGCATCGCCCTGCTGGGGAAAGGCTGAGGGAGCTGGGGCTCTGGAGCTGGGAAAAAGGAGCCTGAGGGTGACCCCATGGATGTTGATCAAGATGTGAGGGGTGGGTGTCAGGAGGATGGAGCCAGGCTCTGCTCTGGGGCACCCAGAGACGGGACAAGGGGCAGCGGGTGTGAGCTGGAGCAGAGGAGGTTCCACATCAGTGTGAGAAGGACCTTGTTCCCAGGGAGGGTGCCAGAGCCCTGGCAGGGGCTGCCCAGGGGGGCTGTGGAGTTATTTCATACCCACCTGAGCATGTTCCTGTGCCACTGGATCTAGGGGATCCTGCTGTGGAGGGAATTGGACTGGATGATGTTTCGAGGTCCCTTCCAACCCCTAACGCTCTGTGATGTGTGCAGGAGGCAGGACCCCACAAAATGAGCAGCAGCTGCTTAAAGTGGGTCCTGCACAGTAACAGCAGGGACAAAGATCCTACAATGACCCACTGAGAAGGGAGCAGCTTCCCCCCACCCACACAGCTTTATAGGAGAAACAAGTCTTTCAGGCATCTGATTTAAATGAGAGGTCAATGATTTAGTGAGCAGCTGTTTTAGCAGGGTCCTGCCTGCAGAGACCTCCCCTCTCTGATGCAGGTACTTTCTTTAGGGTCTGTCTGCAAGGAGTGAGGGCGCACAGGGAAGGTTCTGGAAGTTGTGGGTGCTCTGGGTGCTGGTGGGAGGCGAGCAGGAACCCATCACATTGTTTCATGCTGCTTTGGTGACCTTTGCTGTGGCCACATGGCTGCTGCTTGATCAATGTCTCCTGCCGCAAGCTGCTTGTGGTCCAGCCACCCCATTTGTGGTTTAGAGTTGGCAGCTCCAGCACCTGCTCCATGACTGGGGTCTGGATTCCTATCCCGAGGTGCCCATCATTGCACAAGGAAGCAGAGGGTCTCTCTCTGAGGCAATCCCAAGCAGCAGCATTCTTAAATGCTCTGATCAGGCTCTGCCTTCCCTCTCATTAAGAACTCAAACACCACTTCCTCCAGCCTGGGACCAAAACCCCCAAGGAAGGTGCACAGTGCTCAGCCCCCAGTCACAAGCTCCCTGTGTACTGGCCTCCCAGCCCTTCCTCCGCCTCTCCGGCGTCTGCTCACGGGCCTTTGCTGCCACCAAGCGAGGAGGAAGCGGTTGTTGAGCGCAGCCAACTCGGCCAGGGCGCTCGGCGTTGCGCACAGCTCCTCCTTTTCTTTTGCTGGCTCTTGTTTACAGCTTTTGGTTTCATTCCTGTTAATAAAAGTTTTTTTAAGAATCGTCGTGGCTACAGCAGCATTCTGACTGTTCAGCTTCCTCCTGGAACCCCTCGAGAGCTTGCACAAAGCGGTTTAGGTGCTCCAGTGCACCCAGCACGAACTGAAGAGATGGACTGGGTTAGGTCACGGATTTTTAGATCCCCTAGCTCCCTTAAAGCGAGTATTAACAGCAGGGATGGTCTGCTGGGCACTCAATATGAAGCCTAAACACTGCCCATGGGTTTAGTGAACAGGAGCAAAAGCAATAGAAGTCTTTTAAAAACTTTATTAAAGCTTTAAGTCTGGCCGAATCCAGCAGCCAGAGTGGAATTACAGCAGCAATTTTTACAGTGACAATGATTAACTTGATCTGAGCCTGAGGAAAAAACATTAACTCGACCAACTTATATCGCAGTCCACACTGTGAATCCTTTCAGTCACCGCCTCCGCTTGCATCCTCTCTGCCTTGGCAGCACCCTAACGTGGCCGAGTAAATCCAGAATTTCCAACTTCCTGCGTTTCGCCTAAGTTTTAGCTGGTTTGGGGCTTTAAACCACCCCCGACTGAGAAAACCCCCCCCAGAGCTCCATTTCTGGGCCGCTCAGAGGCGCATAGCTGCCCGCGGCCTACACCGGGCCACTCCCTCCCGGCTCCGGCCTGACCCAGCGGGCGCCTCTCCCGCCGCCGGGACACGGAGCTGCTGCTGTCCAGTCCCCAGGAAGGCCAATGGCTCCCACGCCGTGGCTCAGCCTTCCCGCCCCGCTTCCGCCGGTGCGATCTGGTTCGATCCGGTTCCCGCCGGGCCCTGAGGAGAGAAGGCGGTGCCGTGAGGGGAGGCCGCGCCGCTCCGCCCCAGTCCCGCCACCGCTCCCGCGGGCCTCAGCCGTGGATGAATCAGCAGCGGCCGCGGCCGTCCGCCGCCCTCTGACGAGGTGTCAGAAAGGTTAAGAACGATCGTCACAGGCCCGGCCCCGGTACCGCGACCCCACCGATCAGCTCCCACAAACTCTCACCTCCCGCCCGGAAAGAACGACCACCCGCTCCCGCTACCACCTTTATGGCCTCTTCCTCGCCGCTATTGGTGAGACACTCTGCAGACGTAGCCTATCGCGAGCGGGTAACCTGATCGCTCTCTCCGCCCTTCCTAGCTCTTATTGGTCGACTCTTTGCCTCTGTCCAATAGAGCTGCGCGGCGCAGCGTGGCCCGAGGCGGTGTGTGCCTCTTCCTGATTGGCTACTGAAGAAGGCCGAGCCAAGCCAGTGGCAACAGGAGTTGTAGCGTAGAGTGACCGGGGACGAGCCAATCAGCTCTCAGCCGCGGGGTGTGACGGGAACTATAGTCCCGACGTCACTGCGGCCCGGCAGACAGCGCAGGGGTGGTTCGCGGAGCGGACTACAAGTCCCGGTGAGCGCGGGCGCGGCGCTTCCGGCCCGGGCGGCAGCGGGGCCGCGGGACTGAGCGCGGAGCAGGCCCGGGGGCGCGATGAGCGGGGGCCGGGCACTGGCGCTCCGGCCGCTGCCGCTGCCAGGTACAAGCGGGGTCGGGCCGCGCCGCGGGGAGTCCCGGGTTGAGGGGAGCCGGTGAGGGGCCGAGCGGTGGGGGAGGCCGGTGAGGCCCAGTGAAGGCCCTGCTGTGGGCAGGTGCCTGTGGCAGCGTTGCCACCGCCTGCTCTCCCCTCAAGTTGTTGCTTCGCGAGTGTCAGACGCCGGGCAGGTCCCAGCGAGGTCTCTCAGGCGCCCGGAGAAGCCGCTGAATCGCTCCCCTGTACGAGCGCCTCTCCGGTGGCTCCTGCTTGGCCTATGCCGGTTGCTCCGCCTTGGCGGGAGCTGCTTCGTTTGTCTATCTGCTCGGGTTGCTGAAGGTTCTCCCGCAGTCTCCTCCTGGCCCTGTGCTCTGGGTTCCCGGGGAGCAGCGCAGGGCTGTTGGGTGTTTGATCCGGCCCGATACAGCTCTCGAAGCAGGTGGTGACACCGCGCTGTCACCTCCTCGTTCAGACGAGCTGCTGCTCCTCTGGGGGACTCGCTGTCAAACACTATTCTCCCGTTAGATCCCTGACTGTGACCCCGTGATCGTATGTTGTTGTGTGAAAGCCAGAAGCAACGACCTGTCCTTCAGTTCAGGTTCCGTTTGAGCTGTCAGTGCCGAAGGCAGCGGCTGGGACAGGCTCTGCTGGGGCTGATGGGAGTGAGAAGACTGATCCCTAGCTTGTCGCGGTTTGATGTGTGAGAAGCACACCCAGGCTGTTGTACCCCGCGGGTGGTAACTCTGTTGTGAAGAACCGTGGCCCAGCAGCTGTTTTCTCAGCTCAGCCAAGCACTTCTTTCGCTCCCGGCCTTTAGTTTTGCCTCCTTGTGCGTTGGCACCCCAGGGCTCCGATCTCTGCAGGCTGCCCTGAGCAGAGACTGTTCCTGTTAAACAGCTGGTGGTGGTTTGGCTTCCAGTGTTTGTCTGTGCCTCTTGCTCCCCGCCGCAGTGACGCCGGCTGGATTTGCAGGGAGAGGGTCTGTGTGAGGGAAGGGTGGGCACAAAACACCTTGGAACAGGTCTGTGTTGAGTCAAGGACTGGCCCTGAGTCCAAACCACTGGCTGTCACCACGGGCAGTGGGACACACGATGCTGTCAGAACCTTTCTCTCTGTCAGATACCTTCTCTCACAGTTCTGTGCCTGATGGCTCCCCTGCCTGCACCCTGTTGCTGTTGGCATGACGAGGCACAGGGTGGCATGTCCCCAGCCCATGGGTTAGGGGACAAAGCAGCTGCCTGGGGCAAGGGAGAAGGCAGGTGGGTGCTCACAGGGGTGCTGTTGCGCTTTTGTCAACTCAACAGCTCCAGGGCAATTGTTCACAGACTCCTTCTACTCTGCCTTTAGCACAGACAGAGCTCAGAGCTTCCTTACAGTTACTTTGCTGCTTTAGTGAGGGGTAAATCTGCAGGAGGGGTTTCAGGAGCTGCAGTGGGGCAGCGCCTGCCCCTGGAGGACCCTTGGCTGTGGGAGCACTGTGTTCTGTGTGGAGTGGGTATCCCGGCTGTAGAATTTCCCCCCATCAGCGCCTGTGTCCAGGTGAGCTCTGCCTTTGCAGCAGTTCTGCATTAACTGAATTTCCCTGGACAGTCTCCATGAGCAAAGCCTGTTGCTGGTTGTGAAGCTGCTCCATATTCAGCATTATGATGGATTTAGGGACTGAAGAGAAACTCAGACTTCCTTTAAAATGCACAAAGGACTGTCCTGGCCTTGAGTACTGAGTGTAGTGTTGGGCACCACAGGATCAGAAGAACATTGAGAGGCTGGAGCGAGGCCAGAGAAGGGCAACGAGGCTGAGGAGAGGGCTAGAGAACAGGGCCTGTTGAGTCTAGAGAAGAGGAGGCTGAAAGGAAACCTTGCTCTCTGCAGCTCCCTCAAAGGAGGTTGTAGTGAGGCTGCTGCTGGTCTCTTCCCCCAAATCACTGATGATAGGATGAGGGGAAATGGTCTCAAGTTGCATCAGGGGAGGTTTAGATGGGATCTTAGGAAGTCCTTTCCTGAGAGAGTGGTTGGACACTGGAACAGGCTGCCCAGGGAGGGATGGTAGAGTCTCCATCCCTGGAGGGGTTTGAGTAGCCAGAGCACTTGAGGCTGTGGTGTAGGGGTTAGGGAGCTGTTGGGCTGAGGGCTGGACTTGATGATCCGGGAGGTTCTTTCCAGCCGGGATGAGCCTCTGATTCTGTGATCAAGAGGGATCACTGTGCCCGTGCTGGGAGACGGGTTGTTTTTCCTAGGCTCCACTAAAGCCCTTTGCTCTCCAGGGCCTTCAAGCTGCGAGGCAGCGCAGAGATTGGCTGAGCAGCGGGGTTTTCCAGCTGCATTTACATATCGCCCACTGCTCCGCATGCCTTTCTGTTTGCATCACTGGGGAGCGCCGAGCAGACCTCCTGACCGAGGAAAAGCCTGGCCACAGCTTAGGAACGCGACCATGGTGGCATCCTGGCCGGGTTGGGCCCCTCCGTGCCCGCCTGGGTGGCCGACGGTGAGTCCCCTCAGCAGGGCAGCGTTGGTGCTGGGTGTCAGAGCTGGTGCTGGTGCTCCCAAGGGGCCCTGGTGCTGTAGTGATCACAGGCAGTAGTGAGGGGGAACTCTTTGCAAACCCATGCCTAGAAGAAGAAGCAGGAGGGATCCAAAGTCCAGCTCCAGTGCAGCAGTGGGTCCCTGTTGCCTCTGTAGTCACTGACTTTTGTGATCCTTCAGACTGACCTTCGCGTGGACGGGTGGTGCCCGGGTTTGTGGCCGCCTGGCCAGTGTTACCTGAGCTGGGTTCAGAGAGGGGAAATCCCCAAGCAGGGAAGCTGTGTTTGTGAGAAGACAGGGCATCTCTCTCTGCCTCTCTGGCCCCAGCAGAGCTGCCAGCTGTACCCAGGGGCAGTACTTAGAGACAAACTCCTAGCGCTGCGTTAGGGGTTTGTGAGACACTGGGTGCTGCTTCTGTGTGCGAGGTGTTGGTAGATTTTCTGCAGTGGAAGCCTCCACATCCACTGGTTTCCTCAGGAATGGAGGGTTTGGTGCTGGTTTGTCAAAGGGCAGGATCCTCATGGTGTGTTTGGCCCAGCTTCTCCCGTTGTCAGCCGCTGGCTCCAACTCCCCAGCAGGGAGTGTGGCTGTGGGACTTTGTGCCGCTCGTTCCCGGTGCAGAGACAAGGAAGCAGGCGACTGAGATTTCCTGGGGAGGTCATGGATGGAGCTACGGGTCACTGTGGGCCACTGATTCTCAGCTCACAGCGTGGGCAGCGCCTGGACACTGCCAAGGACGAGGTGTGCAGGGCTTCGCCCCTAGAGGAGTGGAGTGGTGAAGCTGAGACAGGGGCTGTAGCCCACAAACCCCTCTGCTCTCGGTGTCTCGTGCCCCTGTCCCACTGATCTGGGCAGTGTAAGAGGGCTGATTTCCCCAGCGATGTGCTGGTGCTCTCAGGGGTCTGGAACCCTTCTCGCTCCGACGGCAGAGCTGTTGGAGGAGCAGGAACTTGTGTCTGAGGCTGTGGCACGGGGGATTGCCGTCACCCAGCAGAGCAGGGTGAGCCCGCGCCTGCCTCCCTCTGCAGCAAGCGCTCCTGCTGAGCGTGCAGTTTCCTCAGGGGTGAGTAACCTTGGAGGCAGTTCCAGTGAACCGAGAGAAGGGGAGGAAAGGAAGAGCAAAGCAGAAGTAGGGCACCTTGCTGGGCTGCTCACTGCGTAAGGCGGGGCTGCTTGTAGGTCCTTGTGTCTGGCAGCTGCTCCACAGTGGTGCCACCTCTCTCCTGGGGAGCCCAGCAGTGCTGTTGTGCCTGCTGTGGGGTGCTTCCCACGTGAGGAACCAGCCCCTAATCAGAACCTGGTGCTTGTGTAGGACAGAGGCTCTGCCATCCCTTTTCCTCATGCCTCATCCTCTCTCAGAGTCTTGGCCTGAGGGGTCTTCTGCTGAGTGCTGGGATTAGCCAGGGGTGTGTGCAAGCACTCTGAGGGCTGAGGGGAGAGGAGACCCTTGAGGTCCCACCAGACCCACCTAGTGAACAAGACAAGAGGATGAGCTGGAGGTGATTCCCCTCTGCTTTGAGGCGTAGCTCAGGGCTGGAGGAGGCTGAGTGAGGCTCAGATCCTGTAGGATCACAGCCAGTGTGTTACCCAAAAGCTTCATCTGCCCCATTTCTACCACCCACCCTCCTGTGCCTTCAGCTGTCAGTGCTCTGAGGAACCACTGAAAGGGATAAACAGATCCTGGTGGCTGGTTGCTCACTTGCTGGAACCCAGCTTTAAACTGGGCAGGTCTCCATGATGCAGCAGCACAGCTCTGCTTCGTTCCTGCTGTTCTTGAGGCAACTCCAGCAGCTCTGCTCGGCCTCTCCTGAGGGATCTGGCATTTGCAAACAGCCAGAATAGGGCTTTCAGATGTGTGGAAAACATTATCCAGATCCCTGTTGTTAAGATGGTTCTTGGGTTTGGGGTTCCTTCACCATCCCTTGGACAGAGCAGGGCGCTGGTCCGCGGGATCCTTCCGCAGTGGCTGATCCCTGGGGTGCAGGGTGTCGCTCTCTTTCCCTGGGGGAAGCTGCATCTTTCAGCTGCAAGGACCAAGGTTTCTTTTCTGCAGAAGGCAAACTCCATGTGTTCTGCTCACTGCTGTTGTGTAACACTGGGCTTTGCACACTTGAACCCGGTAGAACACAGAGCAAGCAACGGAGGAAGAGAAACGAGCCCCCGCTGCTGCCTTCTGTGGGGAGAGGCTTTCTCCTCCAGACTCTGCTGGCTGTTTCTGGGCAGGAGCTTGGGAGTGAGGAGATGACAATCGTGGTTTCTTGTATCGTTTCCTTGACCTGGTAGCTCAGGCCGTGCTGGAGGGAGCTGCCTTAATGCCTCAGTAACTGAATCCGAGGTGGGAGCTTTGCTTTGTGCTCAGCCCAGCTTTTGTGTTCGGCAGCGCAGCCTGGGGAAGTGAATTAGCCAGCAGAGCTCTCCCAGGGCTGAGCCCAGGCCTGTGCTCATCACACTGATGAGTCCAAGGCAGCCCCAAGTTCAAGAGGTGCAGGGAAGTTTAGGCTTTGGACTCCTTGGCTGGATGTGCCAGAAGGTGCTGCACAACCTGCCCGTGAGGGGCTTTCGTGGGTGGATCCCTTCCTGCCACCACACTGGTGAGGTCGGGGGCTTCCTTCATCCAGCAGGGGGTAGTCCCCGAGGGGAGGAAGGTGCTCACAACCCCTGGTGCTAAAGCTGAGTGCTGCCTGGGCTCTGGAGTCCAGAGAGCTCAGCCTGAGCCTCAGCTAATGGGATCAGGGTTTTACTGGTGTTGCATTACCCCCAGAGACCTCTGCTGCCTTCCTGAGACGTCTCCTCGTTCCAGCAGCTAGTGACGAGGGATAGGCTGGTATTTGGGGGATTAAGGCCTTGTTTTAGAGGATCATTGTACTTTAAAAACGCTGGAGCCTCGTCCAGGGGTGGTTTGAGAGAACCTGTCCTCACCACTGGCTTCCGAAGGTCCGCCTTGCCGGGAGTTCAGGTGAACGCCCGGGACTTCACCCTGCGGCAGAGGCTTCCCCGAGCCCAGGAGCACGCCCGCCGCGAGCTGACCCCCTGTCTCTCCTCCACAGGGCAAGGCTCCCCTGCCTAAGGAGCGCAGGGGCTTCCCCGAGCCCAGGAGCACGCCCGCCGCGAGCTGACCCCCTGTCTCTCCTCCACAGGGCAAGGCTCCCCTGCCTAAGGAGCGCAGGGGCTTCCCCGAGCCCAGGAGCACGCCCGCCGCGAGCTGACCCCCTGTCTCTCCTCCACAGGGCAAGGCTCCCCTGCCTAAGGAGCGCTGGCCTAGACTATGAGCTCCGGCAAGAGCGCCCGCTACAATCGTTTCTCCAGCGGCACCGCGAGCAGCGCGACCTCCGAAAACACGAACGGGGTGAGGCTGTGGCTCGGCGGCTGCCTGGGCCTCGTCCTGCGTGGAGATACTGTGGGAGTGGAGTCCTTCACTGGGGAAGGAGGAGGAGAAGCATCAGCCAGGGCAGGGGGCGATCTGTTGGGGGCACCTCCATGGCGAGGGACCTTGGCGTTCTGCTGGGCAACGGGTTCTCCATGAGCAGCACTGAGCTCCTGTGGCCAGGGAGACCGATGGAATCCTGGGGTGGATCAAGAAGAGAGGTTCTTCTCCCTCTCTCCTCTGCCCTAGTTAGGCCACATTAGTGAGTGTTGTGTCCAGTTCTGGGCTCCCTGGCTCAAGAGGGACAGAGGTCTGCTTGAGAGAGTCCATTGGAGGACCATGAGGATGATCAGAGGGCTGCAGCACCTGCCTGATGAGAAGAGATTGAGAGACCTGGGGCTTTGTAGTCTGGAGAGGAGGGGACTTAATCACAGTCTGTAAATCCATGAGGGCTGGGTGTTGAGAAGAAAGAGACAATCTCTTTCCACTTGTGCCCTGTGATAGGACAAGGGACAGTGGGTGCCACCTGGAGCACAGGAGGTTCCTCCCCAACAGGAGGAAGAACTTCATTACTGTGAGAGCTACACAGCACTGGAAGGGGCCGCCCAGGGAGGGTGTGAAGTCTCCTTCTCTAGAGACTTTTCAGACCCTCTGGATGGGTTGCTGTGTGACTTGCCCTGTGTTCCATGATCCTGCTTGAGCAGGGGGGTGTTGAACCCGATGACCTCTGGAGGTCCCTTCAAACCTCTAGTGATCTGCGTACCCGGCTACTTTTGTACCCCTTCAGGTGCCCACAGATAAAGTACCCCCACAAAAAGGTTGGGACTGTGTGGGATGGTTTGTTCACCAGCTGGGGAGAGGGAGCAGGCCTGTGGGTTTCACACTGACCTTCCACTTGTCGCTGTTCCAGACGAGAATGGAAACAACCTTCGGGCCAGCCTACTCCGCTGTGACAACCATCACCAAGGGTGAGTGTCGTTCGCCTGGGGAGCTTCTCCCCAAAGCTCTGCGTGTGATTCCTGCCAGGGCTGTTGCTTTGCAAACCCAGAAGCTGTTGGGAGGAGCTCTGTGCTGCTCACAGATGGGTGCCCAGGTGCTGTTTTCTGCAGCCCAAGCTTTGTTGAGTCGCTGGCAGCCGGTCACCGGGCACGGAGGGAGTGAGCGTGCACAGGAGGCTGCCCTAGCAGAGCCACCAGGAAGCCCCTCTGAAATGAGGGTGGTGCAGCAGGGTTGGATGCAGAGCTCCCTGCCCCGTCCTGTTTATCCCCGTGACTTCTCACGCGCTGAGAGTCCCGGTCCCTGCTCTCTGCCTGACCGTGAGTCACGCCGGACGCTCCAGTGAACCCCCCGTGGCTGTTTTTAGCTCCGTGCGAGTGCAGCCAGCCCCAGCAGGTGAGGAGCCTCAGCCCTGGCACGTGGAGCGAATGCAGGCAGAGATCTGCTTGTGTGTGGGGACAAAAATAGCCTTCCCCCCGTGCAGCCAGACCTGGCTCTTGGTACCGGTGTCGATACGGAAATGCACATCTGCCCCGGGGGAAAGGTTTGCGCTGCGTTCGCCCAGCACTCTGGGCTCTGGATGGCTTTGGCCTCCTGGGCATTGGGGTTCTGATCTTTATAGAAGCCAGGAACATGATCTTGGTACAAGCAGCTCTGCTTTAATTTAGCTGGTTGCCCTTGCGTGCCGAGACCGTCCAGAGCTCCCTTAAGTGAAGCAGCTTTGTCGGTGGCTGAGATCTGAGGGGCGCTCGGGTTTCCTCTGGGTAGTATTTTTACCCTCTGCACCAGCAGAGTGTCCTCTGGGCTCTGCTCTGGGCGAGGTCCCTTCGCAGAGCCAAGTGTGTCCCGGCCGGCTGCTGGGGACCGGGAGCGTCCTGCCTGCGCCGCCGCGTTCACATCAGGAGCTGCAGGGGGGACTCCCTTCGGAGCCACAGGCTGGGCTGGGCTGGGAGGGTTCTCGGAGCTCGTGCCAGCCCCCTGCCACGGGCAGCGACACCTCTCACCAGACCAGGGTGCCCAGAGCCCCATCCTGCCTGACCCTGAACACTGCCGGGGTGGAGCAGCCACAATCTCCCTGGGCAGCCTGTTTGCAAGGGACAGTCACAGCTGCACAGGCTGACCCCACAGCTGGGAGGTGTTACTGAAAAGCCTTAAAGGTGGGGGTTTGCTCAGTGCAGGGGGGTGTTGTCTCACTGAGTGTTGTTTCCTTTGCTTTGAAGCCGACGGGACCAACACTTTCAAGCAGCACCGTCGGACCCCTTCCTCCTCCAGCACCCTCACCTACTCCCCGCGGGACGAGGACGATGGCATGGTAGGTGTTGTCAGGAGGAAGAGTGGCTGAGGGAACTGGGGTTATTGAGCCTGGGGAGGAGGGGCCGGAGAGGAGACCTCAGTGCTCTCCACAGCTCCCTCAAAGGAGGTTGTAGTGGGGCTGCTGCTGGTCTCTTCACCCAAATCACTGATGATAGGGTGGGGGCAAATGGCCTCAAGTTGCATCAGGGGAGGTTTAGATGGGATCTTAGGAAGAAGTTCTTTGCTGAGAGAGTGGTTGGGCACTGGAACAGGCTGCCTGGGAAGGGAGTGGAGTCCCCATCCCTGGAGGGGTTTAAAAAGTGAGCAGCTGGAGCACTTGAGGCCTTGGTGTAGGGGTTAGGGAGCTGTTGGGCTGAGGGCTGGACTTAATGATCCGGGAGGTCCTTTCCAGCCAGGATGATTCTGATTGCCCCCAGCACTGGTTCTGTGTCACACAAGAGATGTCTGATGCTCCTCCAGACTTCTCTGCCTCCCTCCTGCCTGCCCCCATGGAGGCAGGACCAGCGTCAGGGTTTCCTGGCTGCTCCTACTCTGGGGAGTTAGGCTGGCACTGCCAAGGCCTGAAAATGGGATATGGGCTGCAAAGCCCAGGAGCTGCAGATCCCCCGGGGCTGCCGGTGAGGTGTTCCTGCCTCCCGATGTGAGCAGTGCTCTGGCTCTCCTGAGCTCTGGAGAAAACAGCTGCTGTCAGCAGCATCTGATCAGGGCGTTGGATGGCCCTTGCAGCAGCACCGCAGGCCCTGCAGCTCTGATCCGAAAGTCCGTTCCAAGTTCTGCCTCCAGATGGGGCTTCTGGCCGCAGGGAGCGGGTTTGGAAGCTGCAGAGCTGGGCTGAGGTGACACTCGAGGCTGGGCTCAGCTCCTGGGCTTGACATCATCGGGCTCTGCTCTCTCACAGCCCGTTCCCACGCCGCAGCGCTTCTCTGCAGAAGAGCTCTGACTCTGTGTCCACCTTTCTCCTCACCCTCGTTACTGAGCAGCTTCTCTTCTTGGGGGATTTAGTGACCCAGCAGGCCTCAGGGTTAGCTGCTTAAGGAGAAATTAGATCAGCTAAATCAATTAAATCAAGAGCAGCAGCAGCAGCCAAGCAACCCTCAGTGAGCAGACGGATGGCTGTGAGGCCCTGACCTTCTCCTGCCCCTCTTGCTGCAGCCACCAGCTTTTCTTTAGATTTAAACGTCCGAGAGTAGGCTGTAGGTGCTTGTAGACTTTGTGAGGTTCTGAGCCACCCAGCTCCTGGGCCAGGGCTAAGTGGATCAGTGCTCCTGCTGCACTTGGGTGCTGGCAGCCACTGAGGTCAGCAGCAGCAGCGTTGGAGCTACAGCACTTCCTAAAATGAAGCTGACAGCAGATTGCAAAGAGCTTTGTTGTCAGCATCCTGTAAAGTTCCTTCTGTTGCTCCGAGATCTTGCTGTGGTTCACACAGGCATGTGTTTGGGGCTTGGTTTTCTCTCCTCAGAAAGCCCTCTGAGTGTTTGCCTCGTGTCCCGGGCACGTGTGGCTCCCCAACACATCACCCGCCCCATGGTGCCGGGCTGCTGTTCCAGGAAGCCCTTGGCTGTTGACACTGCTCCCGTGGGCTGAGCACTGGGCTCACTGGCCCTTCCCACGAGCTGAGCAGCTCTCAGAGCACAGGGGAAGGCACGGGAGACAGGAGCAGGAGAGATGTCTCCTAGGACCTGACCTCAGGCTGCCTGGGCAGTTTCAGCCACCTCCCCTGGGGAGATAAATAGAATCACAGAATCCCAGACTGGGTTGGGGTTGGAAGGGAGCTCAGAGCTCACCCAGTGACAAGCCCCTGCCATGGGCAGCGACACCTCTCACCAGCCCAGGTTGCCCAGAGCATGGTGCAGCCTGGCTCTGAGCACTTCAGGAGGGCTCAGGAACAGCAGGAGGGTTAGTGAGAGGTTCAGGAAGCAGCCTGCAGCAGGAGGTGCTGACAAACCCGGATCAGCACAGCCCTGCTCTGCCCGCTGCTCCAGACAAACTCTCACCAGCCCTTCTAGGAAGTTTCCTTTTGCTTTGTCAAGAGACTGTCTGGACTTTCCCTCCCTCATCGCTAGGTTGTCCCTTCTCCAGAAGCTGCTGTGAACTTGGCCACAGGAGACACAGCTGGGGATGAGTCAGAGGCCTCCTGTGACCTCCACCACCCCAGTTTCTTTCTTTTTAAAGCTGCTTTTAATGAAGCCACAAGCAGAGCAGTGAGTGCTGTGGGCAAGGCAGGGATTATTGAGCGGCTGCTGGCCCCTTTCCTGAAGACTGCCGTGGTTTCCCAGCCTTGCTGGGAGCAGGAGCAAGGGCTGGACTGGAGCTGTTGGAGCTGGCACGACGGGAACTGCACCTGAACGTTTCCCATAGGGTAGGGGTCCCGTGCCCCTCGTGCCACACTGACCTCTTTGCTGCTCTGTGCACAACTCGTGCTGCAAAGCTCAGTCTGAGGGGCCAGGCTGGGAGCGGGAAGCAGGGACTGACCTTGAGCTGAGGTTTCTCAAGTCTTAGCCTTGTTTGCTTGGTAAAAACAGAGGCTGTGGGTACCAGGAGGAGGGAGGGCATTGTCCCCCTGCACTCAGCACTGGGGAGGCTGCACCTAGAGTACTGGGTCCAATTTGGGCACCTCAGTCCAAGGGAGACATCGAGGGGCTGGAACGAGGGCAGAGAAGGGCAACAAAGCTGGGGAAGAGATGGAGAGAGTTGGGGCTGTTTGGTTTGAGGAAGAGGAGGCTGAGGGGAGACCTCATCTCTCCCTGCAATTGTGTGCAAGGAGCCTGCAGAGATGCTGGTGCTGGGCTCTTCTCACAGGTCAGTAGTGACAGAAGCAGAGGGAAGGGCTTCAAGCTCCAACAGGGGATGGCTGGACTGGACATGACAAAAAAATTCTTCCTGGAGAGAGTGGTCAGGCACTGGGATGGGCTGCCCAGGGTGGGGGTTGAGTCCCCATTGCTGGGTGAGTTTAGAAGTCACTGAGATGTGGTGTTGGGGGATCTGGTTCAGGGGTGACCTTGTGGAGTAGGGTTGATGGTTGGACTCGATGATCCCCGGGGTCTTTTCCAGCCTGGGTTACTCTGTGGTTCTCTATAAACACCAGAACACACCTCTGCCCTTCAGCAGCCCGAGCAGGGTGATCTTTCTCCGCACATCCACCTCTCTCCTGTGGATTTAACACTGTCCAGGACAGGGAGCTGAGCCCACGCTGTTGCAAGGCTGGGTCTCACACGCCTGGCTCCTGGCAGGGCTTGGCAGCTGCATCTCCCCTCTTCTCCATCAGTGATCCACCAGGATCCACCAGCTTGATGGAGCTGCTCCCCGCAGAGCTGCCCTGAGCGCTGTGTCACCTTCAGGATGGAGCTGTGCACAGCCATCCTTGGTTGGTGTAGGAACTGGTGGCACTGGTGCAGGGAGTAATAACGTGAGTGGACACCCGTGGAGTTGATGCAGCTCGTTAGGGCAGCTCCTCGTCGAGGTTTACACGTTCAGCCAGTAAATGAGCTGCCTTTAGGAAGAAGAGCTTTCCCCTTTGACTGCTAAGCAGATGCAGCCCTTCTGAGCTCCTCAGATCCCAGCATCATGAGGACGGAGCTGCTGTAGAGCAGGTGTGAGGAGCCAGCAGCGTCCTGGTCGGCTCCTCCTCTGCAGCCCAGCACGACAGTCTGTCTGGGGAAGGCAGCAGCTTCTGAACCTCATCTTAGGGCTTTCGGGGCTGGATTTCCTGGCTGCCCCACTGGGCTCACTGATCTGGCGTCGCCCACTGTCACCCAGGACAAGCGCATGAAATGCAGCAGGAGGGGAAAACATTTTGCTCCCAAGGAGACAGTGCAGGCTTCCCCCACCACGGCCAGGCAGGGCCAGGGCTGACCCCCTCCCGGGCCAGGGCATCCCTCTTGGAGCAGGCGGCAGGGCCAGCAACCTCCAGAGCTCCTTCCAGCGCTGGGCACTGGTCACCTCTGGATGTGGTGTGAAGCCTGCGGCTTCATTCTTCCCTCTCCATTCCTCTCCTGAAAGGCTCCTGTTGCTTCTCCCCACACCCCTCCAGCAGCTCTTCCCGGCTAACCCGCCTGCCCCCCAAGCCCAGTGTCCCCACGACCCAGACGCCAGCTCCCACCTCGTTGCTGTTAATATTCCAGCAGCAGCCTCCCCTCAGAGCGGTCCCAGGGCCGCCGGGAGCCGCGTCCACTCGGCCGGCCGGCCCCTCGCGAGCAGGAAGCGGCAGAGCCAGCGGGCTAGCGAGTTGAATAGAAGGAAGTCCCCGCACTTACGCAAGGAGGGCTTTGGCAGAAGTCAGATAGCAGCAGGAACAACAAGCGCTGCTGCTCGGAGGGGAGGGATGGCGGCAGCCGCCGGGACCCGCCTCGGGGGCGGCTGTAGGAAGGGGTGACTCTCTGCGGGTGCACGCGGTGAGTGGGCAGCCCGGGCGCCTTCGAGCGGGTCCCTGCCGGGCGCGGGAGCCGGGCGATGCCCCCCTCGCTGCCTGGGGAGGGCTCTGTGGTCGGGGGGGGGTCTCTCGCTGCAGCTCGGCTGGGCGGATGCAGCAGCTGGGCTTCACGGAGAGGGGCCTGAACCGGGAGGCCCAGTGCCGAGGGCTCTGGAGCCAGGGGGGCGACCTGCAGTGACAAGGACTGGCCTTCTCTCTCTCTCCGAAGCCTCCCATCAGCACTCCGCGCCGCTCCGACTCGGCCATCTCCGTCCGGTCGCTGCACTCCGAGTCCAACATGTCCCTGCGCTCCACGTTCTCGCTCCACGAGGAAGAGGAGGAGCCAGTAGGTATTTGGGGTTGTCTGGAGGAACGGTGTGGGGGCCACCGGTGTCAAAGGAGTGACGGGTGGGCCCTTGGGAGCACAGAGGGCTCCTGGGGGCTGCTGCCGAAACCCCTGCTTGTCGGGGCTCCTGCTTTTAGTTTGGTTCCCTCCGCTGGCTTTTACAAGTGACTCTGCTTCCTTCTGTCCTGTTTCCTTAGAGCTCCAAAGGGGACAGGGATGAGGCTTTTCTGCTTCCCAGAGCAGGTCTTTGCAAAGCCCTGGCTCTGCTGCAGAGCACTGGGGGAGGTTGCCAGGCCTTAGGCTGGTGATCTAGCCCCAGGCAGCAACACTGACCCAGTGCAGAGCCCCATCCCGCACTGAGGGCTGCCTGGCACCCCACTGACTCGACTGTGACCCCCAGGAGGGCACAAGGGATTGTCCACAGGCAGCTCACCTTGGGGGAGGGCGTTTTGAGCCAGGCTTCGCTTGTGACCTGGTAACTAGCCCCAAACTGGAAGCCTGGAAGGCCAGGCAGCATTTTGCCACAGCTCTGGGGTCAAAGTGCTTATGTTTCCTGTTGGGGAACCCAGGGGCTCTGTCTGCATCTCAGAGAGCAGCACAGACCGGCGGGAAAGACCAGCTGAGCTGCAGAAGTGGGCTTGAACTGCCAGGAGGTGCGAAGCCCGGCCCTGGTGGGGAGCGGAGGTCGGTGCTGCTTGGAGAGGGCGTGCTGGGGCCTGGAGCCTGCGCTCCCCGCCGCCGGAGACGCGGGCCCACTGCGGCAGAAACAATGCTGCTGCTGCTCCCAGCGAGCGAAGGAGCCCTCCCTTCAGGACGGTTCAGAAATACAAAGGCCAGGCTGTTCTAAAAAGGCTTTTAAACTTCAGTGCAGGGGCCGCTGTGGACAATGTGCTCTTCAGGCCAGCCAGGCAAAAGCAGGCAGACAGGGCAGCTCGCACGGCTCTGCTGACCTGAGTCACCCTGGCGAGCACGTCCTTGGAATCTCGGGTGGGTTTGGGCTGCACGGCAGCTCAGACATTGTCTGGCTCCAACCCCCTGCCACAGCGGACACCTCTCACCAGCCCAGGTTGCCCACAGCCCCAGCCAACCTGGCCTTAGGCCCTTCCAGGGATGGAGCAGCCACAAGCTCTCAGCACCCTCCCCAGGAGGGATTTCTGCCTGGATCTCCCCTTGGTGTGTGCAGTTTGCAGCTGGGTCCTGATCGTGCCAGATGCTGATGGCCCCCAGTTCACAAGGAACTCCTTAGGGTGCCCCAGGCTCCCTGCAGCTCCCCACTGGAGAGTGAGTTTGTTCCTCTGCAGAGCTGGAGGCTCCTGCGTTTGGACTCATCCTTGTCCCTCTCTCTCCTCCTGTCCAGGAGCCCCTGGTGTTTGCTGAGCAGCCGTCGGTGAAGCTGTGCTGCCAGCTGTGCTGCAGCGTCTTCAAGGATCCCGTGATCACAACCTGTGGGGTGAGGCTCTCCCGAGGCCCCAGCGTGGGCTCCGCGTGGGCTGGGTGAGCTGCAGCCAAGGCAGCTGCTGCCTGGGGAAGTGCAGGAGCTGCCTGTGGCTTCAGTGAGGTCTCAAACTCCTCGTGCCCTGCCCCAAAGGGCTCTGCAGGGTGCTGCAGCCTCCCAGTCACCCTCCAGCTGGGAGAGAAGAATTTGCTTACAAACCAAGGATGGCTTGAAGCTTCATTCAGCTAATGCTTCCGAAGGGATTCGAGCTCCTCGACCAAGGAGCGCAGAGTGTTGGGGATATTCGTCACCTTCCCTCTTAGGGGGTGTCACAGGAGCTGTAGATCACTCCTGCTGGCGTGCTGCACGCAGGGCGGCTCCGTGCCGGCTCCCCGGTGCTCCTGCCGTGCGTCTGACGGTGAGGACGGCGCCAGAGCCGCGGAAGGCAGGGCAGCGGGGCTGTTTGGTGCAGGAGGTGCGGCGCTGCACCCCTTCGCCGCTGCACGTGGGGGGAAGCAACGACGAGAGGAGAGCCGTGGCGCAGGAAGCGGCCTGGCTGCGCGTGCAGCTCTGCCTTGGCAGCTCCGGCGGGAGCAGCCGGCAGCTGCGCGGGGCAGGAAAAGGCCGCCCGAGCAGGGCAGCAGATAAGGGCTCTGCGGAGCGACTGGGGCGGGGAGCGTGGCTCCAGGGAGCCCGCGGGCAGGCTCAGGAGCAGCAGAACGCTGCAGCCTTTGTTCTTTGGTCCCTCGTGCTGCCTGATCAGGTTAAATTGAGCTGGAAGCAGAGGGAGATGCTGCACTGTGTCAAGTGGCCAGTGTTCAGCTGTGTGCTGGGCTGACTGGTCAGGGACAGGGGCAGAGCAGGCTTCCCCGTGCCCTTCCCCGTGACTTGGCCTGAACATGAAGCCCCCGGGCAGCTGTGGAGGGTTGGAGTGGCAGAGTGTGGCGGCACGTGCCGGGGCTTTGGCTCGCGGCCGGTCCCGAGCAGGGCAGAACCCTCAGAGCCTGGCACCGTGCGCTCGGCTCTCCTCAGGGCCGGGAGCCGCGCGTCCCTCTCGCTGCCTGAGCAGAGCAGCTGGTTGCTGCCCCGCGCTGCCGGCTCACCTGCGCGCTGAGCTGTGAAGCAGGCAGAGCAGCTGCTGGGGCCCCTGAGCCGCGGGCGTCGGGAGCTGCCCCCTTTGCCGTCGGTGGCCGCGGGGAGCAGTGTGCCCGATGCCGCTCGTGCTGACGCTGCCGTTGCTCTTTGTCTCCGCAGCACACGTTCTGTAGGAGATGTGCCTTAACATCTGGTGAGTACGGGGCCGCCCTCCCTCGCGCGCCGCGGCCCCCTCGCCCTCGTTTGCCGCTTCGGCTGCCTTCGCTTGGAAGGAACCTGTGGAGAGACGCCTGAAGGGCTCAAAACAAGCCGCCGGCCACGGGCCGCCGCTGGGGCTGCGCGGCTGGGAGCTCTGCCTGCTGTGAGCCAGTGCATGGGCACTGGAGGGCTGGGCCCTGCTCTCGGGCACAGGATGTTCTCAGATCCTGGCAAACGCAGCGGATAATCCCCGGATAATACGTGTCTTGCCCAGAGCTGACCCACTGGTTTGACACCGAGAGCTTTCTGCCGCTGCCTAGGGGACAGGGGGGCTGTGTTTGGCAGAGACTGGCCAGACCCCCCTCCTCCCGGCTCCTGCTAGTGCCAGCCCTCCGGCCCCCTGGCTGAGCCCGTGCACAGCAGCACACTGAGCTGCCTGAGCTCAGCCAGCCCTTCCAGGAACCTGTCAGAGCCCAAGATGCTGGCTGCTGGCCTGGCCTAACCCGCTCCCTCTTGGCTTGGACGCCGTCATACAAAAGCAGAGTTGCTTTGGCACGAGCCGGTGCCCCTCTTGGAAAGCTGTTGCTCAGCACAAAGCCAAACTGTTCCCAATAGCAGGGAGCCTGAGGAAGCTCCCCGGGGCATCCAGCAGAACAGCAGCTCTGCCTTGGGATGTTCATCTTCCGCTGCGGCAGGGCTGAGCCCTGGGGCGGGAGTGGAGCGGGTTGTGTTCGGGGCATCGGCCCGTTTGTGGCTGCTGCCTGTGGGTGCTCTCGCTTCAGCAGGCACCAGGTAGTTGGATTCGTGTGGCAGCCAGCTCTGATGATCACGGATTTCCAAAAACCCTTAGATAGACAAACCAGAGGCAGTGGCTTGCAGACCTTGTCTGCATCTTCGTGGCTCCTTCCTTTCCCACCTCTCTGGGACTCGGCCACCGTGGCCAGAGAGGGCAACACAATACAACCAGAGGCTCTTGGAGAAGCTCCTGCAGCGCCTCAGTCCTCACTGGCTCTCTCTTTCCTCCCCGCCTGGCAGAGAAGTGCCCCGTGGACAATGCCAAACTGACCGTGGTGGTGAACAACATCGCGGTGGCCGAGCAGATCGGGGAGCTCTTCATTCACTGCAAGTACGGCTGCCGGCCCGCGGCCAGCAGCAAACCCGCTGCCTTCGAGGTGGACCCCCGTGGCTGCCCGTTCACCATCAAACTCAGTGCCAGGAAGTAAGTGGCCCCTCAGCAGCCTCTCCAGGGGACAGGGTCCAACCAGCAGCGGTCTGCTGTCATGCCTGGGCTGCCTGGTGGCTCTGGGGGCCAGCACAGCTCCCGCTGGGGGTGTGGGCAGGGTGGCTCGAGGGGACTGTTCTTTGTGCTGCACCTCAGTTTTGGGACGATGGCAGCAGGGAGAAGCAGCTGTTCTCTACTCCTGGCCTACCCGCGTGTCTCGGCACCGGGGCAGGGGATGCTCTGCAGGCAGCCAGCTCACATCCTTTGTCGTAAGAGGAGTTGTCCTCGTTATATATCCTGGGAGTCTGGCATCTCCCTCCCCATCCTCGGTGCGTTCACTGCTTCCCTGGCCTGTTGATAATTGCCTGCAGGCTCAGCTGATCCCCCGCAGGGGAGGACATTCCTTGCCTCGGTGTGGGCAATTATTACTCTCAACTTACTGGCCAGATGAGAACTCAAAGCTAAGTTTGAGTCCTAGGGCAGGAGGCTTTGCATCCCCCAGCTGGTTTCCTCCTTCGCTGACACCCTGAGTTGTTTCCCTTAGTTGCTGCTTGTCGCTGATTGTGGGCCCCCCTTGTTTTGTCTCCGTGGGCAGAGACCATGAGAGCAGCTGTGACTACAGGCCAGTGCGCTGCCCCAACAACCCCAGCTGCCCGCCGCTGCTGAAGATGAACCTGGAGGCCCACCTGAAGGAGTGTGAGCACATCAAGTGTCCCCACTCCAAATACGGGTAAGGAGATGGTGGCTGGGGTGCACTGAGCTCGTTCCTCAGCTGCTTTGGGGTAGCCCCGTGGGCTCTCTGCAGTGCTGGGCACTGGGCCTGAGAGCAGGCTGCAGGGCTCGTGGTGGTGAGGACAGGCAGGTCACGCTGCCCAGCTGCAGCCAAAGAGGAGCGTAGGCAGCAGAACCATCTGGAGGAGCAGCGGAGCCCTGGTGGCGGCCAGAGCCACGCAGGGAAGAGAAGTACAAGATTAATGAGAGCACTGTGACAGCATCGTGGAGCTCCCGTCCTTCTCCCAGAGCCAGGGAGGTGCTGGTCACCTTGGAGGGTTGATTGTCACTGGAGGAGTAGTGGAGCCCGGGCTGGAGGTCCCTGCAGGACACAGAGCTTAGGCTGTGGGGCAGGAAGAGCTGTCTGGGCAGCAGACCTTGTGTCACCCAGCAGGACAGAGAGCTGCAGTGCCCCTGCTCCTGGCAGGAGGGGCAGAGCAGCTGGGGCATGCAGACCTCCCTGTGCAGAGCCCTGTGAGCCGGGAGGTGTCTAGTTTGAGCAGCCAGCGTGTGCCCTCCCCTCGCAGGTGCACCTTCATCGGGAACCAGGACACCTACGAGACCCACTTGGAGACCTGCAAGTTCGAGGGCCTCAAGGAGTTCCTGCAGCAGACCGACGACCGCTTCCACGAGATGCAGGTGGCCATGGCCCAGAAGGACCAGGAAATCGCCTTCCTGCGCTCCATGCTGGGCAAGCTCTCGGAGAAGATCGACCAGCTGGAGAAGAACCTGGAGCTGAAGTTCGGTGAGTGCGCCCTGGCCGAGCTCTGCGCTCAGCCCGCCAGCCCCACGGCCACCCTGGAGCCAGCTCTCGCTGTGTCTGCGAGGTCCCCTGGCTGTTCAGCACCCAAGAGCAGCTGCAATCTGAGCAGTGGCCCCGCTCCCCCTCTTCCCTGCTGGGAGCAGCAGAGGGTTCTGTCCCCTGCCCGCTCCCCCGCTGACGCCGCGGCGGCCCCGGGCCTGTCCCTCTCTCGCAGACGTGCTGGACGAGAACCAGAGCAAGCTGAGCGAGGACCTGATGGAGTTCCGCCGGGACGCCTCCATGCTGAACGTGAGCTGGGGGCCGCGGGGTGGAGGAGCAGGGCTGCCTGCAGCTGGCTGCCCCTGCGGGGGGTCAGGTGTCTCCCGTGGTGGGGGGCAGTCGTGTGGATCCCTCCTGCTTGCTGGCTCTGCTCGCCCCGGCCTCGGCTGTTGCTTGAGACAGGACCGTGGAGGAGACTACAAGGAGACCTTCCAGTTCTTCTCCAGCAGGGCTGGGCTTCAAGAGCCCAGCTGAGCAAATGGTCCCTGTAACCCAGCTGGTTGTTCTGAGCCTCCTGGTGAACGGCAGAGCAAGGGCAGGACACTCTGAACGGTGCTTCTGCGCCTGCCTGACAGCCAAGGGCAGGTCTGAGATGCTGTGGTAGCTGGAGGGGTGTCCTGGAGACCTCCAGGGAGTCTGTACTGAGGGAAGGACTTCATAGGGAGGCAAGAGTGGTCCTGGCAGTGCAGTGGGACAGTCCCAAAGCCCTGCCCAGAAGGTCAGGCTGGCTCTGCTGGCTCTGCGGCCCTGGAAGGTCGGGCTGGCCTCCATGGCTCTGCAGCTCATGCAGCTCCTTCTGTTTTCCAGGATGAGCTGTCCCACATCAACGCTCGGCTCAACATGGGCATCCTTGGCTGTGAGTACACCCGTGGTCTTCCTCCTCTCGGGCTGGCTTTGGGGTGATGGTCCTGTGAGCCCTCCCGGGGGAGGTCGCAGGCGCAGGGGTGCCGCAGAGAAGACCTGCGGGGAGAGGTGGCCAGAAGCCCTGCCACGCTGCAGGGCTATCAGCTGCTGGAGGAGCTCTGCATCTCTGGTCTCCCCAGGCCAGCACAGGGGAGGTCCTGGGGCTCAAAGCAAGAGGCTGGTGAGCTCTAAGGGTGGGGTGTGAGACTGTCCGGCCCAGCTGGGGAGGATCTCATGGTTCCTTCTGGCCTGCAACAACATAAAGTGCAAGGAGGGCCAGCGCGGGGAACCCTCTGTCCCCTCTGAACCTGTCCAACCCCCACCTGCCCTCTTGTTTCTGCAGCCTATGACCCTCAGCAGATCTTCAAGTGCAAGGGGACCTTTGTGGGGCACCAGGGCCCTGTGTGGTGCTTGTGTGTTTACTCCATAGGAGATCTGCTCTTCAGTGGCTCCTCGGACAAAACCATCAAGGTAAGAGGGTTTGTGGGCTGCCGGGGCCGGCGCTCGGCAGAGCTTCTCCTGGGAGCCTGGGATGAATGAGGCTGAGCTCTCCGTGAGGAAGCGTTGGGTGAGAGCGCAGTGGAGAGACAAATGATGGGGCTTGCAAAGCCCTCATTAAAATCTCATCCCTCCCCGCTGCTGCTGCCGCTGCCTGTTTGGCTTCGCGTGGCCTCTAGGGCCCTCGAGCCTGTTTCAGCTCCTGCTTTGATTTGTCCCTTCTTCTAGAACATCGTCGCAGAGGAGAGCAGCCCCTTTTTGCCCTGCTCAGAGGTGTCCTTTTTCCATGGTCGTTGTTCTCCCTGGTGCTGCTCTCAGTAACTCAGCCTGGCAGCGCTGCTCCCCAAACAGCAGCTCCCAGCGTCACCGCCTTGGCCGCTGCTGGCTGGGCTGGGGACCTTTGGTTCTGGTTTCCTTCAGCTACTCAGAACCGCTGAGTTAGGGGTTGGAAGGGACCTCAAGCCATCATCTAGTCCAGCTGCCCTGCAGGGCAGGATTGCCTCCATGGACACTGCTGTGATCTGTTGGAGGGGAGCAGCCTTCTCCCCTGCCCTGGCTGCCCTGGCTGCTGCAGTGTCCTCCTCCCTCTTGAGAGCAGGAAAAACCTGTGCAGAGGCAGAGGAGCCCTGGGATGGGGTGGGAATTGCCAAAGCAGGGGCCTGGGAGCTGCTCCTGCAGCTCACAGTGTTGTGTTGGGCTGGGCTGGGAGAGGCAGGGCTGGAGGGGTGGCGAGCTGCTGCCCCGTGTCCCGCTCGCTTCGCCCCGGCCCTCTGCAGGGCTTTTCCTGTCCCAGGGCAGTCTTACCTCTGCCCCGAGCGCGGAAGGCAGGTGCCCAGGCGACAGCCTGTTTCCTCAGTTGTGTGGCCCCGGGGTGACCCTCTGCTGGCTGCTGTTTCCTGTTAGGTGTGGGATACCTGCACCACGTACAAGTGCCAAAAGACCCTGGAGGGCCACGATGGAATTGTGCTGGCTCTCTGCATCCAGGGGTGAGTGGAAAGGGGCTCCTGGCCCTGTGGGGGAGAGCACTAGGGGTCCCCATCACGGAGTCACAGAGCGGTTGGGGTGAAGGCACCTGCCAAGCTCCTCCAGTGCCACCCCCTGCAGTGGGCAGGGCCCATCCCCACCCAGAGCAGGGCACTCAGAGCCCCGAGGTCCAGCCGGCCCTGGGATGGTGCCGGGGATGGGGCTTCTCCCACCTCTCTGGGCACCTTGGGTCAGGCTTTCCGCGCCCTCAGCCCAACATGTCTGTTCCTTCTGTGAGCTGGGACCCTGCACAGTGGCCCTGCCTCGCTGACCTCCTCTTGTTCTCTGGTGACATTGCAGGAACAAGCTGTACAGCGGCTCCGCTGACTGCACCATCATTGTGAGTCCCAGGCCCCTCCGCTGCGGGGCCCCTGTCCTGCCCGTGGCTGTGCCCGCGTGGTGCTGGCAGCTTCCAGAGCGAAGGGCACAGCACAGGGGCCCTGCCCTGCCCCTCACAGCTTCCCCTCTCCTCTCGGGCAGGTGTGGGACATCCAGAACCTGCAGAAGGTGAACACGATCCGAGCTCACGACAACCCCGTCTGCACCCTGGTCTCCTCACACAACATGCTCTTCAGCGGCTCCCTCAAAGCCATCAAGGTAGAGCTCTGGGGAGGCTCCTCTTGCTCTGGGGGGGAGGTGGCAGTGTCCAAAGGGGAAGAAAGAGCCATTTTGGTCCGTAGGTGACCCCGTTCCAAGGCTCTCCTGAGCCACCCAGAGCAGAGCTTTAGCCTGTGCTCTGTGCTGAAGTCAGTGATGTTGTGGGGCCTGGCTGAGAACCCCCTCGGTGTCTTAGAATCACAGAACCATTCCGGTTGGAAAAGACCCCCGGGATCATCGAGTCCAACCAGCAACCCCACTCCACAAGGTCACCCCTAAACCAGATCCCCCAGCACCACCTCTGAGCAACTTGTAAACTCATTCCAGGGCCTGGCCACTCTCATCACCAGGGAAGAGTCTCTTCCTGATGGCCAGTCTGACCCTCCCCTGGTGGAGCTGGAAGCCCTTCCCTCTGCTTCTGTCACTGATGACCTGTGAGCAGAGCCCAGCACCAGCATCTCTGCAGGCTCCTCTCAGACAGTTGCAGAGAGTGATGAGGTCTCCCCTCAGCCTCCTCATGCTCAGACTAAGCAGCCCCAACTCTCTCCATCTCTCCCCATCACATTGAGTCTCCAGGCCCTTCCCCAGCTTTGTTGCCCTCCTCTGCCCTCACTCCAACCCCTCGATGTCTCCCTTGGACTGAGGTGCCCAACCCTGGACCCAGTCCCCAGGGTGCAGCCTCCCCAGTGCTGAGTGCAGGGGGACAATCCCCTCCCTCCTCCTGCTGGACTCACAGGTTCTGATCCAGGCCAGGATGCCACTGACCTTCTTGGCCACCTGGGCACCCTGCTGGCTTCTGTTCAGCTGCCTGTCTATGAGAAGCCCCAGGTCCCTCTGCCAGTCCCACTGCCCCCAGGCTGTAGCGGCAGGGGGTTGTTGTGACCCCAGTGCAGGACCCCAACACTTGGCTCCACTGAAGCCCCCCCCAGCTATCCTCAGCCCATCACTGCAGCCTGTCCAGGTCCCCCTGTGCTGCCTCACTACCCCCCAGCACATCGACCCTCCCTCCCAGCTTGGTGTCATCTGCAGACTGAGGGTGCAGTCGATCCCCTCTTCTAGCTCTGTAAACCTGAGGCTGCAGGTGGGGCATCCTGGCGGCTCCTGACTGTGTCCGAGTGTCCTTGAGGCCCCAGCAGACCCGCGCAGGGCGCTGGGAATTGTGGCTGGGGATTCCAGCTGCTGTTGAGAACCCCCTGCAAAGGGTCTCGAAGCTGCCTTCTTTCCCTGAAGGCAGCAGGACTCAGGGACCAGCTCTGCAAGTTGCCCTTTAAAGCCTTGGCCGGGTCCCCTGGTCCTGCTTCCAGCTCCCTGGTGAGACGGCGCCGAGGCCGTCCGTGTGCAGGAGGACGAGCGCTCCCCTCTTCAGCCGGGGCTGCAGGAGCAGCCAGGCAGCTCCAGGCAGGGCCGGGGCCGCCTGCTTTTGCTGTTCCCCAGCTGCTCTCTGCAGCAGCGCCGCTCGGAGCAGAGGGGTGGGTGGGATCCCCCGGCCCCTCTGTGCCGGGGCTTTCCGCCCGCGCTTCGCCGCCCCGGCCCCACCGAGCTCTCCTCCGTGTCCGTGTGTGTGTCTGTGCCTCCCACAGGTCTGGGATATTGTAGGTACTGAGCTCAAGCTGAAGAAGGAGCTGACAGGTCTCAACCACTGGGTGCGAGCGCTGGTGGCTTCTCAGAACTATCTCTACAGCGGCTCTTACCAGACCATCAAGGTGGGACCCTGAGGCTCGTGGCTCCGGCCTGCAGCAGGGGGTGGCGGGCAGGACCGAAGGATGGGAGACACTGCTGGGGTGCTGCTGACACCCCGGGGTTTGTGTCCCAGCCACAGCTCCTCGTGCCGCCGCGGTGGTGTCGTCTGCCCTGACAGTGCTGCTGATAACAGGGGAAGGCCACCCACCGGCTGGCTGCAGGGGTGTGGGGAGGGTTCTGAACAGCCCTCAGCAGCCCTGATGGGCAGCTGCCTGACCCCAGGGAGCTGGCACTTGGGTCGTAAGTCCCCACTGTCGGGGCTGCGGCAGGTTTTGTCACTGTGGAGGGCTGGCGCTGTGTGTGCAGCCCCCACAGCTTCCCCAGCCTGGCAGCTGGGCAGCTAAACAAGGCAGCAGGGCCGTGCTCACCGGTCCTGAACGTGCTCAGCCAGACAGGTGGGTCCTGAGGGCTGGGTGCACCCAGAGCCAGGCTGGCTGTGCGGGGCTGCGGAGGAGCTTCAGGGGAGCCCCCTCCCGGGGAGGGGTCCCTGGCCTGGGTCTCACCCTCATCTCTTCCAGATCTGGGACATCCGCAACCTGGAGTGTGTCCACGTGCTGCAGACGTCGGGGGGCAGCGTCTACTCCATCGCGGTGACCAACCACCACATCGTGTGCGGCACCTACGAGAACCTCATCCACGTAAGGGCTGGCGCCTGGAGGACGGGCCAGGGAGGGACGGGGAGATGGTGCCTGGCTCTGCCTCTCCCCTTGGTGGCACCTGCCCGGGGCTCGGCGCTCCTCTCCGGCGCAGGGACCAAGCCCTTCTCTCCTCCCGCAGGTGTGGGACATAGAGACGAAGGAGCAGGTCCGCACGCTGACCGGGCACGTGGGCACCGTCTACGCCCTCGCCGTCATCTCCACTCCAGACCAGACCAAAGTCTTCAGTGCTTCGTACGACCGCTCTCTCAGGGTGCGTGCGTGGGTGCCGAGGCAGGGGGACGACGGGGGGTCCTCACCCCTCGGCGCCGCGTGTCCTGTTCAGCTTGTGCCCCCTGGCCGTGGGGTGCGCGGTGCCCCCCTCCCTCCAGGCGCTGGGGCCGGGCAGGGCCCTGTGCCCCTCGCCTGGCTCACGCCTCCCGCGCGTGCCCGCAGGTGTGGAGCATGGACAACATGATCTGCACCCAGACGCTGCTGCGGCACCAGGGCAGCGTCACCGCCCTCGCCGTGTCCAGGGGCCGCCTCTTCTCCGGCGCCGTGGACAGCACTGTCAAGGTGGGTGTCCTCAGGCTTCCCCTCGGGGGCGGTCGGCGCGTTGGGAGCCTCTGCCAGGCAGCCCGGGGGCGGAGGGCCGGCTCCCGACAGAGGGGGGTGCGGAGCCCAGCGAGAGGCTGGAGAGCAGCCCGCGGAGCTGCTGCACGGCCGCGGCTGAGGGTCCCCTGGTCTCGCGGGCAGGTGTGGACGTGCTGATGAGGGCGCCGCGCGAGTCCTGCCCCCGCGAGACCACAAACTCCTCCCCGCCGTCGGTCTGCCGGGCGACACCACCACTACGAGGCAACTGCTGCAGCTCCTCTCCGCACCGACTGCTGCCCGCCGCTGGCCACCGGCCGCTTCGCCCCGCAGGGAGCCCGGCTGGCAGCTCTCAGGACGGGCCCGAGCCCTCCGTGGACACTCCACAATCCCTCAGCCCTGCCCATACGGGACTGGAAACACAGCGGGGCGCCAGCACCTTCGTGCCGAGGGGTGCCCGCCTCTGCAGGAGCACCCTGGGGGGCCCTGGGCCAGCACAGCCCGGGGCCACTGACCGGCGACGGGACTGGACGGTTCAGCCGGGGCGGTGACGCCGGGAGGCCGGTCCCCTTGTAAATGGTAGAAGTGAGCGTTAGGCCTCCCCTGGGTTGGGACCCCCCACCCCCTTGTGTCTCTAGTATTTATGTGACTGCCAGGGTGTCGGGCTGCTCCGACTGGGGAGGGGCTTTCTCTCCAGTAGCCAGGTACGATTTTTAATGCCACAGCCAGTTCTCAAGTCACACATCGCTCACCACCGCCCCGTCACGCCCGTCTCCACCCATTAAAGAGGAAGAAAAGCCTCCCTTTGCATTTTTACTCACATTTTTCTACTGTTTTTAAGATTGTAATAGAGATTTGATTATTTCTTCATTGACAATAAAAGCGCAAAGAGTCGCTCGTGGCCAGCGTGAGTTCCTGAGGGGCTGGGCTGGCAGCTCCCGGCCCCAGCCTGCACCAGCCACAGGACCCCCAGCAGGAGGGGCTGGAAGGGACCTCGAGAGAGCAGCCAGTCCCATCGCCCTGACACAGCAGGATCCCCCAAATCCAGTGGCACAGGAGCAGTCCAGGAGGGTTTGAAATGTCTCCAGAGAAGGAGACTCCACAGCCCCCCTGGGCAGCCCCTGCCAGGGCTCTGGCACCCTCACCATGAACAAGGTCCTTCTCACACTGAGGTGGAACCTCCTCTGCTCCAGCTCACACCCGCTGCCCCTTGTCCTGTCACTGGGTGCCCCTGAGCAGAGCCTGGCTCCATCCTCCTCACACCCACCCTTCCCATATTGATCAACATCCATGGGGTCACCCCTCAGGCTCCTTTCTCCCAGCTCCAGAGCCCCAGCTCCCTCAGCCCCTCCTCAGCAGGGAGATGCTCCCCTCCCTCCATCACCTCTGTCTCTCTGCGCTGGGCTCTCTCCAGCAGCTCTGTCTCCTCCTGGAGCTGAGGGGCCCACAGCTGGACACAACATCCCAGATGGGGGTCTCAGCAGGTCAGAGCAGAGCGGGAGGAGAACCTCTCGATCTACTAGCCACCTGCCTTAGAACCTCTCTCAATGTACTAGCCACCTGCCTTCTGACCTACCCGAGGATGCCGGTGGCCCACAGGTGGCCTCATGCCCCGCAGCGCATGGCCCCCAGACGGGTGGCAAAGAGCCCGGCGAGGAGAGGGCAGGGCCGGGGAGGGGGGTAGTTTATCTCCTTTTTTTATTCTTTTTATTGAAATATTTGTTGCCAGACTTGGTATAAGGAGCAAACTTCTTCACAGCACCACGAGCCATCGACTAGTCAGAATAGGAGGAGCAGGACGAGTAGAGGTGAGGTCAAGCACAGGGGAGCAGGGAGAAGCACCAGGACGCAGAGCTGGACGGGTGGGGAACGACACAGAGTCCAGAGCTGCCTCGTGAGAAAGGGAGGCGGCCGCTCTGGCCCCGCAGGACTCGCGGGCTCCTCTGCTGCTGGAGATGCCTTCTCGGGGGCTTTTTCGACAGACAGAGAATTTGTTCATGGTTTTTTATCATTTTCTTCCATTTTGTCCTTTTTCTTTCCCATTTTCTTCTTTTTTTCTCCCATTTTATCCTTCTTTTTCTAGTTTGGTCTTTTTTCCCCCCATTTTGTTCTATTTTGTTTTCTCCAGTCTTTTTTCTTTGTGTTGTTGTCGTTGGTTTTTGTTTCCTCTGGTTGGTTGGGTTTGTGTTTTGCAAAGAGGTTTCCAAGTTGTGCCAAACACAGCTGGGATCAGCGACCGCAGCGGGAGAGGGAGGGGGGGAGAGGGATGGGG
>VXBP01004866.1:625006-745014 GCA_013400115.1 Rhinopomastus cyanomelas | reverse complement strand
CCATAAATGTTTCCCCATGATCAAAGAACCCAGAGCCTCTCCGAGCTCTGACGGGAAGACCTGGGCACAGAGGCTGCCCTGTCAAGGCCTTTCCCAGGGACTTTCCTATGAGATAGCGGGCCGAAGGGACTCCCCAAGTGTGGTCAGACACTGAAATGGCCTGCCCAGGGAGGTGGTAGAGTCCCCATACCTGGAAGTGTTAAGGATAGGCTGGATGTGGCCCTTAGTGCCCTGATCTAGCTGATGTGGTGATGTTAGGTCATAGACTGGGCTGGACGATCCTATTGAGGCCTTTTCCAGCCTCAATAATTCTCTGATTCTGTGGTTTGGGGTGAGACTACTCAGAGCTTCTCACAGAGAGCTGTGGGGTTGTGGCTTCAAGCTCAACACATTCCTGGGAGTGATGATGGAAACAGGTACCTGGGCTCCAGGTAACAGAAAAACTGCCTTTCTGTTTAAAAATGGGTTTAACTAATAATTTTAAATATCACGGAAAAATACATAACAAACCAACAGGCTTTCTGTTGCTTTACTGGAAGAGTTTTGGAACTTAACTGCTTGGATTTCTTTAGCTTAGAAAAAAGGAGACTGAGGGGTGACTTCATTAATATTTATAAATATGTGAAAGGTGGGTGTCAGGAGGAAGGAGCCAGCCTCTGCTCAGTGTCAGCTAATGATAGGACAAGAGGCAATGGGTGTAAGAGGTTCCACATCAATATGAGAAGGAACTTCTTCACAGTGAGGGTGACAGAGCACTGGAAGGGGCTGCCCAGGGGTGTTGTGGAGTCTCCTTCTCTGGAGACATTTAAAACCCACCTGGATGTGTTCCTCTGCAACTTCATCTAAGTGATCCTGCTGTGGGGATTGGACTGGATGATCTTTTGAGGTCCCTTCCAATCCCTAATGTTCTGTGATTCTATGAAACTGGTAGCTACGGTTCCACTTAAAAATGAAGCAACAAGCAGATTAGACTTGGCTTCTGTCATTTTCATTGCTCAAACTGAGATCTACACAAGCAGCAAAGAGAATATGAACAGCTGCAACTGAAATGTCTTTTTGGCTAACACACTGCTAAAAAGAAATAAAACATGAAAGACTATGCAGTGAGAAGGCATCAATGAAAATAAATAGCATTCATCACTGAGGATCCCTGTGCTGTCAGCTCATGGAACTCAATTGTAATTTTCTCTTTCAGAGTATGGAGTAGCAACTGTGCAAGTTTTTCCACTGAGAGCCAGAAAAACAACTGGATTGGACTATGTGAGTAGTAAAAATGCAAGTGATGATGAAAAAGCAGAGAAAAATCAATCGTGTTGACCTTCACATCAGCAAAATTATGTAGAATTTCCCATTTCAGACGTGATTCAGATGTTTCTTCTTACAATTTAATTTCCCTCTTTTTCTTAGGCAATAAACACAGAAATCTCCCCATCAGCCAAAGAAACTTGGACTGGTACCAAAAATATGTAGAAACAATCAAAAAATAAATTAATTCGTTTTTCTAGTAGGATTCTTTTCCTGGGCAGTAACTGGTAGATGCCACTAGATGTCCTGGCAGCATCAGTCCTTGCAGGGCACATAGCTACACCCCACAGCTTCTCAGAATCTCAGAAGCCTGTGCAGGTGATTTATAACAAACAAGATAACTCTGACCCACGATAACCAGTTAACTGAACAGCTTCTCTTAATCTGAAGCTGCTTCCAATAGCAATCAGGAATTCATACGATGCAGATTAGAAACTGTCTGAAGACTATTTTCGTGTAACTCCATCAACTATTCGGATACTGCCTGTAGTAACTCAAGTTTCCCACTTACCTAGAACAATCTCAAAGTTGGAACTTATGGCATGTGTACTTGGGCTCTGCTTTTTTTCCAACAACTTGAATGCCTATACTGAAATTCACATTCCTGTTGATATGCAGACTGGCTGCTGTCTGTGATGAATATACTGTAACAGCAACTCTCATCCTCACATTGACACGCTTGAGCACCAAGCTGCTCCTACTGAGTACAGTTATTCTCAGCTGATTACATGTATTTAGCCTAGATATACTTTTCTTTTACTCATTGTATGCAAATATCTAACTAAAACCATCACAGGTGTGGGGTTTTTAAGTGTTCCACAGGTAACTGTTGAGATTGGGTGAAGGTAGCTGCAGTGTCAATAGATCTCAGTACAGAGCAAAGCAGGTTAAGTATCAGTTAAGATACACCATGAGTATCCTGTTACCTGAGAGACATGGAGCTGGGAGATAACACAACATTAGCATCCAGTCCAAGAGTCCTTGAGCCAGGTGAGTGGAGCAGGCCTGGGATGGAAGCTATGAGCAGCAAGAGTCTGAGTCATAGCAGCAGCAAGACAGAGGCAGGGCTGAGTTAAGTAGTAACTGCAGTCCAGGTGATGGTAAGAAAGGTCAGACACAGACTATCACTGCTGGATAGAACCACAGGGATGAGGCCATCTGAGACAGCAGTTGGGTGTGAGCCAGACCCCACACCAACAAGGTCTACAGCCCAGCATAGCTGAGCCTGAGCTCAGGACCAAAACCCTTTCAACCTCCCTCAGATAAGACAGCCCTCAGGCCAAAAGCACTCGAGCTTTTGGGCAGAGGGTGTGGGTGTTGGCTATAGGTGAAGCTGGTCAGGGCAAAGAAGTTTATCAGGTCTTAATCAGATCTTAATTGGACCCCTGTGGGCCCTGATAGAGCACTTTAAAGAGAGACAAGGTCCCCTGCTGTGTGTCTGAACGAGCTGTGTTGTGACAGCAGAAAGGAAACAGCTGGAGCGGTGATGGCCTTAGGGAAAGGTGTGTCCTCTTCCTTTCTGGTGCTGTTTCAGTTCCCAGCGTAGGAGAGGTTGCAGGCAACCTCCATATTCCTTGTCTTGGCTGTGGGTGAGCTGGGTAGTTACGAAAACACAAGGGAAGCAGCTGCAGGGGTGATATCTGTGGGGGGAAAAGGTGGGTCCTCTTCCTCTGATCTTCTGTAAGTGTCTGTGTGTTCTCAAAGTTGTGATTTGTCTCGCTTCGCGTGCATAAACAAACCTGGAGGAAAGGATTTGGAGGGAACTGCAGTTCAGGGATTTATTTTTGCTGGATTCTTTCTGAATCATCCCACAGCTAATCCCAGTGTTTTCAAGTGAGGCTGGGGTTTCCTAAACAAAGTCCTGGCCGCCTAAAAAGGGAACTGCTTCTGGGCTAAGCATCTACTTTTGGGAGTGTTCTGAATCATAACAACAAAAGAGGGAATTTACAGGAATAGGCTCCTATTTAGATAACAGATCTGCTCTCAGGGGGGAAACTCCCACCAGTTTCTGTTTTGCTCAGGTTTGGGCTGCGCAAATAAAGGAATTAAATGACAGACAAGAAATTTTTAAGTGTTATTTTGTGTAGTTGATTTAGGCTTTTCAGTAAATTGTAGCCTGCTTGAGGAGGAGAGTTGGACCCGATGGCCTTTGCAGGCCCCCTTCAGCCCTAATAGACTGTGTAGTGGGATTTTTTTTTAAGCTGGGACCTACTAAGTGTCATAATTCAGTGTAAAGTGCAGTTAATGCTCCCATGATTGTTAATTACACTAATAATTAGGGACCAACCAAGTTGCAGGTCCTGCTGTTTTGAGCACTATACAACTGAAAGTAGTAACGCAAGTAGTAGCCTCTGGATTGGAGAACTTTCAGGGTAAGTTATAAAGACAATTAAAGAAAAGAGTTTTGTTCCAGAAGTAGCTAGAATTAATTCTATTTAGCATTTGTCTTGAACCACCATCCACACAGGTTTTTAATGACTTTTCCTAAGTTTTGTCTATGAAAACAATTTGGTTGATGCTAATGTAACATCATAATACAAAACTTGCCTTTCTGGCCTTTATCTTTCTGGAACTGGTTAAGCATTTCTATCTCTCGGTGTGGACAGGTTTCCCTGCCCATGCTGGTGTAACAGGTTTGCCTTGTTCCCCTCCCAGCTCTTTGTGCAAAAGGAAATTCCGCAGCAAATTTACCTCAGATGATACTAGTGCTGCCACGTACTAGTGGTCTCAGTACGTTCTTTTTTTCCTCAGGTATTTATGGATTAAGCTTTCAAAAGTCAAGATGTGACCCCGTTGTTGTGTTTTGCAATGTGTTCTGGGTGGGTGTGGGTCTGAGGACAGCAGGAATCTTGGTGCCCCTTCCCTGAAAGCACAGAAGTCAAAGCCCTTGGAAGGCTGTGGTTGTGCTATGGGCAGTTTGACAGGCTCGGTTATTTAAATGTGTTGGCAGCAGCAGGAAGAAGCACTCTGCAAAATGAGTAGAGCAGTGTGTCTCTTGGTTGTTGAGAAGTCACTCCTTAAAAGTAGTAACTAATGATGAACAAAAGCGTTGCCTGCGCTCTGCCTCTCTTCAAAGGCAGCTGTGAGATGAGCTGCATTCTGCTAGTTTTCAAATCAATTGAATGAGGATAAAAATAAACGCAATTCGGTTATTAACATAACGTTTACTTCTTTGTTGTTCTGAATGTTGGAATCGCTTAGTATGTTATTCTTTTCTTGTCCTTTCTCATGTAGGTTAATAGCCAAGCACAGTGGAAGCCCAGCATTAATTACAGGAGATAATGCTTGTGGCAGCTGATTAGTTCTTATCTTTTGGCATCAAAAGGATCTCCACCCTCTCCAAGCAGGTACCTTTTTCCTCAGGTGAATGTGCTTTCCTTCCCCCCCCATGTAAATCTTTCATGAATAGATGGCACAGTAATAAAAAATACCAGACTAAAGCTCTCTCTTTACATTTCTTGGCCATCTGGGCTGTCTTTTTTCCCCAAGAAAAGTTGGACTAGATGACATTTGAGCTCCTTTCCAACATGGCATTCAACGATTTTATGTCTCTCATAGCTGAAAACCAGAGATGTAAAATCAGATTAGGTGACGCAGCTCAAACAAATGCTGTTACTGAGGCAGAGGAGCACAAAATAAATCTTATTTCTCTGGGAAAGCCAGGAGCCATTTTCTGCAAGGGATGCACAACTGCTACAATAACCCACATTTCTGCTAAGGCTGATAATTCAGTGGGGTTTTTTTTCCCCCTCTGCTTGCTGAGTGTGCTGGTGACAGATGGTGGATTTAATATTCCTGGATTTGGGCTATTTTGGGGTGTGTGTGTATATATATTTGGGTAGCAGAATTTGAAGTAGTCCACCCTGGCAGTGTTGGAAAGCATGTCTCCTGGGCTGTTGCTCCCCCCTCCAAATGGTCCAACTAGGAAAAAGCCTGATGAGTCTGAGAGAACTGGGGCTGGTTAGGCTGGAGAAAAGGAGCCTGAGGGGAGACCTTACTGCTGTCTGCAACTGTCTGAAGTAAGGATGGAAAGAAGTACTGGGACAGGAGGAAAGGGCCTCAAGTCGCTCCATGGGAAGTTTAGGTTGGACACTGGGGAAAAACCTCTAGAAGGAGGTTGAATTGCCATCCCTGCATGTGTTTGACAGTCATGGAGCTCGGGGACAGGGTTTAGCGGTGGGTTGGGACCGCTGGGTTAGCGGCTGGACTGTGTGACCATAGACGCCCTTTCCAGCAGAAGAGGTTCTACGGTTCCATTCGGAAGGGTCACCCCGAGCAACAGCCCCCTCTGCGCAGTACCCCGAGCTCTGTGCTCGCGCTCTGCTCGGGGGCGGCGCGTGCGCGCTGCGGCCTCGCGCTCCTCCTCTCCCCACGGCCCGCGCGTGCGCAGTGGGCTGGAGCTGTCAACCGCCTCCCTCGCTCCGCCACCGCCTCCCCGCGCGGCGCCGCTCGGGCCATTTTGCGGCGGGACGAGGCGGGAGCAGCGGTGAGAAGAGCCACCGCTCCCGCTCCGCTCTTCCCGCCACCACCACCTTGATCGATTCACCCCGCGGGGGCCTGTCCCGCCTCTTGGTGTGCGGGGAACGAAGGGGAAAGGCAGCCCAGCTAAAGGAACAGAGATTCCCCCCAACCCGCCCCTCAGCGCCGGCCCCCGGCGGCGCGGCGGAGCCATGAGCTGGGGCACGGAGCTCTGGGTGAGTGAGGGAGAAGGACGGACAGACGGACACAGAAACAGAGGGAGGGACGCAGGGAGAGGGCGAGCGGGGCCGCCGTTGCGGCTGTTACCGTGGAGCGCCGCGCCCGCCCCGTGCCATAACGGTCCGTGCGGAGGGGGGTGGCCGGGGGCTGCGTCCTCAGGGGTCCCCCCACCCCGCTTGGGAACTTCTGGTGGAACCTCTGCAGGGGAATCGCAGCGGACTCGTTAATTTTGGTTATTTTCTTTCAGTTAAACAATAAAAAATGCCCCTCAGCGGGGAAAGCGCCCGGGTCCTGAGCGCTGGGACCGAGAGGGTTTGATGCAGGAGCTGGGGCGGTGTCGGTGGGTGGGTTTGGGGCTGAGCTGGGGCTCGCTGGAATATTTGAGGCTGAGATGAGTGAGTTCAGTGAGGAGGTGGTCAGTTCAGTGCGGGGGTTGACCAAAGGGTCAGGGGCTGGGGAGACTGGGTGGCTGGAGGTAGGGTCCGTGGGGGGTAGCTGCGGGGGGCAGAGGCCCCGCGTTCGGTTCCTGTAGTCCAAAGGCTCCTATTTCAGGAGAGGGAGCTGCAGGGAGAAAAAGCCAGATGATAAAATTTCCTCTTGCCGTGCTTCAGGGGGTTTCTCTCCAGTTCGTTTTGAAGGACGGAGGGTTTGTATGAGAAGAGTTTTGTGTTGTGTGTAAATAAGCGGTAGGAAAGCTCCTAAATTGTGTTTGAAGGAAACCTGTGAAGTGTAAAAAGCTCTCGGTTGACGGTGAAACAGGACTGGGAAGTAGCACAACGGTTGAAATGAATTAAAAAGTGGATAGAAGCGATTTGAAATGGTCCTTCTTTAGTTTGATAGGGGAAGGCTGAAAGACTCTTGAAAGGCAAAGGGGATCTACATACTAAATCACAAAGAGGACACGGTGCAGCCATGTTTAGCAGTGCGATGGTGGAGCAAAACCTGTTATCGAGGGCTTGTGGCAGTGGGCAGGAGACTGAGCGGGGAGGTTGTTGGTTTAACTGTGGGACATTACACTTCTCGAGACAAACCCGTGCTCGGCAGGGGGGAAAGAGGGGAGAGGAAACGATGTGTTGAGTAGACAAGTCAGTGGATGGCAGAGAGTCATCTTGGTTGCAAAGCACTGCAGGATTTCGTTCCTATGTTTCATTTGCTCGTGGCCAATAACCAGTACGAGGGAGGATGTAAACACATCCAAGCTGTTAGACGGTCTCTGTGCAGAAATGGTTATTTTAGATGTGCTAATTGCTGTCCTTTCTGGCAGACAGCGGAGTAACTGCATTCCGTTTTGCTGTGACATTGTAGTCGCATTTATAGCTGGATCTGCGTAGAACCAGACAGTAAAATAAGGAGCAAATGCTTACTAAGAGAGCTGGTGATGGTATGTTTTATGTTCTATAGAAAGAACAGTCATGTACTGATGAAATACTTTATTAGTGCTGTATTCGTTCATGAGTAGGTGAACAGCTCTGCAGCATTGAAATATTTTGGAGAAAATCTGCAGTTACCACCTTTTTCTGAAGCTTAGATGCTTTGGAGAGAGAGGAAATAGAGTGATTTTAAAGTAAGAATCAGCATAACAGTCTTCACACAGGAAAACTAAATTCTGAGCTCTGAGTGGAGTTTGTTATTTTTACCTTCTTAAATGTGGGCAAGTGATAACTGGGATGTTTCAGCACAAGAACATGCTTGTAGTAGTTTCTGTTATGTGTGGTCTTTGCAGGTGTGTGTGCAGTCACAAACTGTTATAAATTATTTATGCGCCCCCCCCCCCCGCAAAAATTTTGTTGGATTTATTGTGTTCAGCAGAATCAACCTATTTTTTTGTGTCTTCAGTATAGTACTTAGAGGAATGTAGCAGGTTACTGAGGAAAAGGGTTGGACCAGCATGTGAAATGATTCTAGGTACAAAATTGGCAGGAGTTACTTGATATTAAATTGGGCAGAACTTTGAAAACACATCAATTTCCAGTGCTCTGGGTATTCAGGCCAAAACACTGATTTTTCTCTCCATGTTGCTGCTTTCAGTGGGAAAGAAACCACACAAACAACCGGTATTTAATATATTCTGCCTTCTTTTGTTGACCCTGCCATGTTTTTTTTTTAAACAAAATTAAATTTCCACTTACTATAAGTCAGTGTTTAAGTAGTCTAGAAATGAGTATTTGGGATCAGATGTTTTAGGCAGTAGCATGTGACTTGTGTTTAATCAAATCAACATTTGATGGACTGAAAGATGAGGCAGTCACAAGTGTTTCCAACTGTAGTCTAGAAACTTGAAGTTTGTGAGAAAGTTTAGTGGTGTTTGATCAGGCTTGGCTTGCACAGGGTATCTCTAATGTTGCTCATCTCCCAGACTGGATGCGTGTTCATGATTCACCCCTTTAAGTGCGGCAAAGGAGAAGTAAAACTGAGCTTGCTATATAGACCATGTAGAATGTTAATGTAGATGGATTTATCTCAACTGTAGTTTCATTCCTGGAGTTAAAAAAAAAAAGCTGGTTGCAGAAAGGCTCATACTTCAGAAGCAATAAAATCCCTTCGGCAACATGTCAGTTATTCCCAATACAGACTTTTATTAGCCTTGTGCTGAGATGTGAGTTCTGTGCCTCTGGCTTGCAAATCCTGTTGCAAAGTTCCTCTTGATTGCAGTTGCATCTGGACTTCCGAGGTTCATCTTGAGATTGTCCCTGTGAGTGTAAATGGACCCATAACCAGCACAATTACTAGAGGTACTAATGCAACATTTATAACTGCTGTGGATAATGAGATCATCTGGGGGCTCCAAGAGTTGCAGAACAGAACCTGAAGGTCTCATGTAACCGCCTGTGAGTTTCCTGCGTGCGCACAAGCCTTTCCGCCTGTTTCTCTTGAAACACTCAGGAGCTGTAGGAACAAACGGTGGTTGAAGGACAAAGTCCAGTTGTAGGATGAACTATTTTGTTCTTCACCCCAGTTCCAGGGTAGAATTGAGGGTTAATGGGTAGGAGGGTGTAGCAGATACTTATTTTGTGTCTGATTCGGAAAGTTTTCTAAGTGCTTAGGTCTAGTATAAGTGATAATACAGATTCTGTATTCCAGTGTACGGATCCAGCTTGTGCCTTCATTTAACTGTGCTTTGGGAACAATAGGCTGTAAAAGCAAATTGAGGTCTCTAACATTTTTCCTCACTTGGATAAGGGGAAGAGCACGGGGCATGACACACAGCTATTCCAAAGGGTGCTTTAGCCAGTAAAGTGCTAGTGTGTGCTGTGCTTCCCACCAGTGCCCTTTTGTGTGGTATGAAGCAAGTGGTAGGAATTACACAGCAAACAGCTAAAACTAACCTCAGCACTTTGGTTCTTGTCTTTTGAGTGGAAAAGGCTGTGGGTGCATGGTTGATATATTGAAGGGAATGAACTTTCTTGATGATGGGTTTTGGAACAGTGTGTAGTTTGGGGGAGCTATGTGTAAATTAGTGGTTAAGTGGTCCAGGAACAGCTCTCTTCATTCAGAGCACTCACACAGCACAGTCAGTGCAAGCAGTAAAGGGATTAAATATGGCAAGATTCATCTTTCTGTTATGAATGTTTCAGAGGTACAGATGCTGTGGATTTGTTGTTGGGGATTTTCCATATTCAATGTAAAGCTTTAAGAGGCTGGGAAGGAAGATGATTTAATCGCACTTTTTCTTTGACCTTTGTGAGAAGCTGGGTGTCTGCCATCAGCTGTCACTGTCCTCTCCACCTGCAAGAAGGTGAATATTCTGTATTTGCAAGGTGTTTCATTTGCTGTCCTTATGCAAGGAGCTCTGGCCAACTCCTCATGTGACTGATACTTTGGGGACTGCGTCTTTTCTTTGTAGCAGGTTCCAGTATGTAGATGGTAATTTTGCCTTAGAAAGTTCATTGCAGCTATAAACAGGAATTGTCTCCAAACACTGTGATTTGGAAAATTGTTTTCAGTAAATTCTTAATTCACTGTATTAAACCATGGTTTCCTAACTATGTGCTCAATTGTAGGATGGTGAGACACAGGTCCAACTCAGAGAACACTTGTTATCAGCAGCTGATAAATTTGTTTCCCCTCTCAGGACTTCTCTATTTCATCAGCAGAATTTGTGTTTAAACAGCTGTAACGTTGCATTTCTTAAATTTGCTTGAATGCAGCATTGTTCTTCACTAGTGTTTGTAATGTATGGGTGTTGCTTGTAGTGATGAGTCACATTTAGAAACTGTCTGGAGTTACCTGGGTGCTTTTGACCTTGGTGGCAATACATAGTGGTGTTCTCTGGGCAAAGCAGTCAAATGTGATCTTAAATGAACACTATTCTTGTCAGCTTGTTCCCTGTCACAGGATCTGCAGAGCTGCACCTAGGTTTGATATATTGATTCTTTTCCTAAGCCAACATCTCCTTTTATTGTGTGCACCACTAGGGTTGATTGCATACAATGGAAAGCTGTGTGTGTCATCCCACCCATCCCATTCTCACATCCCCTACCCCCCACCAGGTCTCTGTTTTTGAGTGTTAACTCTTCCTCTCCAAGACTGAGAGGTGAAGGGACAAGGACACGTTACAAGTATTTAGTCTTGCATGCTAAATCACAAGTTGACTTTGATTATGGGAGTTTCCATTATGTAAGGCAATAGGCCCAGCCTTGAAAAGTGGGTGGATAAATTGTTGGCAGCTTAGAAAATCTTCTGTAGTGACTGCAAATGGTCTAGTGAAATAGTGTGTTTTGTTATAAATTGGCTGTGAATCGTTGCAATTTATTTGGCATCTTTCAGGCAACTCATAGAGGCAGAGCTGGGTATCCCTAAGCCCTTTCTCTTTGCAGTCTTGGTTTCTGTTTAGTAACACGTTAAAACTTTGGTGTAATTAAAAGAAACTGGAATTGCACCCANTTTTTTGCTTGATTATTCTAATGCTCCTAGGAAAAGTTGTAGAGTGTGCTGGAAATGGGCACTTCAAAGTAAAATGTGCTTTTCATTAGCGAAGTGCTCTGCATAGGTAATTTGGATGGTTTTGAGGCAGCAAAATTGTTTGACATTAATATCTGCTCCTTCTTTCACAGTGGATCCCTCACTGTTTTAAGTGGTCAGCCCGTATATGCAGATCATGAAGTGAGAAATTGTTTGTACATGTATCTTAATTTTGCAGCACATAGCATTTGCCCAGTGCAGGGTGATGGTTCAGGCTGCTGCATGCCTGCATGTGCTTTTTAGTTAGTGCTATTGTAGTCCTTTTCTTTGGATTAAAAGTAGATTTAAAAAAACCAAACTTGTAAGATGATGTGCTGTACAGGCACTCCCCTGCTGCTTGTGGTACCCGATCAGTAGGAGGATTAGGGGGCTATGTGTGAGTTCCTGTGTACCAGCTCTTGGTAACTCCACATACTAGGCTCTTGTACCTGAAGGAGTTGCTGGGTCTTAAGTATATGGATGTTTGAGTCATTTCGTTTACAATTCTGCTTTTCTTTAAGAAAGAGGATGTCTGTAGTATTGTCACCAACCTATTCTTGTATTTCATACCCATTAATTAAGGAATGGGGAATTCACGGCTTTCAGCTTGAGTCAAGCCTGCAGAATATCTTTTTCCCTTGCAGTCACAGACACTTCCCATTTGTATTGTGGCTGCTCAAGATCCCCCGCTTTCTTGAACCATATGGGAAAGCAGTCAAACATGAGACGATGTTTTTCTGGACTCTTTGCAGCTCATTAGTGTTACTCATGTTGTGAAACATTCTTTCAAAGCAGAATTTCAAAAGCCATGCTCCACATGAAGAGTAGAGGCCACTGCTGTAGTGTAACATAATAACATGCTTGACGTTATTACCTCTGTTGATGGCTGCAGAGGTAACCTGCTAATGAATTTTTGGAAATTCACTTTCATCCTCTTTGAAATAGTGTTTCTGAGATGGGCTATACACTGAATCCAGTCCAGCCATCAAAATCCAATGCTCATAAGTTTCCTTAGTGTTGATATAAATATTTTAAAAAAACTTCCTCTTTCAGTATACGTGTGAAACGTTTCAGGTGAAACTAGTCTTCTGCTTTCCACCTCTAGAAAATTCCACATTTATTTATGATGGATTGTTTGTTGTTGTTTTTACGTAAAAAATCTGTTAAATTGTTGAGACAAAATCCCACTCTTGTCTCTTGGCATGCTGCAGTCTTTGTCATCTTTTCCAAACAATGGGTTTGGCTCTACAATACAAAATGGGAAGCAGTACAGATGGTGTATGAATGTGCACAGGTATATGCAGTCTGTGGTGAGCTTAGTCGTCTCCAGTAGGTGTAGTGGGGGCCATTTGGATCCCTTTGCATTGTGTACAGGATTGCTTTGTCTTGTCTATATAATTTATTAACTTGGTCCGTTATTTCTTTGGGCTCAGTTTCTTAGGACTTGCTTGATGTTAAATAAAATGTGAGGTTTTCCAAATCTAAAAATGGAAGAAAGTTTAGATGGAGTTTCTAGGTTACTTCCAGTATAAAGCAGTGCAGTCACAGTGTGAGAATGATGATTGCCTGGTGTTCATTGCTGATCGCTGAGGCAGTCATGCATGTTGTAACACACTTAAAGAAGCTGTTCTGATGCAATTTTGTCCTTAATTTATTTGGGGAAGAGTACCTGAATTGGAAAAACAACTAAAAAGAACAACAGCAATTCCTCAGACACCCACAGAAATCCAGTGAATAAAACTTGAAATGAAGACTCTTGGGAACGAATACTAAGTTTAGAAAGATGGTCGCCAGTGAGCTACAAGTCAGCCAGATAGTCCTTAGTCCCAAGGAAATGCTAGAGTGGATGATCAGTCTTGTTGCTGAAATAACAGGTTTCTTGTGTTAAATATGCATCACTTGGCTTTGTCTTGTTCAGCAGTTTTGAAGTGTGTCTGCCTGGTAGCTAAAAAGGTTTTACAGTGAATCCTTGAACTCTGCCGTTGCAGTAAGGCAGGTATTGGTGCTGCTGGCAGAACTTATCTATCTGAAGGGAAAGGGTAGTTTGTAGTGTGTAGACTAACTTCTGTGAAGAGCAGTTCAATTTATGTAATTATGCACTTTCTAGTTTAATTTAATTTGATTGCACCGGGTGTGAGTATGCAGGTGAAGGTGTATTACCAATGTGACAGGAGAGTGATCACCTTGCAGAGATAGGGAAAATTCTGCCTTTTCCTAACTGGAGTCAGTTCAGCTCAGCTTTAATTAACTTGCTGCTTATTAGGTGCCTTGGACAATTCTCTGTTTCAGGCCACATTCTAAACTGAGCTAATAGCTCTTCTTATGGAGGTTATTTAACTATTTCTGTTGAAGCCTGTTTTTTCCTGCTTAATTTTCTTCCCCAAGTTGGAGTGCTCAGCCTGTAGTTTCCTTTGTTCTTCACTCAATGTTTCATGGTTGTTTTAGTTCACGTTAGTCAGTTGTTAGCAGAATGTCTTGCACATAGTAAACACCCTGCCTCTTTGGTTTTGGGAAGTCCAGGTTCTATTCACTGGAGCAAGGTTTTGAAGTCTGGCAGACAATGGCTGTTGATCAGGGATGTGCCTTCTGCTGTTGTTGAGAAAATCTGCCCAAATGAGGCAAGTCGTTGGAAAACATCACTTTGCAAGTACTCGCTGAACATATTGGCGCAGAAATCTTCAGAAGTCTCAGTGTGTGCTGAGTGTGTTTTTGTCTTGGAGGGGTTTTTGTGGGACAAGATGGTACAGTCACTACTCACCCACAGAGTAACTGGCCACACCTCAGTGTGGTCCTTTCAATAATACAGCCAGACTTTCCATGTCATGGCTGCTCAAGGCCAGGGTGGAGTCAGGCAGCCGCTTGTGCTCATGGACTCCTTTAATAGGACCCAGTGGTGCTGGGGAAGAAGCTGGCTGAAAGACAGTCCCGCACGAGTTAGTTGGGCCTTAGAGCTAGGTGGGAGAGGGGATGAAAGGCACGGCTGCACTGCGTCATGGTAAAAACCCCTCTGACAATTTGTGCTTCCCTGAAGGTAGCAAACTGGTTTTTGATATACTCACCTGTGGGTGAGGAATGGAGAAAGAGATGCAGTGGTCAGAGAGGATGCAAGCTGATTCTAGAGACCAAATTTGGTGGGGAAGGAGGAGTACAAATCAGACTGGGATGCAGTTAGTGAAACTCATGTTCATGTGATTGGAGCATCGATAAGAATAGAAAACGGGGTCCTCTGAGGAGAAACAATTTGAATTGGCTGTTTTGGCAGTGAACACAGAGAATGACTGAACTTGGACTAAATGGGCAAAAGAAACAGCAGAAAGGAGCTCTGAAGGACCCTGGATAAAGAGTGTGTGGAGAGGGCAGGGCTGGACACAGGCTAGGACAGGTAGGATTGTGACTTGCTGTCAAATGGGATTAGTCCATTAGGAACAGCAAGTCAAGAGTTTGATGGGATCAGGAGAAAGTAGAGCAGTGGGTGCACAAGGAGAAGAATCTTGTGGCAAAGGATGAGGACTAGATAAGTAAAATAGTGAAGAGACCTAGCAGTCCTCTCGCTTTTTTTTAATGTGACTTTTTCCTTATAATGTTTTAAGTACAGTTGACTTGCTGGTTTCAATGTCTGTACATTGATTTCTGTTGCTGCATTTTGCATCTTTACTCTCCCTGGAAGAGTATTTGCCTGTGTCCTGAAATGAGAGACTTATCCAGCAGTGTGTGCATGGCTGGTGTTCAACCATTCATTCTGCTTAGAAAGCTTTGAGGAATTGTTTAGTGAGTAGGCTGAAAATGCATTGAGATAATACTTTTTACTCTGCCTTATGCCTTCTCTTATGCAGATATAAATGTGTTAACACATCTATCCTATATTTGCAAAAGGAAAAAAATGATTGGCATGCAGCAGTGAGTGAATGGATGTTTTTTTTCTCAAACAAAAGTTATAGTGAAGGGAAATATTTCTTGTCCTCTTAAGGGTCTTCTAGGAGTGGCATTCATTAAGAATGCCTAACTAAGGTTTTGCTGTAGTAAAAGAAAAGCTGGCAGTGGATGAACCAGGAGAGCTGTGATAAAGCTGCTGCCTAAATATTTTTTCACCTATCTTGTGTCTCTCTCCCAAATATAACAGTCTGAGAATCTTCTGCTCTTACGTTGGCACAGCAAAAGCCTAAAAGTAAAGGGTGAGAGGAAAGGATTTCATGTGCTGGTCAAGAGCCTGTATTTCTTTACAGCTCTTTGAAGCTGTGAAACGTTAGTCCTTCATAGACGATGCTTTTTGGCATGTTTGTAACATCACAAGTAAAAGCTGAAAGACTGTGTAGTACAACTTCACCTCAGTTTTTGGTGTGCAAAGAAAGTCTCTCCTTATATGTTATATATGTATATGTTAGTAACATCTGTGTTTGCTCAAAGACAGCATCATCCATGGATCAGAAAGGCTGCATCCTCTGAAAGAGTACCCACAGTGATTGGAGCATTCACTACATCAAGGTTACTGGTGGTGCATGCTTTACCTGAAAACCAAAGTGGTAAACTGAGCTGTAGCCCATCCTTTAGGTAATAAGCATGCATATCACATGGTGTGTGTGACTCGGTTCCTATTTAAATCAGTGCCCTGGGGATTTGCAGCCTTATTTTTGGAATGGAGGGGAATAGCTAGGTTTCAACTCTATTTATAAAGACAAAGTAATGTTTCTCTGGCTTGGGTGGCTGTATGCAGTCGTCTGAGGTGCAAGAGGAGCCCAGAAAACATACCTGGCACGGTGGAAGCATGCATCTGCTCCTGGTAAAGCACAGTATAAGCTGTGGACTCCTTCATATCTCCTTATGGATGAATTGTGGGCCGTTTTGCCTTTTTCTGTTGTGGTTTGTGCCCTGATTCTTGTCTGTGTCGTTTTTGTACTTGTGTCATGTAAAAAATTGAAAGCTCCTTTTCCAGAGGTTCAGTATGATTGATATGAACCTTGAAATAGGAAAGTTATAATGGCTGAGGGTGGCAGTTTATTGAAAAAATGTGCTGTTGTGAAACATGTGCACCTAATTTAGGCGTCTTTTGGAGACTGGATCTGCAGAGTGGTTGACGCTCTTTGAAAATACACAAGCCTGCTGTTCAAGACTAAGTATTGTAGCACCAACATTTAATGGTTGTGGGAGTGTTGCATTGTTCCAGCTCACAGTCTATGCTGAATAAAACAATACAAGTACAAATACATAAATATTTCACTTGGTTGCTACAGTTAAGTTGAAGTACTCCATGGTTAGGAACAGGATAACAAAGTACCACACTCCATTCACACACAGGTCAGGAGATCTTTTCTTTTATATAATGTGAATAGTTTTCATGCGTATTAGGGCAGTTTGTATTGACTTGGATGTTGAATCTCTTGTTGGCCTGGTGTAGTTATCTTTTGTGGTTTGCTTGTGGGTTAATTGCTGGGAATCGCAGAATCCCAGAACATTAGGGATTGGAAGAGACCTCAAAAGATCATCCAGTCCAATCCCCCTGCCACAGCAGGATCACCTAGATCCATTTGCACAGGAACATGGCCAGGTGGGTTTTAAATGTCTTCAGAGAAGGAGACTCCACAACCCCCCTCAAATATTGACAGAGTAATAAAGAACTAGAATCCATACTTCGTCAACAGTTGAATAAATAAGCAAATGTCAAAACAGCAGAACTTCCCCCCCATCTTATAATTAGAATGCAAGAATTAAGTGCTTATTGCTTTCTCCGTTGCACATCAGCATGTGCACTGTTTGGGAGCTGCTGGTCAGTGGAGCACCACTGATTTCCCTCTGGGGGCAAAGCATTCATCTAACCTTCTCAGCAGGGGGGCAGATTGATTCGTTAATCAGAATAGCAACAATCCATCCTGAAGCTTCCTCAAGGTATTAGGGCTAAATTAAACAGTCTGGGACTAAAGTGTAAGCCCTAAGGCACTTCAAGAGGCTTTCTGGGATAAGGAGAATTTTGAAAATAATCAGAATATGAACCCAAAACTAAAAGAAAAGAGCCACAGGCACAAAGCATCCTTAAAAAAAGGGGGACAATAATGTTTTCTTTGTGCAGTGCTTAATGCTCAGATTCTCTTAGGGAAGAACAAAATGCATGAACGATATAGCTCTGTTCATGAAATTGCATTTAGAATTTGTTTTCTGTCCTTTGTGTGTGTGCTCCATAGCTGTTCCAAAAATAGACATGGTCACAAATATTAAATTAGTAGAATTAAGCATCTTAAAGCCAGAAAATGCATCATTTTTAAACAACAAATGCTGTTGAGGAAATGTCGATTCCTATGTGTATTTTGTCATGTTTGTTTTGCAAAATTTCAAGTTTGTTTACTTGTGTGCATTTACAGAGTCTTCCATTGCACACACATTTGTTGAGGATAAAAATACCATGATTGCGTTCAGCTTTTCTGGCAAAACTTTCATTAATTTCGATGAGGAGTGAAATGACTGAGCTGTAGTCTATATTAAGTGCTAGTAAGCAAGAATTAACTATAACATGTCAGTAACCTTGCTGGATTCATAACTGATTGTTAGGAATGACATTCATAAGCAGGAATATTAAATAATAATAAAGTCAGTTAGACCACATGGGGTTTTTTTAGGCTGTGCACCAAGTCAGGTAAGCAGTAATTTTCTTCATAGAACATTGGGATCCTTCCCATAAGAACAAATATATCCAAGAGGCCTGAGGACTTAATAGGTGGAAAGTTTAGGCTGAGTCTTTATTAATGAAGTCTGTGAAGACACACTGAATGTCCCTAGGAGACGTTGGCAGATGTTCTCATCTGAAAGATCTCGGACTTCAGAGATGCTCTGCCAAAGACTGCTGGTATATACCATAAACTTTCTTGCAGGCCTTACCTGTTCCTGGCCTGCAACTTTAAATTGGCATCCAGAACTCCATTCTGTGGGCAGGTAGGTTTAAACTTCGTGATTTGTGAAAAATAAGGGGTTTACTTTGACTTTCATGGTTAAGGGCAATAGCAGTTTCAGTCAACCCTTGGATCAGAGTTGTAACTCCCAAGACACTTTTAAATGGAAGGTATTGTTTTTATGACAACTGAAGAGCACAAAATGACCTCATTCTTGTGGTGTGGGGTGATGTTCTTGTCAAAATAAAAATATTCCCATTAAGTCCCTCATCCTTTGTGTACATTGGTAACAAACACATTTGTTTTCCTCTTTCTGTTACCTCTGTACCACACTGCTTTCGAGGCCAAGGCTGCTTTCCCTGCTTGGCAGATGAAGCATCTAGTAGATTTAAGTCAATATCCTCTTCCATATTTTGTAGATGATTCAACTGCTCATCAAGCAAATGTCTATCCCTGTGTTACAAAATAGTTGAAGAGTCATGGGGCGTTTAGGGAACTATGCCTGGCAACTCCAATTGCAGTATGAAGATCAGTAGCTCACATCCAGCCAAGTCAGAGGTTGGACAGGATGTTCCTGGTTGTTCTTCAAACAAAGGCATTTCTTCTACCTTTGAGTGCTCTTTAATTCAACAGGCAAAGCTGCAGCAAAGTAATGGAAGGCAGCTGAAGTTGACATAGATTCAAGGAAGAGTGAATGAAAGGGGAAAAAGAGGAGGAAGGCTGGCATGTTATTGTTTTTAATAGCAGGAGTTGATAGATTGCTAGGGGACTGGTAGACCTTCTGTCAGGACCAGTCTGAGGTTAGACTCTCTATTAACCATAAGCTTTGGGAATCCTTGGTCAGCGATCATGGGAGATTGACTCTTCAGCCTACTGGCTTTTTGTCTCACACTGTTCATGTTGATCCTAACTCTTGCTTGTCAGTCTTGCAGAGTAGTTTCATGTGAGTGAGTGCTCTGTATTGCTTGTGATGATCCTGCTGGATGCTTACAACAGTGACTCATCCATTTTGGGTATGACAGACTCTCTTATTTCTTGAAATTGCTTTCTGGGTAAGCAGTTCTCCAAGCATAAGCATTCAAAGACATGTTTTGGGGGGTTTTTTGTCTCAAAGTTCATTTTGCCTGAGAATTGTTTTTGAGTCCAGATTTGGAAGAAAATATTGATCCTATATGTTTCACATTAACAAGAAAATAGAACAAGGAGTAATTTTTTTATCTTCCTGCCCCAAGATAAAATGTTAATTACTGTTGTATAAGTGAGATGGTAGCTAACATCTGTGCTCTGAGATTGTTGATTTGAAGTCTCTAAGTCATATGAATTTCTTCAACGTAATTCCACTCTGATTTTCAGTCTATGGGAGCGACAAGAGAACAAAGCTATGAAAAATCTGTATAACTTTGGAGCCTTTATCTGTAGTGAAATTTATTGGTTTTGCTTCCATTACAGCCATACAGACTTAGAGAGAGAGGGGATCAACTTAAAAGATTTATTTTTGCCTCGCTAGTACTGCTAATATGGAGTCTTTATGATAAGCCTCATCTTGCAAAGCACTCGCACTGGTGCAAAATGTTGCTTAGATTATTTGTCTTTATTAGTGTATCTGTTATTGTAGAAATTGCTTGGATTTCGTTCCATTGTTCAACTAAATCACATTTTGTAAGGCTGAATTTTGTTCTTGAGCCCTAACCCGTATGAGTAATTGTAGTTAATTCAGTGCAGATAAGACTCTTTGTGCATCCATTGTGTCTGTCTGCATTATGGGTCTTCAGCTTTTTTTTTTCGAGGTTAATAAGAAATTTAGATCATTGTGCTTAATTTGGTAATGCTGACTCTGCTCTCGGAACATCTGTCACTGTTTGCATCAATGTCTGTGCAAGGCAGGGAGACGCTCAGAGCCTTTAGTCTCGTTTCAGGCATGTATTCTGAAGCAGTTTTGTCTCTAGTACCCTGACTGAGAAATTCTTCTCCATACATGTAGATTCCTTATGCTTATGCCAGCAGAGTCATTTTGATCTTTTCTGATGTTTTGCAAGCAGGATGCATTGCTCTGTTAATATCCCATTATCTTCTGTTAGCATCCGTTCTCCCTCCATTGCCTTTTTACATGAGTACATTTTTTTTTTATACTGAAAACTTTTTTGGTCTCTCTTGCATTACTTGTAGGATTAACTCATATCACCATGTACTTTAGAGATTGCAATGTATATTTTATTAGAAAGCTGACAGAATTGTGATAACCTCTTCCAGGCTTGAGAGTCAACCAAGAAGCATCGTGTTTAATGAAGGAATGCATTGAACAAATCAGTTGAATATACCAAGTGTCACAGAAACTGCAAATCATTTCCTCTGAGTAAAAGGCACAGAGCACTGGAAGAAGACTTGCTGGTAGTGGCTTGGTAGAAATGACAAGACTTTAACAAAAAGAATGTGTTGTGATGAGAGGTTTTGCCACATTACCCTTACTCCAGTGAACTGTAACAGCCAAAGGTGAACACTGCTTCCACAAAACAACTTTTCCTTTAGTGTATTCTGCTTTTGAAGTGTTTTAATACCACCTAGTTTCAGAAATAAGTGGATTAGAAGTGCATCTTGCAAGACTTCTTGGAGTGCCTTGGTGTATAGGCTTCCCAGGGTGTTGGCTGAGTTGCCATCCTTGGATGTGCTTAAAGATTGTTTGGATAAGGTGTTGAGGGATATAGTTTAGGGGTGTAGATGTTTGGACTCAATGATCCCAGCGGTCTTTTCCAACCAGAGTGATTCTGTGCTCTTGTAATATATAGGATGTCAACACATCTAGCGCTCAGACATCCGCTGTTAGTGTGTGTGTTAGTGTGCACATTGGTTGAAGTTAAGCACATGGACATTGTGCACAGGTCTCAAATCTCTTCATCTCATGACTCTGTACTGGTCTGGGGAAAAAACAGTAATTCCTGTTACGTCCACATTTGTTATGTGTTGTGAAATTGTAAACTACTCAATAGCTACCGTGGTCTGAGAGAAAATTAAAATAGAAGGTATCTGTTGCGTCTTCTTACACTGAAAATCAATACCATGTGCTGATAGATACTCAAAATAGATTCTCTATACTAGAACTGCATTGTTCACTGGATGCTATAAAAAATCCGCATGTCTGACAGCTATAATTTCAAAGATGTACTAATTAATTCCCTTCAAATAGTCAGGCACAAAATGAAATACAGCATCAATATTTAATGGCATCTGCTTAAAATGCTCCTCGTCTAGATTTTTGAAGTTGTGTGGGGTGATGTTCGTACATCCCTGATCAAGAGAGGATGGAATGTGTGTGTTGTTTTCTTTTAATTTTAGGAGTTAATTACTCACTCCCTAAAGATGCATCTGATGGTGAGATGCCCTGCATGGCCCTGCTCAAAAATCATGGGGTCGTAGGAAACAGCTTCCTCTCTCTTTGTAGATTGTTGCACCATGGAAATACATTTGGATGGTAGCAGAAAGAGTTTCCTGTTCCCAAGTCAAATGAGTTGGTCTCCACCTTTCACAGGCAGGCTCCTCCAGTTGAAGCAAGGGTGCAGAAATAATTCTGAAAGTGGACTGTAATTTTGCTTTTGCTTCAGGAAAAGTGAACCCAAGTGATGGACTTCTTGCTCTGAATGTCACGTTGTTTCCTGTTATGCTGTTGCACAGCGCAGCTACAAGCTGACCTAAATTCATGGTTCTCTTGTGAAGTGCCAGTCTCCTCTTTAGCAGTAGACTGGCAGAGATTTTATACGTGAACTGGCTGTGTTCAATGTTATTTCTGTGTTATCAGCTGGTTATTTTGAACATCAGGCTGGTTGACAAGGGAGTTCATAACAGACTTGTGTATAATTTGGTGGCACTACTTACTTGGAATAGACCTGTAGAGTAGGGGAACCCATTACTTTCTGGAAACTAAGGGAACTTTTGTTAGATTTCCCCCCACAATAGTAGCAGAAAAGACCAGCAGGATGCTTGCCATCCTCTTTCGGTACTTTGTGGTTTGTTATTGCTGCGATAGGTTTGTTATTGCTGTAGCACATTGTAATGTAAGCATTCCCTCTGTTTACTTTTTGTTGTTCTTGTAGCTTTCCACTTGATCCTCAAAGAACATGAGAAGAGTGGAAATCAGGACCATGTAGCTGTGCAGTTTTACTCACAAAACTTCACTGCATGTGTGCTGTGCACACCACACTTTTCCATGACAGATGCAGTAGAACAATTCATAAATATTCCTGTAAAACATGCTGTGCTATATAATATCAACTCAGGCCTTGACCAGCGACTCTGTATTGGTTCTACTATGAAGATTTTAATAACGTTGAACAGAAGTTTGTTAGTCACGATCTGTGTGGTGTGATGGGCTCAGTTTTGTCTTCAAGACAGAAAGGTTTTTATTGCTGTCCCAGTCATCAGTCCAAAGTACAGCAAGCGGCTTTGCGCTTGAAAAAACTGTAGCACTCTTTCAGAAAATATCTGTGGTGCCTCAGATTTTTTCAGCCTGCTAACACATTCAGAACACAGGACAAGCGGCTTAAGATCTGAATGAGATTGTTCCCCAAATGAGTTGGTGCAGCATATTAATTTGCTCGCACTTGTAAATGCCTGCAATGTTACAAGAGCTTGCAACGTCACTAAAATACCAAGAGCTTTGTTGGTTCTAAACTCCTTAAAAGAGAGTTTTAAATTCTTGTCTGCTTGCTGTGGCCTTACCAGCTTTCTAAAGAATTTAGAGATCTGTATTTGAACAACGTTGTGTGTCCTGGGCTTGGCAAGTTAGTAAAGATCTTTCCTGCTAGTATTAATGGTCTTGGAGGTCCATTGTGCACTAGGTTGTAGTGTAAGAATCATTATTAAATGAGGCTCCTATTTATGTTTTTATGGAACTGTCAACAGATTTATTGCATGTTGTGATACGCACTTCATCTTGATAGATGATCTAGGATTTATTGAAGTATTTGCCTTTACAGTTAAGTAAACTAACAAAACAGTTTTAACGAGGTGGTTGGATGTAGTCAGCCTGATTTATTTTTTTTCCTAATTTGTACTTTCTGATCCATCATAAGTTTATAGGTTGGTATTTAGATCACAGAATCACAGAACGTTGGGGATTGGAAGAGACCTTGAAAGGTCATCTAGTCCAATCCCCCTGCCACTCAGACCAAGTCCGGAGTAGAACTGATATGACATTACATCTTTCCTCTGAGTAGTAAACCAAACTCCCCCTCTCCCCAAACCAGTGTTTGGTCCAGCAGTCCTTGGAGATGAGGACTGTGAATGGGTTTTTAAAACAACAAAAGTTTCTAACTTTAGAAAATTATTTTTAAGGTCTGGAAATGTGGGGTTGTTTTAAACATAGAGGTCAAGCACAAACATTTTTGTGAAACCTGCATAGATAGGTAAATGATGCTGTTTATTATGTGCAGCAGCAGAACTTCCATCTGACATTTATGAACTGATACTGATTTACTGTTCACTGCTGGGAATTTACTATAAAGCTATTGAAGCTTCATGCTAAGGAATGGAATTAAAATAACCCCCAAATGTTTAGTGCCCTCCCTTGTTTCACAAATACTAGATCTAGGAAAATACATAGTATTGGAAGATGGGGTGGGCAGAAGGAAGTAGTCAGACTGGTGTGACATATGTGTGGCTTTTAATCTTGGCTCCAGTAAACTCTGTTTTAAATTGGATAGTTATTTTATTTGTGACTGTCTAATAACTAGACTAATGGAAGATGACTGTTTCCTGATTTAATTCCCATAAGGGCTGGCAAGCTGCCTGCTTATTCAGGCATTGTGAAGGCTTGAAGTCTGTATCATGGTACCATGATAATTGCTATAGCGTGAATTATAGAACACTCATGTGGGGTATTTGGAGCCCAGGGACATGAGATAGTTGTTGTGAGAAAATCTGAATTACCCCTTTGCTCAGCTAGACTTGCCTATCCAGCTTATGAGCAGAATGCCCTCGCTGAGGGAAGCAGTCCCCACTGAAAAAGATCAAGGGACGTTGATTCTTCTGCTCAGGATAGTGAAGCATGATTTATTCCTGTTGCTTAGGTTTCCAAGTCCTGTTGGTCAAAGGAGTATAATTGTTGATTTAGGTTTTCATTAAAGGTTCTGATTATTTTATGTTGAGAGGCCACAGGCTTTGTAGGGAGCCAGGCTAGGAGGTTTGTACAGTCAGTAGGTGGCCTACTTCTAGAAACTGTAATTTTAGGTTAGGCTAACACACTGAACTTGAGCTTGGTCTGTTTGGCTCAGAGTATGGCCTTACTGTAGCATCTCTGAGGAACTTTCAGTCAGAAACCACCACATCTTGCTCACTGTGCTGTGGTTCCGTTTGCCTCTGATTCCCCTGTGAACTGGTGCCTGTTTGAGATCTGTTACAGTATAGGCAGCACTTAGTACAATGGGGTTGCAGCTACAGCTGTAGGACCATTGCTGCTGCTACAACTTGCTTCAGATGCTCTCTTATCAGTCCTTGAGCACTTAAAATTTATGGATGGTAGAGATAACTGTTATAAAACTCGTGTTTTGTTTCTTGATGTCTTGTTCATAGAGTAGGAAATGCTGTTTCTTCCCATTTTTCAAAGCTTGATGATGCATGTCTTCTTGTTGCAGTGTTTGTTTGGTGTGATGGAGTTGAATTCACCTCTTTCTCTTTAGCTGCTTGTAAACTGTCTCATGTCCTGTGGCGAGTCTCAAGCATTCTTGAGTGAGCAGTTCTGATGGTTCCATCACATTCCCCAGAGCTGTGCTGGCCTCTGTGCTTGCTGCTCCATTGACTGTGCAAACCTGCACTGTGTGTGGGTGAGCTTTCTCTTGTATTCCAGCATGTAATTTAATTAATGTTTGGTAACTTGCCTCAAATTAAATTATTCGTTGTCATTACTGAACACATGCTCTGTGTGCTTTTGGTGGGTCAGCTTTTTGTACAGTACTTCCCCCTCTTTATTCCACCTACTTGGAAGCATTCATTTATTTTTGCAGTGATCTTGTTACTGAGAGAGGCTTCTGTTGGGAGGAGGGGGAAACCCAGTGGAGTTTCAGAGAAGATCTATACAGTGATTATTAGCTTAAGGGAAATGCGATTACTTCTCAGATTTAAACTTTGATTTTTACAAGGACTATAATTAATATGAGTTACCAGAGGATAAATGTTACAGAATTGGAACAGAGCTGATCATGTGAGAATAGAAATATACTTTTTCTCTCCAAAGGAGAAGAAACTCAGGTTATCAGAGGATCCTTGTCTGCGGATAGCAAAATATGCTGTGATGCTTAGGTGTGGATGGCTTTGATCCCTAGTGAGACTTGTCAGTGGTATGGCTGCCACATGAGTTTTAGTTTGCTTGTATTTCAGTTTGTCATAGGTTAATTCTGGGGCCATACAAGTAATCTATTCTTTTGCTGAGAAGAGATGTGTTAAGATTCAGCTTAAATTCTTTTATGCAAGTGGGGTTCAATCTGGTCTCAAAATCAAGACAAGTAGCCTGACTGTGAAGTAGTTGGGAGTGTGAGTCCCTTTGCAGAAGTGCCTTATCCAGCTAAGAAGCAGACATGAGAGGTTATAGATAACAGGGAAATATTTGATGGGATATTGGATAAACATCTTGGTTCAACTCTCATAGTTGTAGGAAGAGGAAGGGTCTAATATTCCATTAGATTTCCTGAATCATGTCTCTCGTGTGAAATCTTGTTTGAGAAACGTAACTATTTGTTTGATCAGAGCAGAAGCACCCAATTAATTTCTGGGTTAAAAGTGGAATGCAATGGCAGACAGAAAAGCTTACAGCATAGCAGTAATCTTATTTGGTCATGAGTGTGAAGTGGCCCTTGAAAAATCTAGGGCTGTATTTATAATGTTGTGGTATTTAAGATATTGAATATTTTGTGAACCCCATCTGCAGAGGAGTGTCTCTTTTTTCTTTGCTGTTAGTTCCACTTAATTTGGAAACAAGAGGAGGGAACAGTCAGTGTACACATGTTTTTCACCTCTCATTTGAACTTTAAGGAAGGGCTTTAAACACGCCTGGGTGAGGCTTATTTTTTGACCTTAGGTATTGCCATAACTCCAATGATTCCAGGAGAGAGCCTGCAGCTAAGCAGAATCACTGACTTACAACATTTTTCTTTTTCCAGTCATCTGCGTAAACATCCCATAAGGACATCATGTCTGCACTGGAGTTGGGTAGTTTCTCAGGGTGCTTCACAGCCTGAGGAGGTGCTGGAAATGAGTCAGGGGAATAAAGATGGTTTAATAAATCTTTGCATTAGCATCTGTATAGAAAAGAGATTCACACGTGATAAATTCTGCATCTGACAGGCGATTTATTTAACAAAGCTCAGATGATCAGACCTTGTCCTATTGAGAATACCAGGCATACCTGACAGGCCTGTACTTACTTTAGCCCATATGGGCTACACTTTCACAGAGGAAGGTGAAGGACTCTTATTTTCCAAAGTTTAAGTGTTGCTGGGGTGTTTTTTCCCCACGCAGTTACATAAAAATAATCAAATTAACCCCCCACCTGCCAAAGCAAACAAAAAAATCCCCCATTCAAATATTACTCCTCCGAAGAGTTCAGTGGGATGGGGAGGAAATTCAGGAGTTCCTGAACTCCAGCTGTGTGCCTACAGTAGTATAGTTTTCAAAATGATTTGATATTGAATGATAACATTGTGCTCTTCTAAGATGCTTAGAACAAGTTGGTTATAGTACATGATGAATCCAGTATGGCACTGGGGTGCAAATGAGTTGGGCAAAATGCTAATTTCCCCAAAATACATTCTCAGAGACTGCTGCAGTTGGAAGTATTGTTCTGGTGCAGAAGATTCTGCTGTTGTAATTCAGTATGGGTTTGAGTAAGAGGCAGAATTGCCTTATGTGTCTGTGTCATCTTTTAAATGGAACAGCAGCATGCTTGTTTCTCTGTTGTAGTTACCCATGCAATAAGCAGAAAGATCATATGGTTCATTTTTAATAACTAGTACACAGCTGCCCGAAGGGGAAACTGTGTGGGCAAGAGATCTTGTTGATTTTTGTTTTAACAGCTGGTAGTATTAAGGGAGAGCTTTGTAGAATGGAAGGGGGGGAAAAAAAAGAGGATGCAAATCAGTCAACAGTTAATCCAAAGATGTAGCCAGGGACCAAAAGATTTACTGGGAATGAATTCTAAAATTGGATTTTGTTCAAATAATTTCAGAATAAAAGAACGGGTGTGCATGAAATCAGGGAAGTGGGATGGTGCAGGGGAACAGTGATAAGTTGCAACACTGTCAACTGAAAAACCTTCCTGGAACACCACCACCATATATTTAGCATCGTTACCGTGCGGCAACTCCAGAGGGAGGCAGCTGGGATCCAGAGCTCTGCTGTGGCACGTGGTCTATACCATCGCAGCAGCAAAGCGATATGCACCAGAATCTGCTCATTTTCAAAGCTCTTGTTTATAATGCACAGAACAGCAAATCCTTCTGGGTCGTTGCAGCTTTCAGTCTCTAGCTCTGGATACTGTCAGCAAAACCCAAGTCCCAGTCCCGTTCCTGCTGCCCTAGGATGAGCAGAAGGAAGAGGTTAGCATTGTTTTGTTTCTTTTATTGTTTTTTTGATGAATTTTGGGGGTTTATTAATGCTAATACTAGAGACGCATCATATCTCTGGGCCTCAGTAGATATGAGTCGCTAGAAACTTTTGCTTACTTAATAATTCTGGGTTGTAAGTTCTAAATTCAGCTGTTTACCCCTGTGTCTAGTACGAAATTGACTTTAATTTGGTTTAATTGTTAGTATCACCAAAAAGACGAGCATGCTTGTCTTCAGTGTAAGTAACTGAAAAAGGTTGTAATGCACTCAGTCCTTCAGTAAGAACAGTTGGTATTTCTGACCCTACATCTGGTATTAATTGAGGTTTCTCTTTTATTATCTTGCTATTTAAGTGCTTTCTTATAGCCTAGGTTGTAATTTGCACATTATAACATATTTTGAAACAAACCCATGTCCCGTTTTGGGGTTTCTTGCCTGTATTTTATAAGTGGAATTGTAGGCTTGAAAAGAATTGTTCATTTCTGAATGCTGTGCTTGTGACAGATGGTTCTCGTTGTGGGAAAGTCATGCAGCGCCTCAAACCTCAAACTGTATAAACTTATTTGAAGGAGATTAATTGGTGCTGCAGCGTGGCCATCTATGAGAAATATTCTTGGACATTGCAAACGGTGTTTGGTGAACCTTACCTTTGCCTTATTTGAAGAAAAGTCTGGAATATTAATTTTCAAAAGCTTGAAGTTTTGACCGTGTTAAGGTGCCCGGTTCCTATTTGCAGAAAGACAACACAGCACCTACTGATAACAGATGACTTATGCCAAGTCTCTTAACACCTCAGTATGGCCTTTTCAGGTAACTGAATCAAAGTGAAACAGCATCTATGTAGTGTTCTGTACTAGATTAACTGAGCCAGGACTTGTAACCTGCATAATTTCACCATCAAAATTCCCCTTGTTCTAAGCAAACTAAGCTGCTTCTTAGCTTCTGCATGCTGAAGGACTGTGTTCTTGTACCTGTCTATTCAGTATACTTGGATTCAGTTGCTTTTTGTTTTAATCACCATTGCTCATCAGCTCTGCGTTGCTCCAGTTGAGCTGTTCACATCCTCTTGCCTTCCCACTCCCCAGAATTAATCATTCCTCCCTGTTTTCTTACCTCTCACAGCATCTTTTTAAGCTGCTGTAGTATCAGCAACCACATCCTCTCTTGTATGGCATATCCTGTCTCTCACCTTCCTTCCTGGCTGCTGTGTTAGCACTGTCACTTGCCCTGTTGCTATAGAGGGGACCACAAGTTCTGCTTTACCACATCCTCTGTAGGATTCAAGAGGCTAAGTGGGAGGAGAAGGCTTGGTTTGATACCAGGACGGCAAAGGTGAAGGATTTGATGGCTTAATAGGTTTGGGTTCAGATGAGGAAGGCTATTTGCTGTAGTGGTAAGCGTAGTCCCTGGAGCTAAGACCAGGAGACTTCTGTCAGGAGCACCTGTTCCTCCTGCATCTCCACTGCTGCTGTGCCCTCAGCTGGGTGGCAGCAGGAACTTAGAGGCTTCTGGCTGCTGCAGGAAGGAATTTCAGTTCACGGTTTAAGCTGTCACCAGAAAGAACATTGACAACACAGAGTGTATGTGTGTGTGTGTGTGTGTGTGAACGCTTCGGCAGTTGATGGTGCTGGTTGTATTCATTCTGGGAAGCATCTCTCAGGAACTGTGTGTTAGATTTTGCAAGGCTTCCATAATAGGTGTTAGAGCAGGCAACCAGCATGGTGCTTGTGCTCTGTTCATGGTGACCTAGCAGAGAGGCCGAGGTACCTTGTTCTCTACCTGGTGCCCTGCGCTACTGTGCAGGGAATCATTTTCTCTCCCGGTTTTCAGTGCTCACTTGTTGGCTTTGCATTGCTGTTTGTTGTTCTCCTTTCTGTAACATGCTGCTGTGTTTTAAAGTCTGCCCTTGTGCATCTTATTCTCTACAATGAAGTCGTCAAACCACACCAGTGTCAAAACAAGCCCAACATTTTTGTTAGTGGGATGTACCTGTGCAGCTTTTCTGTAGGGGGTGGGTCTCTTTGTTAGATCTTGCTATTTAACGTTGGTTCTCTGTCAGCCCTGATGATCTGGTTGTACTCCCAGAACTGGCCTTGCCTCATTGTGCCTGTAGTATTCATCTTGCTCTCCAGGCACTGGCCTCTGTGATATGTGCTCAGAAGTGCATCTTGTTTGACTTCAGCCAAGTTTCTTTCCGGGAAGGGTCAGGGTATGGCTGAAACCTGCCCATGAGCCAGCACTTCTGCTTAATTAGCAGGAGGGGTCACTCTTGAGTTTGTGGAAGGTGTTTTTTGGGTGGGGATGAGCTGGTTGGTCTCAGGAGTAATTAGGATGTTTACTCCCTCTTGCTACCCTTTGCTGTGCCAGGGGCCTTGCTTTTTACTATACTGGGGCAACTTTATTTCAAATCCGAATTAAAATTGGCATCAATATGACAACGTATTTTGCCTTACAGCTTCAGCACAGTGCTGAAAAGTAAAGCTGAAGTGCTGAATAGAAACTGCTTTATTAATAATATTTACTGAAACAAGAAGGACGATTAGAGGTGAGTTTATTTAGCAACAGAAGAGGTATTTAAACATAAAACAGTCTGTTTCCACTCTTTGTTTCAGAGGAGATTACTCTCTTCCAGTTTGAATCGTTCTCAATTACCTAATGATGCAGCAAAGAGCATTGTTTTTGTTTCTGTGTTCTCCTAACCAGACCAAGTTATGAGATCAGACCAATCAGGAGAGATTAAAGAATAGTTAAAAACATGGACAAATTAAGGGGTGGTGATGAAGGGAAAATGTAGGTGGGGAAGCATGATGGGTTTTTTTCTGAGTTATTTAATTATTCAGCTTGAGTGAAAATATGCTGCTTGAAGTTCATCCTGACCTGTACAACTTATTTAATACTAAGGTGTGAAATAGAGTTAAACGTGTGGATGAGGAGGAGATCTGCGTGGCAAGTGCGTGTGATCACAGTTGTGTGAACGAGAGCCGGATACATGGGGTGATGGAACAGTAGGTTCATAAAACTACTGGTAAAGCCACAGCATTGCCTGACTGTGAACCAAAGCGAGATGTCCCATCAGTATGTCTTCTGTGGTGTTGTTAGTCCTCCTTGTCTGTGCTGCAAGAAGCAAAAGGTCAGTGTCCTGTGCTCCATTTTATACTCGACACGTATAAACACGGATGTTTTGTTTAGTTGTCATTGTCTGGGGATTTCTCTGGCTCTAGCTGACAAGTTTTGTGTGGGAAGTTGTCACTCGTCAGTAGTGGCTAAATCAACAGATGAAGTGCTTTTCGTATTTTCCTCTCATCTGATTTCTGAGAGGCTCTTGCCCTGGTAGTCTGTTCCTTATGCATTTTCTTTCATTATTAATTTGCCTGAAGACTGTTAACATTTGCATGTAGCTTTATTGTATGTCTCCAAGGATCTGTGATCTGAATTCTGTTATATTCTGCTAGTGCCATATGGGATTTAATTGAGCCTATGAAGGTCTCATCATTTTGTTAATTATTTTTCTAATTTGAAGTTGTTAAACCATGGAAGCTAAAAAAAGTAATTTAGAATTTGAACACTCTAATGTATTTGTGATCTTCACTTTAATTTCTTTTTTGCTGGTGGAAATGAATGAGAGTATTTAAAAACAAAAGGGATATGGGAGGAGAAGGTATGAACCTGCAGTGAAAATTAGTGCTAAATTCCTTTCTTCCCACTAATGTTCTTAGGACGGTGGATAAACAAGTAATTTTGGAAGGAAACAGAACTGAACTCCCTGGAGAAGGAGGCAATGGAAAGTCTTCAGATAGTCTTAATGTTTGAGAATCATGGGGCTTTTATGATGTTGCTGGATTACAGTTATAGGGGGCATATACCGAGTATAAAGGCTTTGGTTTTTGTTACTAGCGATTGAATTGTCACCAGTCTTCTCTACTCATGTCTATTAGCTTTCTGATTAATATTGTGCTCCAGTGCAAACAGCAATGACAGCTCAGCTTGGTTGTTGGGACAGTAAATGCTGCCATGTATGAGTCTTATCTAAGCAAGTCTGACACTGTGATTAAGCTGCAGAAATAATTGGTAAGGTCTCCCAGTCCCAGAATCTAATGTATTGTTCACACTTGAATCTAAATGGATAATCCCAGAACTTTTGGCCTGGGTCTATGGTGGAGTTGGGCTCCTTGTCATCAGTCTTCCTCTTTGTGAAGAGTGGTTCCTAGAAATGGGCAGGACAGCAACCTGACTATGGATCTGCCTACAGAGACACTAACTCAAGAGAAGCAGGGAGATATTCCCTTGTTTCAGTAGATGTTAACGTTGAAGCTCCTTGGTGGCAAATTAAAGTCCTGTCCCTCATTGCATCTGAACAGCCTTGCGTTGAACTATTTCACAATAGATGGAAGATCTGCTGAAAGAGGAAGGAGTATCTTGGTGAGCAGATCTTCAAAGACCACATGAATAACACTTTCTTGATTGCTCAATAATTGGTTGTACTCCATGTTATGTGGCTGAGAAATGGGAAGAAAGCTGTTCTTTCTTTTGTTGTTTTTTTTTTTAAGGGCTTTCTTCCCAAAATACTTTGCATAGCTGGCTATGTGATTTGAGGAGACCAGTTGAGAAGTGAGAGGATTTGACAGATTTTAAAGTAGCCCTTAAAATGACTCAAAGCAAATAAAGCAGCACAATTTCCATTTTAAGCATTGTCAGTGTAAGTAGCGTGCAGCCAGAGTTTCAAAGAATGTCCATGAATGTGAGGTTATTTGGGCAGTGGTAAAAATACCAGCAGAGAATTAATGGAACAGAAATGAAGTTAGAAACACGCTTTGCCTTGGGGATAAAAATTTCAGAGCATTCTGGGTACTTGGATGCCCAATTCCCATTCAACTTAATGGCTAGTGGTGGTCTTTCAGCTCTCATTTTTGTGTGCATCTGAGCCACTATTAAAGATGCTGGTTGTTTCGAGCACCTTGTGGCAGAGGCCCTGCTTTCTTGGGTCAGCTAGTCTATTCAGACTGCCCGATTACTTGAGGAAGGTGTGAAGGATTCATACTGGGGTGGTGGTGTCCCTGTGAAGCTGCTGGAAACCAATGAAGAGGACAAAGATACAGCTGTAGAAGTAGTTTATTGACACGCATCTCAGCTGTCAATCAAGAGTCTGCTTTTGATAAGCTTTTGATACCACGGTACTTATAGGGACTTGAAAATAGGAGATCATGAGATTTGCAGGTCTGAAGGCCAAAAAGGATAGGCCGTAACATGATGGCTGTATTGAGCACCTGCTGTGGTGCAAGACATGTTCTTTGTGCAGTACTTTGTGGTCTTAAATGGAAACCTGTCTCTAGCTGGTAGAGAAGTAGTGAACCTTTCTAGAAAAGGGTTTGGTGTTTCGTTTTTGGAGAAAATGAGTGCAAAGTGACCTTTTGTTTCCCCCTCACGGTGGTTTGCTGGGAGCATTCTCAGTGAATACTCAGTGTGTTAAAGCCTTGCAGAATTTGTTTTCTAGTTTTGTCTCTAACCATGGTTTCTTTGTGACAGTGATACTTTTACTCATCTGTTTGAAATGACTTGCGTTTTCCTCTTCTTATGTACAAGATTCTTATGTACAAGATTTTTACACCCAGTGCTACAAGTGCTTAAGTTAACCAGTACCTGCTAATTTACCAATGACATTGCCTCCTTCATGAGACCTTTTTTGGCTGGGATTTTTATCAAGAAGGCTTGTGGGGGTTTTTTAGCTACAAGATGATTCCGGAGTTCAGTGCAAACTGAAATGAAACACGGTACGGGAGTTTGGGCATCGCTTGAAGAACTAGTGCACGTAGCAGTCTGGTTCTGGGAAGTCTGTGGGAGGCAGCCCATTACACAAAAGGATAAAAAAATCTCATTGTTAAGGGTACTAAAACTAGATCAAATTTGGTACAGAATAGTTGAGATTCTTGTAACTCTTCAGATTCGGTGTGATAATGCATTTTTGTAACAAACTTTGGAAGTGCAAAGTAAATTTTAATAAACGCTTGCCAATATTGATTATTTGAAGGCATGATATTGATAGTCACTACTCTGAAAAAAACCCCTTTGTAGACGTTCTGATTTTACATGTGCTGCACGAATCCCTGCACTTTGGGATCCTGTGAATGAAAGGTTACACTTCATGACCGAAGTGTTCTGTGTACTCTGCCATCCCTACGATTCATTAGCTTTAACCCAGAGCCTTTGCCAATCTTGAGGCAAATCCATGAGACAAGGAGGACACTCTGTGTTGGGTCCCTCTGGCTGCACTCCCTTTTGTAATCTTATGCTCAGCAAGTGGTGGTGTTGCCATTTTTATTGGCTTTTTTAATCTTTAGGGAAAGATTAAAACACAGAACAGATAATGGAATTCATGACCCCAGTGTAACACACTGTTGCGGGACTTTGGCTGCTTAGTGAAATGGCATTTGGGCCACTTGTTGAAGGCCTGGAAAAGAACTTCTCTTTAGCAAAGTCTGCAGCAAGCTAAGTTGCACCTTGTCTTGGTCCTTGATTGCAGAGGTTAGTGCTTGTAGTCACCGCCTTTTCTCTGTCACATCAACCTGAGAAGGAACTTCTTCACGGTGAGGGTGACGGAGCACTGGAACAGGCTGCCCAGGGAGGTTGTGGAGTCTCCCTCACTGGAGATATTCAAGACCTGACTGGATGGGTTCCTGTGTGACTTGGTTTAGGTGATCCTGCTGTTGCAGGAGGATTGGACTAGATGATCTTTCGAGGTCCCTTCCAATCCGTTATGATTCTATGATAGTTGAGGTTATTCTGGTTATAGCTCAGCACAGAAAAAGCGTCTCCACATGCATCTTCACCCCATCAGTCTGACAGACAGTGTCGCAGTTGCCTTTGCACTGCGCATCATGGAGTTTTATTTTGCCAAGCTTGACATAGTTAGGCCACTGACACAGTCAAGCAGATTCATCCAGGGAATAGCAGACCAAAAAGAGTCACCTCCTTGGAGCCATTTTCGTGTTTTGATCCTGATACTTCTCTGAGAATTGAGTTGGGGGAGTCAGGGTAGTGGTGATGGTGGTGGAAGGGGTTTTGAGAGGCCACCACCAAGATGGCCTTTCCATGGTGAAGCTGCTAAATCTTTCTGTGCAGTCAGCAGACTGAACTATCTTTTTGAAATGTGTTCTAGCCTATGGGAAACCTTGTCTGTTCCTCTTTGGATGGGATTGTAGTAGGATGCTAAGTTAGTTTCTTGCTACTAGCATGGCGTATCTGATAAGGTGGTTTAATTTGCTTACCGGGATTAGGGAGTGCATTTCCCTCCTTGAGATTTCCCTTCTCGAAGTTGGGAGTGTGTGTGAATGCATGTAAACTTGTGAGTAATGGAGTGCCTCGTGGGGGATTTATTTTATGCATGTGTTTACCTTAAATAATGTAAATTGTGGAGGAGTAGAGTGTGGGATAGCTGTTAGACCTCTTTATCAGAAACCTTAAGCAGCCCATGTTTGCACTTGACGCCAGCACAGTCTGAGAGGTGTGGAGGCTGTATTTGAAGCAGAGCACAAGGTGCCTCGCTGTGTTGGCATCATACTCCAGACAGAAAACAGCCCTCTGGGAGCAGGAGAGGTCTCTGTATTGCCCATGACTTTGTATTCTCCCCAGCTATGAAACTGTTTGCAGTAAGGATGTGTCCATATGCAAACATGTACTAGCTTAGCCTGTGTCTTCCCTTTCTGCACAACACATCCTCTTTTGAAGTGAATATTACATTGGTTTAAAAGTGCTACCTATTGCTGGAAGTCAGGCACTTTCTTATTCTGTGAAGTTTGCCTTTTTTTTTCAGTTGCCCTAAACTCCATTTTCTTAGTTCCCGGAGCCACAGGGTTTAGAAGTTATTTACTATTTCTGTAACTTTATCCTATGGCTTCTCTGCTGTTCTGCCCCCAGTGCTTAAACTGAGTAAAACTAACATAATTTGAGTTGAAGTCTACCCTTGGCTGAACTGGTTTACAAAAGTGCCTTATGCTAAACTAGGTAGACTAGATACACAGATACACATTCCCTCTGTGTCCTATATCCATGGATGTCACCAATAGAGTTTTGCAACTCCAACACTGTTCCTTCAGTTTTGATAGTAGCAGCTTCTCTGTGCAGAACTTGTTCAGTGCTGGGAGAATCTCTCCTGATACCCATGCAATTTATGGTCAGAGCCACATATGCTACAAAGCAGAAAGTGTGGTTGCCTGAAAGCAACATCATCATAAATGAGACTTGATGTTATTTTTCCACTCTTTGCATCTAAGGAAGTGGCTGATGTTGCTTAGATAATGTTCAGGCCAAATCTTCACCAGGTAGAAAGAGGCATTGCTTCTGTCAGAGGCTTTAACTGGGGCAGCTGACCCCAATCTTTTGCTGTGTACAATTTTTTTGGACAGCGTTGTAAATCTAACGTTTGTACTGCAGACATACACACTTAATCTCTGTTTGCCTTGTAAGCCATAATGGAACTTGATGCCAGATAAGTCAGGCTGTTATTAAAGTCCTTGTTTATGCTGTGTTCCTGTCAGGATGAGTGTTCAGTGCATCACAGTTTAAAACACATTTTTTTCAGGTCTGCTAGAAACATTAACTTATGAAATGCTGTGTGGAATGCAGGATTGTGTAATTTGAGGGGTGTTGAAATAACAAAAATTTTAAAAATAAGGTAATTTTAGTTTAAATTGGCAGCTAGTAATCAGCTGGATTGGATAATTAATTTGGATTTCGAGTTGCTTAATTTCTCTTGGCATTTGCAAATCCCAAACTGACTTGTGGTGTGGAATGTTCCTGATTGAAAAAGATTTTATTGAAAACATGTGTGACTGCTTTCTGAGGGCAACAATACTGGAAGAACAAAGCTGCATCTGTGTGTAAATGAAGGTAGACAAAAAACTTACTATAAACTTGGCTAATGTAAGGTTTTGGTTGCGTCATTTGTTAGCGTGGGGTTCTGTTTCAGAACAAAATAGCCTATAGGGAAGTCAATTATGTTCTGTAAAACATGCTACCTGTTCAAATGATGCTTCGAATTCCTCACACTCAAATTTTGAGTATAAATCTATGTTTTTCAGACAAAAGTCAAGTTAATGAGCAGACCTCAAATTCATGGAACTTGTATTAACTGTTCAGAGCACAACAGAATACTGGCAAGAGTATTTCTTATCGCAGAATCACAGAACATTAGGGATTGAAAGGGATCATCTAGTCAATACCCCTGCTAGAGCAGGATCACCTAGACCAAGTTGCACAGGAACATATCCAGGCGGGTTTTAACTGTCTCCAGAGAAGGAGACTCCACAACCCCATGGGCAGCCCCTTCCAGTGCTCTGTCATACTCACCGGGAAGAAGTTCCTTCTCATATTGATGTGGAACCTCCTCTGTTCCAGCTCACACCCATTGCCCCTTGTCCTGTCACTAGATGACACTGAGCAGAGCCAGGCTCCATCCTCCTGACACCCACCCTCCACATATTTCTAAACATGAATGATGTCAAGCCTCAGTCTCCTTTTCTCCAAGCTCAAGAGACCCAGCTCCCTCAGCCTTTCGTCATAAGGGAGTCTGTCTTTTTATCAGGAGACTCCATTTAGCAGAATTGCCAAGAATTCCGAAATGATGAATGAAGAGCGTTCTGGACTTGTTCTCATGTTAAAAAGACATGTTTATGTTGATTAGAAACCTGCGTTGCTGTGAAGTTGTCTAGCTGTGGTAATGGAAAATACTAACACCACTCTATGTTGATCTGTGCTTCAGAAATGATTTTTAGTTATCTCTATGTTAAATGAAATTTTTTTGATTCATTGCAGGACCAATTTGACAACTTAGAAAAGCACACGCAGTGGGGTATCGATGTTTTGGAGAAATACATCAAGTTTGTAAAAGAAAGGACAGAGATTGAACTCAGCTATGCAAAGCAGCTTAGGTAAGTGGATCTGTATATTCTGAACTTTGAGTTGCATCTTTTCAGAGCCTCTAATAATCTGGAGTTTTACTGTTTCAGTGGTGATAATTTGTTTGATCGGTAATAATGGCTTCTAGAGAATAGCTTTCATTTACAGAATGGAAAGCTAAAGCTAATTTAAGATGCTGTTTTATTATCGCTGCTGAAATTCATATGCCTCCCAAAAAGGTTCTTTAGGTGACTGAGTAGCACACTAGGACTTACAGTTTGTGTGTGATTAATGGCTCAGGCTTTGAGGAAAGCCTTGTAATGTTTTCCATGAAATTAGGATTGCTCTCTGTAAACGCTGAAGGGTTTAAGTAGAATAATGATCACCTGTTGTAAGGCAAGGTTTAGGGTTTCTTTTTGTAAGACAGGCTGTTTATGAACATGTGTTGGGAGAAAATGCAGGTCAGAAAGTCAGTCTCAGCCCTTGGAAATTTCAACTCTGTAGTTAGCCGGGAGATTGCAGCCTGAGATTTGACAGTTTTATCATCTTGCCACTGTTCTTGTGATGCATCTCTAAACAGAGCTGAGATCCTATGACTTTGTCTCAACTGGCTAAATTAGTATCAGTTCCTACTAGGTACTTCCTGTGTATCTGGTGTGACCATCAGGTTGTAGGTAGACATGAATGTATGTGAATCAGGCTCAAAGAAAAAAAAAAACATGGTCCTTGAAGTCAGAGCCAGTATAAAGGGAGTGCCAGGAGCCTCCCACAGCAAGTAGTTCTTGCTGTGCTTTTTGCAGTGAGTATAGGTTAGAAGGAAGTAGAGCACACAGGCAGTTCTGCCACTACCTGTAGTGAAATGCTGGTAGCCAGTTGTGTCCAGTGTGATAAACTGGAGGTACTGGAGCTAACTGAAGAAGGGAGTGCAGATCTGATCCTCCAGTATATTAGTACCATATTTTTTACATGACTGTAATAAGTATTAAAACCTCCATCTTCAGTGCTTATAGAGGTGGAGATCTGAGATTCTGGGGATCTGCATATATTTAAAGCACAATGTCTTTAAAAAGAAATTGCGGCTTTCTTGGCACTTGTGTTAGACTTGATTTGAGATGCACAATGGCTGGTTATTTCGCTGGTGGTTGATAAAACCCTGCCTTGATGGTTCTGTGCTTTCCAAGGGGAATGCCACAAGTATTCCTCAGGGTTTCTGCTATAGACAGGCAGGAAATAAAACATGATTTGTGCGGGAACAAATTGCCCACATCCTGTGGAGATAAGAGTTTGTATTAGAGAGACAAAATGAGCTGGAAGAAAGAGAGTATGACTGGACTGGGAAACCCCAGCAGAGTATCTGTGTGAGCAAATCTGTCCTGTGAGGAGTCAGACTACTGAGTGTCTGAGGATGGACAAATCTTGGGTGTAAAGAACCTGATTATGTAAATAAAGACCAAATCAAATGTCTAAGTAAGAAGTGGGAGAGAGTTTTACCTGTGACTGTCTAGCAATTCTGAACTTCTGAGTTCTAGTTCTTAGTCTGTCCTGGACTTCCAAAACGAACTGGTCGGGTTGTTTCTTCCCTCTGTACTTGAACTCATAGCTGTGTTTGTCTCCCCCACCCACGGGTGCGATTCAAGGACAAATACATTAGTCTTGGAAGAGCTCTTAAACACAGTGCTGTTTAGAGTCATCTAAGAATTTAGAGGTAGAAAAGAACCACAAATGTAGTCTTGTCAAATGCTGAGATAAAACAGTGCGTGACATTAAACAATAAATAAATCATGCATCTGCTTTTAATAAACCTTCCCAAGGCTGGTGCAAACCTTTTTGATATCCCATCCATGGCAGTGTATCACTGCAAGTCAGAACCTGCAGACATACTGCTAAAAAGGGACAAGTTAACACAAGACACTCCTATGGATTTAACCCCAAGTTTTATTTACGGTGTAAGTAACGCTGCTGAATTTTTCTTGCTGTCAAACGGCTGTTACCTGCTTGGTCTCTGGGCTCCTTGGCTAGCCATTTACTTTCTGTCTGCAGTCTGGTTGTTTGAAATTTAGTTGGCTTCTGTTGAAAAATATTTCTTCCCTTCCACTTTAGAATTTTGCAGAAACAGATAGAATTTTAAAAGCATAAAGTGAGGTGGCTGTTTTTGTCCTAGCTCTGTAGCATTTCTGCACCTTTAAAGATTCACAGGAAGCCAGTAGCTGTGTGTGTCAGAATTAATTGGGTAGCGTGACAGTGCAGGGAGATGTGTGCGTGGAGCGTGTGTGAAAATGTTTTATTAGTTGTCTTCTGTGCATGTTTGCTTGTGGTTTTCTCTTTCGTCTTGAAGCTGATGTGTGCAGGGAGATATTTCCATGGCATACATGATGCCACAGAACTTACTGTAATCAAGTAGAGCAGTTAGCAGGATTCTTCCCCTGCTGGCTGGTATTCTTGGGTTGGAGCTGCTGAATGCAGAACTAGAGAAAAGTTCATTGTTTCAGAGAAGGCAGAGACTGGAAAGGAGATGCTCATTTGGATCCCTTCCAGTGGGGATACTTAAATTTTGAGGAACACATGTTTGTCTGTGCAAATCTGCCAGGTTTCTGGCAGCTACTCTGTTTGAGCAGATGCTCCTTAATTCCTTAAGGAGAACAAAAGGAATAAGAAATGTGAGAGGAGGCCCTGCCGTCTCCCCGTAAAACCAGCGTGCAAAAGACAGTGGGTTGCAGCTCTGAAAAATCAGTTTTTCTACTAGATGTGTTCTGGGAGTCTTCCACAGAGATCATAGCATCACTAAGCTTGATAGAGACCTTTAAGATCAAGTCCCAGCTGGGTCAAGGAAACTTGTTAGTCCTTTTGGGCAGTGATGCCATCAATACCACTTGTATGTTAATTGCAGAGACAACTCTGTAAAGCAAAACCAAAATAACATCCATGTCATAGTAGAATAACAGAGGTTGCAGGAAGCCACCTAGTGTTAGGGCTGAGTTGAGAATAGAGGAGATCCCAGTGCTGCAGCACTATTTGTCAGCTGTTTTGTTTTTGTTTAAAGGAGGTGTGGTGGTGTGTTGTGCTACAGTGCAATCTGCATCCCAGTGGTGAGCTTGAAGGATCAGCCAGGTGCATTGCATTGAGTGTGGAGCGGGCAGCACGTGTTCATTAAACCTTAAATACTCAATATGCTGCTGGCAAGGGGCTTGCAGTCAGTGCTTCCAGGACAGTGAAAGCTCTAATGACTGTGAAGTGTGCCAATATGTTTGAATTTCTTATTTGAGATGATAAGATCACTTGAAGATCATATCAGTATCATAAAATTATAGCATTAGTTTGATGTGAGCTAATGAGAGATGCTAATTAGGATAATCACATTTCACATTTCTTCCAGCATCAGTTGATAATCATAAAATGAACCCCCTTTCGTCTTCTCAGTGCAGCTTCCCACAGCTTTGTGAAGTTTTTTCCTTGCAAGTATCCTGCTAAAGACAGGAAGGTTTGCCTGGCCATGAGTGGCATCTGCTGCAGCAAATCACCCTGGAACCAGCTGGCTGATCTTGTAGTGCAGAGTGGTACCTTCTGCTGGGTGGAGTTTCTAAAGCACCAGTTCTTTCAATGTGAAAGGTCTCTCTCCCCTTTAGGTCAGGTGGAGAGTTGTGCATCAACAGAACCAAAAATCAGGTGTATCAGATTCTTGGCCTTGATTCTGAACTTCTGGGTTCAGAATCTGCTGCTTTGTTAGTTATAAAAACTGAAACTCTACGCAGCCCATTCCTGGAGTGTGGCTACAATGCAGTCAAACCCTAGTTACCACCAGACTTCTGACAAAGTATCTAGTCATTGCAAATACGAACTGAAGCCCATCAGAATGTGTGTGCGTGCAGTTTATCCTGTTAACTTAAAGGGTATTTCAAATTTAATGTATGCTTTTATTTTTAGGAATCTTTCAAAAAAGTACCAACCCAAGAAGAACTCCAAAGAAGAGGAAGAGTACAGGTATGTTCATGGTCCACTGCTGGGTGAGCACATGGTGATGGAGGAAGGGAAAATATCTGGGATACCAACTAGGATTTGATTACAGGCTAAAGATTTTAAAGTATGTTAAGAGTATAAAAATAATAGGTGCAGAAACAGGTTTATATGATGGATACTAAGATGGTTTTATAAATGTGTATTTGGTCTACAACTACTCAATTCCCTTTTATATGTTATGGGTTCTACGTGCCTGGTTTGGGGTTTTGTTGTGGGGATTTTTGTTGGTTTGGGTTTGGTTGTTTTTCTCCATGCACCTTAAAAACTGTATCATCCTGGCTCTTTGAAGTGAGTGACCAAACCCTTAAATACTCTCAGCAGGAACAGAAACAGTTGTTAATTTTAGCATGAAACTTAATCAGCCTGCCCCAGTATTAAATTACTCAAATGGGCTGACAACACAGATTAGTAACTTAGTGAAAGGGTTTAATTTTACAACAGCACAGAGAAACCAGTGGCTCCTGAAGAGTGAGGTGAAGGATGTAGTTTGTAATCTCAGGATCCTGGGATGGATCAAGGATGACCTACTGCTGTTGAAGGACATTGCATGGCCTCAGCTGTCTGCTGTCAGTTCACATATTCGTGTATCTCCCTGGGGGCCTGAGAGTAATGCGGTGGTTCTGAACTGCAACAGCAGGTCAAAGCTTTCACTGAGTGACACTGTGGACATGGACACCTGTGGTGATAGGCCACACGTTTAATAAACATTCCTGTCCTGGGATTGAAAATACTCTTTAAACAGATCTTTTTAGTGGAGGAGCTTTCCAACAGAAGGGCTAGAGCCATAGTGAGAACCTTTCTCCTTGGAATGCTCTGAAGTTTCTCAACGTCAGTATGTTGTAACGCATCAGCTTTGAACAAAGGCGTTGCAGAGTCTGACCCTGCAGCCTTGTATTGCAGGAGGCTGCTCTGCCTCTGGAGAGCCCAGCAGCAGACTCAAGCCCTTGACCTTCAAATTCGAAACATTCCAAATGAATTTGGATATGGATCCAGCTGTATGATTACATTAATTTAGATTTTTGAGTCAGCCCCCTAAGCTGCTGTACACAGCTACTCTAGTGGCTTGTGTTACCAGAGATAACAGCCTTTTGATTTTCTTTTGAATGTGTTTTTAGTAACATTGCTTGGGAATCAGTTGTTTATGCTATTGTTTCCTCAGTGTCTGATATCTACACCAGGAATTTTATGTTACCAGCACATCAGCTGTTGTGGTCTGCACCCAGGATTAGGAATAAATCTGCCTTTGGGTAGCTATTCCATAAATGGATCTTTTGCATTTACTACAACGTTTTTTTCCTGTGTTGTTTCACTGGTGGAAAAGGATAGTGGAGTTAAATGATTCACGTGATATGGCACAGAAGGTCCTGTATGTCCTTTGCCCTTTTACATGTAGAGTTCACCTCAATATAGTTTCTTCATGTCTCTAAACAATGTCTGAGGATTTGTCAGGTGACCTTTGGGTGCCTCGGTCGCAGCTTTGAGATGGCCTGTCTAAAAATGATCAGTTTTGAGGCTTAGTGTCACAGTGTGTGGCTTTAATCCCATCTTTTGTGACTGGGATTTCTCACAAGGCATCACAATTTGATTGTGAAAGTGCCTGCTTGTTTTGGTTTTTATTCCTGATGCCTTTTTCATCCCTTCTTGTACCACTTCCCTCTAAATCTCTCCCCACTTGCTGCTTTGCTCACCTTTGGGTGAGCTTCTCAGTGAGACCACTACCATTTAATATCAATATACAAGTGTGGTGCTTCAGAGCTGCTGTTTCCCAGCTGGCCAGCACAGCCAGCTGGAGTATTTAAATGCAGCTCTGTTGGCTCTGTGCTGAATATACTAGTGACATAATCTGCTGTTTTGAGATTATGTGCACAGATGTTTATTTCCTCCTTTTAATAGTATGTGGAATGTTGTATAGATGTTTTTATACAAAAAATAAACCTCACAGTGGAAGGTACTGAAAAAATATGTTGACAATTGACAACTGGTTAGTGAACTCAACCTTTAAAAAAACTTTATAAACTATGGAGCTGATTTCTTAGTGTAATTTGGATTTAAAATATTTTCTTTGGCACTCTCCTAGCCAAAGAGATGGTTGCTTAGAGAGGGTTTTGCCAGGTAGAATGTACTGATAACTCTCTGCACAGAGTTGTGGGACTTGAAAGAGTATAACTAGAAATGTCTGGTGAATAGGGATTAGGAAAGCGAAGTCCCAGAGCTGTGTTGATAAAAAAACCTGGCAATCTAAAGCTGTGATATTTTAAGAGCCAATGTCAAACTGTCTAAATCAAGATAAATTTATCAGACAACTGTCAGTGTGTGGCTTCCTTTTGAGAAATTCCTTCCAGAGAATCTGTGCTAATCCATATGCAGCCTCACGTAGCAGCGCTAAATGCTTAGGAAGGATGTAACCTCCCCTCGCAGTGTGTCTTTCTGAAAAGAAGGGGACTAAAAGCCAATTGCATTTTTGTCCTCTGCAGGTACACATCAACTAGAGCCTTCCTAGCTACTTTAAATGAAATGAATGACTATGCCGGCCAGCATGAGGTCATTTCGGAGAACATGACCTCTCTTATCACCGGAGAGTTAACACGCTATGTGCAGGAGCTGAAACAAGAGAGGAAATCGGTAACTGATCCTTTTTTTAATTCACAGTTAATTGCTTTTTAAGACTGGTAATCAGTGTTAGGGGAGTTCAATGTTAAGCAATATTTATTTGTAGCTAATATATATGAGCTTTGCTAATGAACCAAGTGTTCAAAAAGTGGGTTATGTGCTCTGGCCAAGTCACTGAACCATTTGAATCAAATGTTATAAAATCAGACAGCAATGCCTTCAGGAGAATCCCTGCTAAATAAGGTCAGAGGACCCATCTGTGCTGGGGGCTCTGTTAGCCAAAAGCTTGCTTAGGGAAGAGTCCAGCCACACTGGGTAAAGCCTGAGATAAACAGAGAAACTGTATTGTTGAGATGGATTGAAAGAATTAGTATGATCTTTGTTCGCATTTTCTTGCTTCTCAGCCAGATCTTATTGGCAGAACTTTCTAAAAAATTCTCTAATGAAAAATATGGGGTGTCTTGTGGTGATGGGGAATCTGTTTTTCAACCAGTTATCTTTCAAGACTGGTAGAATTAGGAACTTCCTATGTGCCTACTCCAGTAAGTGTTCAAAGCTGATTAATTTGCGTGTCACATGTTTCCTCCCCTTGAACCCTTGTATCTCTGGGATGAGTGGGCATAAAACAGTGATTGCAAGCTCTATTGTTACAGAAACTGATAACATAGGTTTTCAGTGACTGAAGGAAGTGCAGCAAGGCAAGGGAGATTGGGGCACTGTATTTCATTTCCAAACACACAAGCACTCGTGTTCAGTCCAGCAAAACACACACATTTATAAATAGTCTCACTAAGTGTTAAGCACGTGTTGAAGCACAGTGCAGGATCCAAGTATGGGAAATGCCCACCTTTTCCTAGGGATAGGGTTGGGCTGGTAAGTCTGTCAACAAAGGAGTAGAATTTCTGCATGGACATAACCTTTAACTTGCAGAACAGTGTGTGGTCTTCCAGGGATGTATTTTGGCAGCAGCATGGGAGGATGTTTTACAGGTAGTGGTGTGATTAATGTTTTCTCCTCCACTTGTATTGAGTAGGGACCTACAATGAGCAAAGACCAAAAAAAGCAGCTTTGCAGTGTGACATTTTGCTGTCACTTCTAATGAATTTACCTGGTATTTCAATTACATGGGTGTATAATGAGATTAGAATGTTTATTACACCAATGAAAGAGGACTTGCTCTCTTGTTAAGAATGCGAGTAGGAACTCTATTGCTTTTTTACTTTGTTTGTAGACTTTGGCAGTAATTGTGGCCCATAAGTAATGGCTGAATGACAGGAAAATTACTTTAATAGTGCTCAAGCGATAACAGCATGGAAACAGCAGAAAAGGCACTGACAGTGTATTTACCTGCTGTTGCTGATAATGTTCAGCCTTTAGCGGAATATAGTTGTCAGTCATGGTCGGTTGTTTTGTTCTTGTAACACAAATGAGTGATATGAATTATGAGCCCATGTCTGATTACTGTAGATTTCTGATTTATGAGCAAACAGTGTTGAAAAGGAAACTGCGTCTGCCCCGAGGCATTTTTCATACATAGCCTCTTGATACTGTAAACCAGAAATGCATCACTCATGCTGGGATCTGCAGGAGGGGAAGGTGGTTCTTCTGTAAATATCACAGAGACCTGCTGCTTTGACAAAACCTTTTATCAACAAATTGATGAATGGCTTGGCACTTCCAGAAATGTTGCTGGCAGACTTCTCATGGTCACTGCTTGATATGTCATCAGCTCTTTGGTTACAGGTTCATGTAATTCTTTAGATTGGAAATGACCTTTCAGATTGTCCGGGCCAATTGTTAGTCTGACACTGCAAAGGCTACCAAGTCAGGGCCGTGCATAGGAACTGGGAAACATACGTTATTGTCCAGTCTTGTATAATTTGAATTAAGTAATTTACATGTCCAAGTACCTGTAACATGGTACAAATGTCCAGTGGTTTCAGCGTGACTGAGATAAATAAGCCCCTTTGTTTTCTCTATTCCCATCTGGAAGATGGAAATGGTGCACAGGGGTGTTGTAAGTGTGAAAGATGGAATCAAGTACAGCAGAAAGTGGTCAGGCAAACATACTGGACTTGAGCTTCTCTTTCCAAAGGAAACTCTTTGGATTTGCACTGGAAGTCAGGTGTAGCAAAAACATTTTGGAAAACTTTTATATCTTCAGCAACAACAGTCAGTGTTAAACTTAATTGTATTTTGTATTCCACTTCCATAGCATAGTCCTCACTGATGTTAGTACTGTACCAGATGAGTTGTGCCCTCAGAGCCATTGGAGTCAGGGGTGTGGCCTGCCTGCTTTTCATGGTGTTTGTGTCCATGGAGAGGAGAACATCTCGTGCTCTTTCAGTTCTCAGTGGTCTGGTGAAGTGAAACACTTCCTCACTTGAACTTCAGTTCCTTACTTGAACTTCTTGGGTTCTCTTGATCTTAGTGTGTCCTTAAAGCTTCACAGGACAGAGCTTGGTTTAGGTGTCCTCTCGAGTATGGCTGAAGATGAGCCTCAATGCTGTAGTTTGCCTGGATAGCAATTGAATTAATTTCTGGGACAATTCTGATTTAAATCTCTGGTCTCAGCCTAGGTCTGACTTATGATCTCTTCTGGCAGCAGCTGCTCTGTGTAGCTTTTGCTTATGTCAGCTTTGCTAAAAATGTATTTGGGAGTCGTGAACTATCCCTCTTATTACTGCTGCTGCTTTCACCTCCACCTCCCCTCGGGGGTAGGATGGCTCCATACAATCATGAAAGTCAAGTACAGGCCAAGAGTTGTGCTGCATACTGAACTGGTGCAGCACTGGGATTCTGTGCTTTGGGGAGCGGTTACCTTCCATGAATACGTTCCATTTTGCATCAGGATAGAAGGGGAACAAGGAATGAACGTTTACTTCCTTATGGGTACATGGAGGGCAAAAATGGTTCTCTGTGGGGCAGCGTGTCTGCCCTCCCTGTGTGTATTCATCCAGGGGGTCTACGTGTTGGAGAACCTGCTGTTGCTGGTAGACTCTCAGGTGCTGCTGAAATGTAAATAATTGGAGGAATTCTGCTGTGTTCATTCATTCTGAGTAGCACCCTGTTCTGCAAATAATCCTGTGGCTTTCAGCAGATTTCTCACAGCATAATGCACTGTGCAGGCGTGAGACAGGGTGGCAGAACGTGAGCCCGTCAGGCACAGTGGATTTTCTCATGTTGTGTTTTGAATGTGCTTCAAGGTTTCCCTATGTTTGGAGCACAGCTGGGCTTTGTGCTGCACAGCTCCAGAGACACATCACTGCCCTCCAGAAATGACAGGCTCAATAGGCAAAAGCAGGTAAGAGGAAGAGGAAAAGGGACAGTGAAGGGAAGTGCTTTGCCAGACATCAGGTTGACGAGCTTTAAACAGAGATTTCCCAGCTCCTGTTCTGTGACTTGCTGCCCCGTGAATGGCATTAGAGTTTAGCTTTAATCTAAGTATGAGGGTATCAAAATGAAATGTTAATTAGGTGGCCAGGTAGAAGCTTTGCAGGTGCTATTTATGAAGAGAAAGCAGGCTGAGCATTTATGAGAGATTTTGCTGCATACAATAAACACACTCGTACAACAACCTGGCGCTGCCTATTCATCCTCTTTTTTTATAAGGTATTTCAGTTGCATTTCATTAAGTTAATTGTAGCAGTGGAGTCTTAAGTAGTAGCTACAAGAAACTAAAGAATGCAAGAACTTATTTAGGAAAGATCCTCATGAAGTTCTGTAAATTGAGTGCTTTTTGGTTTTCCCTGAGCTATGGCACAAATGTCATGGAACTGTGTTAAGTATTTGCATGTGTCATCTAGTGAAGGTCTGCTTTGGGATGGAAGAAGCAGGGGCTTATTACGAAAGTTTCCAAAAATGTTTTTGTGGGAAGCTAATAACAATAATATCCCACCCAGCTGAAAGGTATAATGTGAAGTCTGGATTTAGCTGGGTTAAAGTTGAGACCACTGCACTTGGTGTCCTGCTCTTCCCAGTTTTGAACTGGGTACATTGAACTATGAAATAAGAGTTAAAATAAATTGTCTTCTGTTTATTACATGCAGGATTCTGGTTGGTAAACAAAATGTAGTTACTCTTTCTGAAAATCAGCCTGAACTTTGCACTGCAGAGCAGCAGCCTGTTAAGAGGGTCGAGATGAGAGATGTCTTCTGTGACAGTAACATTTTCTGCTCAGTGCATGGCTGGGAATCGCCTGAGGGCAGGAACAGTTGAGCATTGGCCCTGTATGTATTTTTTCCCTTTGTACAACATCCAGACAGCCACAGACATGGCCTTAAAATGAAAGGGCAACAATAAATCCAGGCGAGCAGAGAGAACCTTAACTGTGTGCCAGCGCTGTTTATCCGAGGCCTGGGGTATGTGCTACATGTGGGCATGTGCAGCAGCATTTTAGTTAACATTCGGTGTTTCCTCTATCTAATACAACTCTTGGTAGTCGTGTGTGGGTGTATGTGAAGGCTACATGGGAACAGGTGAAAGGTTGCAGCTATTTAAAGAAATAAGTATTTCTTTGCCTGTCTAGTTTTCTTATCACTGCAAGTTGTATGGGACTGTCACAGACGATCTCTGTGGTGAGAGATGTTCTGTTCAGGTGCCATCACTTGGTGGTGGATCAGTAGAAGATTTATGCCAAGACTGGGAACTAGAAAAGGTGGGAGCGAGTAGTGTGCTCGTTTATTCTCATTGAAGGATTTAAAACCAAACATTTCTTCTTCATACTTAAGTAGTAATGTGGGATGTTCCTTTGCAAAGCCCATGGTTTTGTTCTCACAGAGCATTTGGGCACAGCCGGGCTTTTAAGGACAGGATTAATCCCCAAGGATGGGTTTCAGAGTGGGCTACACAATCTCAAAACACACAAGATGTTGATGCGTGTGTGTTCCCTGAATCCAGGGCATTCTGGCTATTTGCTGTGAAGCCAGATGGGTTCAGCAGGACGGCTTGAAGAGCTGGCCAGTGTGGCAGAGTGCTCTTGAGGATCCCTGTAGCTTTGGCCCATGGACTTGTCCTGCTAAGCTGTAAGAGCAGTGCTTCTCTGCTGAGAGTGGAATAAAAGGCACAGTTGTCTCTGTGATTGAGAAGCTTCTTGCATCTCAGTTACAATTATTCCTGGTATAAAGGCTTAATGTGACATGTGATGCATGGAACAGCAAGTTCCAAATATATGACTGCCATAAACATTTAGGTTTATGGTAATCACCATCATTCTGTTGACATGTCTCCCAGTAGGCAGGAGCAGCAAAATCTGTGATTGATCTGGCCTTTGCCTGAAGCCTGAGGAACTTTGATCTTAGTGGTCCATAGCTAGAATTTCTTTGGAATGCACCACTTGAGGAGGAGAGAGTTCAACCCTAAACAGAAATTCATGTGAGCCATTTCAGGTTTGACCCAGGTGGTGAGGGTTATGCATTAAGAATAGTGTTCACATAGAAAGTTGCAAAGGAGAGCGAGGTAATGCCATGATATTAAGAAGCAGCACTGGTGAATGTGCGTAAAGGTAGTCATGTGTTTCACGTCAACATTCGCAGCACAGCCTTATGCTCCTTTTATTACAAACCAGAGCGATAAGACCTCAAGAGCATGTTGCTATTCTTGGAAACAAAGATTTCTTCTGAGGAGACTGTTTCCTGTCTTTGCAGCCAGGAAAAGAAAAACATTTGATAAAGCTGTTTTGCAAACTGAGCTGAGAAAACTGAGTAGAATCACAGAACATTGGGGATTGGAAGGGACCTCTAAAGATCATCTAGTTGCCACCCAGACCAAGTCACACAGGAACAGGTGGGTTTTAAATGTCTCCAGAGGAGGAGACTCTACAACCCCCATGGGCAACCCATTCCAGTGCTCTGTTACCCTCACCGGGATGAAGTTCCTTCTCATCTTGATGTGGAACCTCCTCTGTTCCAGCTGACACCCATTGCCCCCTGTCCTATCATTAGATGACACTCAGCAGAGCCTGGCTCCATCCTCCTGACACTCACCCTTCACTTATTTCTAAACATTAGTGAGGTCACCCCTCAGTGTCCTGTTCTCCAAGCTCAAGAGACCCAGCTCCCTCAGCCTTTCCTCATCAGGGGCAGGTTCCACTCCCTTCACCATCTTTGTGGCTCTGCACTGGACTCTCTGCTGCAGTTCTGTGTCCTTATTAACTGAGGGGCCCAGAACTGACCATAAGATTCCAGATGTCATCTCACTGGTTCAGAGCAGAGGGGTAGGAGAACCCCTTTCTATCTGCTTACTACCTCCCTTCTGATCCACCCCAGGATGCTGTTGGCCGTCTTGGCCACAAGGGCACATTGCTGGCTCCTGGCCATCCTACTGTCTTTCATGAGACCTACTAAATAGCTTACAAACATGGCAGCATCACCCAAATTCAAGTAATCCATGATCACAACTGTCCTTTTTCCTCATGCAGACAGGAGGATGTAGCAGGGTGCTCTGAGCAATCCACAACCGGACATGTTTTTGACTGGATGTCTCTAGTCCTCCTACGCTCACAGGATAAGACTCAGTAATCCAGGTTTTAGCTGATCTCACAGGAGGTGTAAAGACTTGAGAGATTTGTAGCAGAGTATTAAGTTGCTTCTCTGAAGACTGTGAATCAACTTTGTAAAAAGCATTCATTATAACCTAAAAACTCCCAGCTCCAGGAATACTTCATTATATAAGGAAGAAGAGTTCTAGGAAGAGCAGGAAACCCACATAAAGACACACGCTGTGTGCTGAGGTTTCCTTATTAAACAAATTCATCATGATGGGTCTGCTCTCCTCATCACCATGCTGACTGTGGCTAAAACAGCTGGGGAGAAGAAACCCTGGCCGCTGCACAGTCCAACACAAAACTCTCATTGACTTTTGTTAGGCTCAGACTTCACTCGTGTTGATCAAAACACTCAGAGCAGCGAGCGAGCTACCTACAATAGTGAGTCTGTGGCTGCCTGCACTATCACAATATGGAGCAGTGCGATATCTTTGCAGAACGTTCTTGGGATGCAAGAGGGTTTACAGAGCAGGCAATAAAAGCTTCTTTCTGACCTTATGAGAGTGGTAGTGGAAAAGCAAGATGTGTTTGCAAGCATCTTCTGAAAGATAATACAGTCCTTCGTTTTGCTGAGGAATTCCTGGGCAGTTTTCAATGAAAAAAAAATTGTCTGAAACACGGGGAAGACCAGCACGATAGCGGGGCTGCTTACAACGCACCGAGACCTGACCACATGAAAAGAAAGGCTGGAACAAGGCAGCCTTGGTTTTCTTAAGGAAGTTAAGAGCGATTGATTACATGGTTACACTTCTGATTTGCCTGTCTGCAGTCTGTTTATATTGGAAATAGTAAAGTTAGCTTTTATACAGAGCGCAGAGTTTGTTTGACAACACTGTATTCAGGAACTTTCAAAAACAGTTATGTGACAAGACTGCTTCATTCTCTTGGTTTCCCAACGGGGAATACAATGCACTGAAAAAACCTTCCTGTTTGACTCCTGTAGCTGGGACTTGCAGCTCATATTGATTGTCAGTAAGCACAGTCCTAGCAGTGCAGCTTTTCCTCCTCCAGCTCAAATCTCCATTTTTGTTACAAGTGATTCCTAAGGTAATTAGAGCCTACCAGAGAGTGAAATCAGAGAACAGCAATCAGAGCCAGCAATGTGCCCTTGTGGCCAAGACGGCCAACAGCATCCTGGGGTGGATCAGAAGGGAGGTAGTAAGCAGATAGAAAGGGGTTCTCCTACCCCTCTGCTCTGAACCAGTGAGATGACATCTGGAATCTTATGGTCAGTTCTGGGCCCCTCAGTTAATAAGGACACAGAACTGCAGCAGAGAGTCCAGTGCAGAGCCACAAAGATGGTGAAGGGAGTGGAACCTGTCCCTGATGAGGAAAGGCTGAGGGAGCTGGGTCTCTTGAGCTTGGAGAAGAGGACACTGAGGGGTGACCTCACTAATGTTTAGAAATAAGTGAAGGGTGAGTGTCAGGAGGATGGAGCCAGGCTCTGCTGAGTGTCATCTAATGATAGGACAGGGGGCAATGGGTGTCAGCTGGAACAGAGGAGGTTCCACATCAAGATGAGAAGGAACTTCATCCCGGTGAGGGTAACAGAGCACTGGAATGGGTTGCCCATGGGGGTTGTGGAGTCTCTTCTCTGGAGACATTTAAAACCCACCTGGACATGTTCCTGTGTGACTTGGTCTAGGTGATCCTGCTGTGGTAGGGGGTTTAGACTAGATGATCTTTAGAGGTCCCTTCCAATCTCTAACGTTCTCTGATTCTGTGAATATCTTTGGCTGGAAGAGGCTTTTAAGATCAAGTCCAACTTTCACTCAGCACTGCCAGGTCACCCCTAAACCATGTCCCTCAGCACTACATCTGTCTGCCTTTTCAGTATCTCCAAAGATGGTGATTCCACTGTTCGACTCTTTTAATGAAAATTAGTCCTCAAATAAATATAAAATACATATTTATCTTCAAAACCTTAAACTGGATGTGATAATTGCTAGTCTAAAGAGCCAAAACATAAGTTAAAAGGTGATGTGGGGACAGTAACAAAAAACCGTTCACTTTGCCATGTTGTTAATGTAGTGCCGTAGATTTACACAAAGTGTCTCAGAGGAAACCACAGCATGTGAACATCCAGCACCATTGCTGCCCATGCCTTACTGGCACTCTTGAAGAGAGATCCATCATTTCAGTATCTTGCTCAGAATCTGAGCTTTTTATACGACAGCCTGACTAGGGTGCAGTAGCTTGAGCATGAAGTGGTGGTGGGGAAACCCTGTGTTAGATCTAAATTCATGACTGTGTGCTGCTGAACTGTGTGTGACTAATTGAGAGTGGTAGTTTCTCATGGTTTGCTAAATCATTTGTCACGTCCCCATTTGCTGAATCATCAGGTGTGGTTTAATGCTTTCATTTGATGGAATTTTTCATTCTTTAAGTAAACTTGTCTCTTAAAACCTTATCAAGAGAGTTCATCTTAGAGCTATTTTGGCTTGTTTTTTTTGGGGGGAGAGGGTGGGAGGAGGAAAAACTCAAGGACTTCTGCAATTGAAGAAGGTTGTAAAGCAGAGGAAATGAGTTTGCGGAAGTTGAAGATAGTGCAGGGGTTGAGGAAACTGGAAGCTTCCTGTATGACTTTGAGCAGATCACCATGCTGTCTTCATTTTCCTACCCATAAAATGGGGGCAGGGTAGAAATAGAGCCAGCTGAAGGGTCTGCCTTGTATAAAGTGAAACCTTTACATGAAAATGGTTTTTTGAAAGGCAGAAATCCTCCTTTGAAGGCAAAAGATTTGCAAAAGCAGAAGTGCTCTCAATAGGTATCACATCTGCTCTCACGCTTAGCTTTGTGTCTCATAACAAGAATGTATATGGAGAAACACAGGATTTGGGGTTATAAAGTTGTTTTAGAGAATTGCTCAACTGAGAAAGGGCATCTTTGCACTGGAATCTCCAAAGTGTGCTGCCCCAGTGTTTCTCAGTCATGATTTCACTATTTAATAATCCTCGTTAATACCTGTTTGCATCCCAGTGCTCCATGGCTGTAACAGAGCTTCTCCAAAAAAATAGCAAAACATAGCAAATCTGAGCAAGCAGCAGCCAGACTGCTCAGGGTTGCTGCTGCTCCTCGTGTATGCACTTCACACTGCTTGGAAAGTGTTTCATAGAGAAGGCAAGCCTGCGTGACTTGGTTTAGGTGATCCTGCTGTTGCAGATGAATTGGACTAGGTGATCTTTTGAGATCTCTTCCAATCTGTAGTGATTCTATGATTCTAAAAGGGATGCCTTGTGCAAAATTAACAGCACTGATTAACTACTAAGTGGTTTACAAATGGGAGCTCAGGACACTTGTGTTACCGGATAGAGCTGTGATTCCAAGTTCATCCTTCAGCCCCTGCAGAAAATTGTGCTCAGTTACATTAACCTGAGGTGATGTTTTTCTCAAGGTTCTGGGTCAGTGACCATGCTGGGCTTCAGGCAGGCAGCTGTCTCCAAACTGAGACCCTTCCAATGCTCCAGCAAAGGCAGGTGGAGGCAGGCGATACAGTATGAACACAGCCAAGTAATTTAACCTGCAGCATCACTCAGACTTTCATGAATTCTGTGCTCCTTAGCACAATGTCAAAAAATGTAGTGTTAGATTACAGCGACTCCTTGGGACTGTTTGTGTTGCTCCTTGGGACTGTTTTCTTAAACTCTTAATTACACAAACAAAAACAGTCCTGCAATGAGGAGCATTTCAAAGGCCCCTGGTGAGGCAGATGCAGTGTCTGGCACATGCAGAGCTGAAATGGGGGCTCATGAAAGGAATTGATATTGTCTTGGAGCCCTTCCCCACTGCTCTAGCCCTTTTATAGATATGTCTGGGTTTTTTAGTGTCCTCATGTGTTGACTGAGGTTTTGGGGGAAACCTGGCACGATAGCATGGATCTGAACTTCCCAAGTACCATCAGCTTCATGGTGGAAGGTGCCAGGCTCTGATCTGTGCTCCCTTGATGGCCCCACTGCTTGTACACCCACCCCCTTCTCAGTGGGCAGGAGCAGAGCCAAAGCTGAGCCTGGCTCATGCCCAGGATTAATAGCAGCAGTGGTGTCGTCCCTCTCTTCTCTGCCTTGAGAACTATTGTGCAGAGAGAAATGCTCTCCGAGAAGTTAGAGCTATAGAGTTGCCCCTGTGTACAGCTCTGGGGGAGCCAGTGTTTGGAACTGCAGGTGACAGTATCCAAGCCTTGGAATAGCGTGATGTTCTGTTGTCATGTACAAGTAGAAGGTGGTTGTGGTTTTTGAGGCAATACAAGTCTATTGGACATGGTGCGACAGAAAACTGCAGTTCTGGGGCTTTGTAGTGGTGCCTCTAGTGGAGCCAGAAAGGCAGCTGGGAAGTCTCTAGCATATTTGCTCCAGAAGCCTGCCCCTAACAGAGGAAAACACCAGTTGCTTTAGCAGAGGATGCTGGAAATCAAGCAGCTGCCAATTATAAAGTGCTGCAGGCACATTGTTGTCACTTTGGCAGATTGTGGCAGGCCACTGCTCTGAAGTTGGTGCTTTTCTACCTCAACAGGCTCTTGATATCACGTTGCTTCAGATATATCTAATGTCTGGCTATGCACAAGCCTGAGACTGACTCGCTGTGGGACTATCTGGCAATGTCAGACCTTTGTTTTTCAAGTTTACTGTATGAAACCAAACCTGCATTTGAGTAAAAGTCCTACTTGCCAATGAATAATCCAGGAGAAATAAGCATTTCTTTGTAGGATGCTGTATTATTTATTTTGCTTGGTGTTCTGTGAGGGGAGTGACTTGGTCTAGTGGGGGCTGCGTCAATATTCTTAGTCAGAGCTGGGTTATTGACTTAGGCAGTTTGTTCCAGATCGTTGTTCATCCCGAGGAGAGGTGAAGCAAATAGAGAGGGCTAAGCATATGTGATGAAGAGCCATTGTGTGAGGGCTAAGAGCATGTATTTAAACCATATGCAATTAAGCGTCTTGATCCAAAAGGTCCATCAAGAGAACTTCCTTGTCAACACCTGCTGCAAACTACATGACAACTCATGGAACACCTTAGCCTGTGCACACCCTCACTGTGTGTGAGAGGAGGGTTTCTGGAGGTACCCAGAGACTTGAATAGCTTGAGACAGAGCTGAGCAGCTGGCCTTGTGCTAGCAGCCACCAACTAGGAAGAAGAGGGTTTTATGTTGAGTCTGAATGAAAATCAGGACAAACATTAGTTGTTAGAATGTGCCAATCAATGGCATCTCGGTCAATTCCATGTAGAGAGAAGTTTTAATTTAGAGCTAGCGTTCAGTCAGCAACCAAAGAAATACTTGTCAGAGAAAAGTGCTTCAGATTTTGTGGGATGGGAAACCAATAATTACAAGATACAGTGAACAATACAAGGTAGAATTGCTAAAGGGATTAATTAGCCTTAGTCTAACTAACCACTATAATTGATGCAAATATACATCTGCAGCCTGCTGAGACATTAGATAGTCATCATCCACCTGCTCAATTTACCAGCCTGGCAGAACCCAGCTGTCAGAATAATTTCTGGGGGTTTTTTTTCTGGAACTCCTTGAGCATAAATGACTGTTTGTTCTTTTGTTGTTCAAAATGGGTTTTTTTCTCTTTTCTTTTTCTAAACAGCACTTCCATGATGGCAGAAAGGCACAACAACATATTGAAACTTGCTGGAAACAACTCGAAGCAGTAAGTGGAAACTCCCTTAGATGTGACATCTAAATAATTTTTATCCTGTTTTCACAGAGGTGGTTCCAAACGTTGTATTTGAAAAAAAGAAGGGTGTATGGGTAAAAGCTGTAGAAAGGGGACTTTTAAACCCCTACTGCCTTAAATACACTGGTACATGCAGAACAGTCTGTTTTAATAGTGCACTTTGCTTTCTGTGGGATCTATGTCTATCATTAGTAGTGTTTCAATTGATAGACTTGGAAAGTGTGCTGAGCATCACTGGAAATGCAGAGTCCCTAAGGGGTCCTGCTCAGATACTTCCCCTTAAGCTGAAGAGTTTCATGCTGCGTGAATAAATGGGATGGGGCCGTCTCTTGAGGAAGATGCTGTTTCTCAAAAGTAACTACATTGGAACTGTCACTCCTGTGGTGAAAAGTGAGGCTGTACGTAGAGGAGAGGATAAAGGGGATGTCAGTATCCAAAAGTCCTACGTGGAAATGTTAAATCTTAATAACTCCTGTGCTGTGTGCTGTAAGAATGAGAGAGCTAAGTGTTGGGAGTGATTTTGTGTATTAAGGGCAGAGGAGATGCTAATGGGGAAATTACTGAAACGCTTGTGATGTTGGTAGAATCAAGCAGCCTAAAGAAGGAACAAAACATGTATTTCTGATAACTTTTGACATGGAAATGTTTTCCAGTGTCAACAAGGCAGGTCCTAAAGTCTGCTGGTTGTTAGAGCAGGTTGGTTTAGTGGCAGGCACTGATTTTAGGTACATTGATATCATGTTTCTTTCCCGTAATGAAAACTGCTGGTTTGTCTTTTCAGAGTAAAAGGCGGTTTGAACGCGATTGCAAAGAGGCTGATCGAGCACAGCAGTATTTTGAGAAAATGGATGCTGACATCAATGTCACAAAAGCAGATGTTGAGAAGGTAAAGCACGGGTGGAGAGACTGTTTGTAAACACGGACACGATTGGTTTAGTTTCTTAATCCCACTGGTAGGATAAACCCTTTGAGGCCTACACCCCACTTACGTCAGTCCATGGGTTAATTTAAAAAAGGGAGATCTCTGCAGAGACTTGTATTTTCATTAAAATTCAAAACAGATGCAGCCAGTTTTCTTCAGTAAGGTGGTGTCTGAGTTCAGCAGAGCCAACATGGCTCTACATGAGCTTATGCAAAATAGGTTTTAACACTCCAGGTTCTGTGACAGCCAAGCTGGTGAGATCTCCCCGAGGGTGTCTGCAGTTACCACACACCGCTGGTTGCTCTGTGATTCAAGTAGGTCCTGCATTTTGAGCAGCACTTGGAAGATGTCCCAATCTCATTGGTTGCAGTGAAGTTACCAGGCTTGTTGTTCATGGTCCTGGGTTTACCGCAGGACAGCACAGTCCAGGAGTCCATGCTTGTGACAGATGGCACATGGCCTTTTATTTCTGTCTTGCTGTCTGCCTGCAGAGTCATTTGTGGATTTTATATGTTGATCCCAATTCAGTGCAGCTTTCGAACTGATGCTTAATTTTAAACATTCTTATTTCAGGTGATCCATTTTGAAATATTTTCTGGTTTTAATTTTACTCCAAATGTGATCTACAGAAAGATGCTTAAAGTTTAAATCACAGAATGTGATTAAATGTCCACATCCAGTGACATACCTGTAATTTAAGGGAGCAGCGGAGAGGAAGGAAGCGTGTTTCAATCGCTTCTCTTTTTGGTGTTACACATCTGCTCAGAAGACACAGAGATGTGGGTTAGAAACACCATATTACAGTACGTAAGGGCAGGGTTTTTTGTTTCCCAAGTTTGATTCAAACAGATAGAAAATAACCAGAACACTTGAAAAGGTTTGTTTCCTCAAAAAAAAGAAGGGACAACAAAAAAAGGAAGGGGAGAAAGAAGTGGAAGCTTAAAAATAAATCAAACAACTTGTTATAGGGACAGAAAAGGAGACTGAATTATAGGTAAGGAATCTTTTCTAGTCTAAGATTGTCCTTGTAACATGTAGCTTTTGTTCCTCAAGAGGTCAGCATCATTATATTCTCAGTTAATTCTGTCCTGGAAAGCTATCAAATACATTTTTCCTTACATCAGTTGCATCTTGTTATGTTTCTAGTATTTTGAGCATCATGGTGGTTGTGTAGCAGATAAACAGCAAAGATGCCCTTGGAAATTAGGCCAGTAAATGATGGAACTCAGAAAATTTCTGCCAAGTGTTATTGCATATCAAAGGAAAAAAGCCTCTGTTGGTCTTCTAATTCGCTTGGCGATTAGTTGTAAATTCACCATGCAGATTTGATCCTTTATTGCCTTCTGGATTTGCCAGGGCACTTTAGAGATAACTGCGTGTGGGAGATTGTTAAAGATGTCACAGCACATGGGAGTTTTTCTCACAGAAGAGGATAGTTTTGGCTTTATCTCTATAAAGTGGTTTTAGAATATGGTTTTTTAATAGATAAATTTAGGAGTTGCCCTAGATTTTTTCCAAAGCTGAGGTCATTTCAAAGGGATGCAGACACATGACTTTCAACGTAAAATACAGGGCTGAATGTCCTACATCTGAGGCTGGCCTAGGCTGTGTATTGCTGGTACCTCAATCTGATGGTGTTAGGTGAATTCTGGAAAGCAGTCCCTATCTTCATGAAGGGTGGGTGTCAGGAGGATGGAGCCAGACTCTGCTCATTGTCATCTAATGATAGGACATGAGGCAATGGGTGTGAGCTGGAACATAGAAGGTTCCACGTAAATATGAGAAGGAACTTCCCAGTGAGGATGACAGAGCACTGGAATGGGCTGCCCAGGGGGATTGTGGAGTTTTGTTCTCTGGAGATGTTTAAAACCCACCCGGACATGTTCCTGTGCAACTTGGTCTAGGTGATCCTGCTTTAGCAGCGGTATTGGACTAGATGATCTTTCAAGGTCCCTTCCAATCCCTAATGTTCTGTAATTGTGTTCTTTCCCTGTAAAGTGAAGCAGAGGGACTTCCCTTCAAAGTTCTTCTAGCTTTCTCTTGTATGTGTTACTAAATTATTGATTGCAAAGTGAGGTTTGGTGGTTATCTTCAAAGGAAAAAAATCTCTTGCATTTCTGTGTGTTGGCTAATCTCAGGAGAAGGCATTAGTGAACTTTCCAGTCTGTCAGCGGGGTAGATGGAGAAGGAAAAGGTTATCAAAACGAGTGGAATGTGAAATAATATTACTGAACAGAGAGAACAGTGTTTTCCAAGTGCATGCGTTAAACTGGGTTCATCCATGTCAGGCTGTGAATAATGCCCTTTCTTTGCTTCCTTCTGCCCGTGTGACTGGGACTGCTCTTGCATAACTACCCAGTGCAGAATAGGATATTGTTGAACCACGCGCTGCTGTCGGGGGCAGCTCTGGCCGACTCACTCTGGGGAGATGCAGAAACTGCTCAGCTCCAAATGGAAAAACATGAAGGCTTTTACCTCCTCTTCCTATTGCAGCAGTTCTGGTTTTTCTTGCCTTGGCTGCTGCACTCCTGCTCCTGAAAGCTCACAGCAATCTGTCTGGCCAGGCAAGTAGACAATTTGGCTGGGTTCAGAGCCAATGCTATTCACTTTGGTGGAACAAGGTGCTCTTCAAGCAATAGGATCGGTTGCCCTCATTTCTTCAGCTTGAGATTGATGCATTGGCTACTGTAGCTCATACCAGCAAACATGAACAGACACTGAAGGTATTTTGTGCATTGTGCATTATGGAGTAATGGGATTAAAATTCTGCTGTGATCACAGTGCAACACGCAGTGAAAGGAACACGGAGCTGCCATGCCCCAGTGTGCCTAATGCTAAACTCTATGAGGCTCTGAAATTCTTGTGTCTTCAAGTCATGGTAGTCTTTGACAACTTGCAGCAGGAACTTGTGATAGAGCTGCCAGCATCTAACGTGGCTTTGCCTAAGGGACAACTCTTGATGTTACAGTTTGTGAGGGTTAAGGAACAAGAATAGTGATGGAGAAGCAAATTAAGAGTTACTTTCCTCCTTATTTCTCCAGGAAATAAGGAAAGGGTCTCAGGTTTGTGCTCAGGGGCATGGCTGAATGTGCAGCTGTGGATATCTCACACCTAGGTCCAAACTCTTACTGTAGGACCAGCTCAGGTTCCATCTGCAGAGGGTATGTATCTTCTGTGCTGCTTTGGAGGCTGCTATGGAGTTGATAGTCCTGCAGCTGGCCAGTCTGGCAGTTGATGTTGGAGAGCACAGGGTGTTTAGCTTTGTTCTCTCCTGACTCTCTCCTTTTTTGGTTGTAGGAACACAGAGCAAAAGGCTGCGCTCAGTCTCTGTAATGGTTACAGCCTTTACACAGGAACCAAAGGAGCAGAGGATTAGAGCCCCTGAGCCCCCTTCCTGGCTTTGCACAGACCCACTAAACTACTGGCAGCCAGCGTTGCCCTGTAAGAGTGCAGCTTGGCACAAAGGTTTTATAGGTTCAGTTTGGCAAAGCCCAGGGCTGGGAGCGCTCAATGCTGTCAAAAGCTGTGCAAGTGCCCTTTAAACAGAGTTAGGGGGTGCAGCATCCTGATACTCCTACCGAGAAGCCTTGTAGATGTCACTGTGAGCTTTCACTTCATTTGGACCGCAGTAGGATGTGCGAGTTACAGCAGTTCTCTTTCTAAAACCACAGTGGAGCTGCTTCAGTTTTTTGACCATTTGGGGAAATGGTCTCTGTCACCAGCGCAGAGCCCGTGCACATATAAGGAAACACTATTGTTTGTTCCCTCTCTTCAGAGCTGCGATCACTGACATCTTTATGGGATAATGTGGTACCCAGTGGTGCCTTTGCAGGCTTCTTGCAATAAAATAAAATAATAAAAAACCAGCTGTATTTCTAAAGGTTCATTTTCCAACTAGACTTTTCAAAACCTAGTTTTTAAAGAGGAAGTGGTTGAGACCAGCCATGGGAAGGAGGTGTGAAGGCTTTGCCTCTCAAGATTTGCACAGAAGCCGATGGGGAGGGCAGTGGTTTGACGTACTCTGTGTCGGTATCTTGGTGTCCTAGGTAATAATTCTGGCAGAAAGCAGCCTCAGCTTTGAGCAGTAAAACCCAAAGTTCCCGGAATGGCAGCCCTGAGGTCAGGGCTCATCACTTAGTTCTGATTTTTTTGTTGTTGTGTGTTAGGAAGGTTCCACCTTGAGTGGTTTTAAGATCAGTGTGAATATGGATTTTGAAAGACTTGGTCTAGGTGACCCTGCTCTGGCAGGGGAACTGGACTACAGGATCTTTTGAATCTCTTCCAATCCCTAATGTTCTGTGATTCTGTGCAAGTACTTTAGCAGCAGTACATTTAAAAAGACAAAGTGCAAATTTGACCTTATCTCTCATAAGAAGCTTCTGATTCTGCTGAAAACATTGTGGGGGGTTGTGTTTTGCTGTGAGTTTTTGACTGACTCATCTTTAACCTGTGCCCAGAAAAGTTTGCATGAAGATTTTAGTTGCATCCTGTAACATTTCAGTTACCTTTTCTGGGCTGTGGGGCTGTCCTACTGAATTTGCTTAAGTGCTTCCAGCTGCTTGGTTTGCTTCAGCAAGTCAATTATGAGACTGAAAGCAAAATAATCCAAACATATCAAAACATATTCCCAAAACTATTAGAGGATTTCAATTATTGTTGCCCAATCTCATATCTAAAATCAAAAATTGATGGTTCTGTTTCTGAGCTACCTCTGTGTTTTGCATGTCCTGTCCATTTTTTGCTGTTAGGGTTTTTTGTTTCTGAAGTAGAAAAATTGAGGGGAAAAAATCAAAAATCTTAAGTAATTTCAATTTTATTCAAATATCCAGGAGCTTTTCCCAGTGCTTTGCCTTTTCAGATCCTGTTATTTCTGTCATATCCAAGGTTTTCATAGTCCCAGACTAACTAAATATTGGCATAAAATCTGCTAATACCACCATGACATGAACTTGCTAGGCTGTAAATATAACTGCAGAGAAATACTGACATTTTGGGCTTGAAGATTCATTTTCTGAGGCCATGTTCCCTGGGTGCAGGGAAATACTGCAAATACCTACTGCAGCAAGTAGTTCCAGAGGCAGTGCTTTTCCTATACTTGGCTGTGAATTCACAGCAGCGCAGCAGCAGCATCCCAGTTGAAATAGAGAGATAAGGTACCTTTCTTTCTTGAGTGTTAGCTGTGGCCTAAGATTTCCTCATGCTCTCTGTGTGATGGGAGAGGTTTATGTGCTTGGATTAGGCAGCTGCTTTTGTTTTGCTCCACAAATGGAGACATGGATCAAATTTCCCACCAATTCCAATGCAGTCTTTTCTTGGTAACATGATTTAAGACCATTACATTCAGTCTAATGTTATTCCTCTGGGTTATGCAGACCCTCCCTATATCCTGAACTGCTTCCTTCCTAACGGATGATGTAGTGTGTGAGTGTAGGGAGTCCCTCAGGACAGTCATTTGCATTTCTGGAAGAGTAAGCCATGTTTACAACCTGCTGTCCGTGACACTGCATATAGCAGCTGTTTTCCCTTTTGGAATCATGATTCATTTAGGAGTTTTGATTTTAGTTAATAGAGAGTTAATGACTGTGACAGGAGCGGCTGCAGATCTTAATAAATATCCGTGTGTATCCTGTGCCCGCACCGTGTTTGGCTTTAAGAGATCAATGAACAGAAGCACCGGTCGGCTTTAGCGTAAGATGAGAAAATCCATCTGGACTTAGATTTCCTCCGAGCAGAACTCCTCTGCAGATCAGTTTGAGTTGCGTAACGATACCACCGAATTGGGGAACAGATTGCTATGGGAGCAGCAAACAAGTGAGGGAGGGAAAAATGGGGTGTGAAGGGGAGGCTTAAGGGCAACTTCTGAAGGATCGACTGCAGGTTGAATCAGGAATGTGATGTAACCAGAGTTCTTAGGGAATTCAAAGCAATTAGTTTATGCTTTGCAGTTGGAAAGTTTGTTTATAGCTGTTCTGTCTAAATACTAGAACAGGTGTCTTCAGCTGCTTAAGAACTAAGGGAAAATAAGGGCAAGACTTCAGATTTAGTTGTTTGTAATGTGTTTGGTTTAAGTGAGTGTATTGTACCCAGAGTTGGTTTTTAAGGCTAGCAAGTTCATGCTTTCTTCAACCCCAACTATCCACTCTGCTTTGACTGTGTTTTGTAAATTCTTTCCTGAAGAGAGATGACTAGAACTGTGCCCAGAACTTTAAGTATGAGCTAAGCAATCTTTTACACAGTCTGAAATAATTTCCATTATTTATATTGAATACTTTTATACGCCACAGAAATTAATTGCTTATGTTAGTACAGCTAAACAGCTCCCAAAATGATTTAAACATTGTTGGCCACAGCTCCAAATACATCTTTTCTTGTTACCTCTTCCCTCAAGCCCCACGTGCATACCGTCAGGACACCTTTTGGAATGAATTTCTGTTACATATCACTGAATCGGAATCACAGAACGTTACAGATTGGAAAGGGACCTTGAGTGATCATCTAGTCCAGTCGCCCTGCCAGAGCAGGATCACCTAGACCAAGGCGCACAGGAACACGTCCAGACGGGTTTGAAACGTCTCCAGGGAAGGAGACTCCACAACTCCCCTGGGCAGCCCGTTCCATCCTTGTGGAATTGTGTTTCTCCGAGCTGTGTGGCAGGCTGCTGGATGTTAGCAGGGATTTGCAGTTGGGTTACCTAGAGAGTTTGGGTATTTAGTATTCACAGCGTGAGAACAGCAGCATGAGGAGACAAACTGTTGGATTCAAGGCACGGTTCTTGCACTGGGACCTCAGAGCAGCACTGTGCTGAGAAGCTCTTCTCTGCCATGTGACATGATGGCACGTGCTGCTCTTTCTAATTCCTATGTAATGGTCCTTACACAACGTTTGGACTGCTGAACGCTTTGCAGACTAAATTGAGGCAGTTGATTGGACATAAATACCGATGCATGTTTGATGTGTAGAAAACACAGCTCTCAAATTTGTGCGGGGGAGTCTAGAGCAGAACTGAGCTCTGAAGCCAAGGCGACAAAAGTCTTGGGATCATTCACTTGCATAAAATGTCAAGTAACTCTAGCTGTTGACCTCCATCAGTCGGGAAGCAACCATGCCTGTAATCATAGAATCATTAGGGATTGGAAGGGACCGCGAAAGATCATCTAGTCCAATTCCCCTGCAACAGCAGGATCACCTAGACCAAGTCACACAGGAACACGTCCAGGTCTTGAACATCTCCAGTGAAGGAGACATGTAGCAGGACCAGTCCTTTGAGTTTAGGACTAACACAGTGAAGTGAGTCCTCGTGGCAAGAGGGTACATTTTTTTGGGTTGTTTTTTTCCTTAGCAGTGCAGACATGACTAAAGCAGTTCAAAAGCTGTGCTGGAGCCTTGTGCCATGTGCTTACTGCTTTACAGCCTCAGCTCCATTAATTTTGTCCACCTTTCTCATTAGGGCAGTAGTGTTCAGTGGCCAGAGTGTATCTGCTGTTAGCGAGCACTTCCACAGTCTGGCAGAAATCTGTGGCATGTGGCTGCACTAGATAACAATTCCTGAGATGTGGTGATGAAAATTTTCCATCCCATGTCAGTGGTTTGCTCATTTGTCTATTATATTCAGCCAGAGGATTTAAGGGATCAACAGCAGCTCAGATTATTTTTTTTCCACCACCTCTTCTACAGTTAAAACTAAGGAGTTTCCCCCGCCCCATCTTATTTTGCACCCTCCGTTCTACCTTCCTGCTTTCAGGAAAGCAAATCTCAAACCCTTTTTGTGCTTGTTCCGAGAGACCAAACTTGTTATTAAAAAAAGAGTAAACAATGGAGCCTGATTTGGAGGCTACGTAAATCAAAGCCTGAAATCCTGGCCCTGGCTTGGAGTCCGTGGCAGAATTCCCACTGTTATTAATGATCCTGCAAACGCTGCCAGTGTTGCTGCTACCAAGAGGCGTCACTGGGGGATGGATGGTGCCCGCTCGTAGCAGTGAGGGCTGTGGAGGGAGGACAAGAGCCTGCCGCTGAGAAATCTGTGAGCAATTGAAAGCATTCCTGAAATTGGTGAAGTGTTTCTGAGTCTGCCTTTATCATTAAGTTCTTCTGGAGGGGTTGGGTGGTTGAGCAGGGGCAGGGGTGATTCTTGTGTTTGCATTTTAGACTGATCTTGGATTTACCAAAGACAGATCTAGCTTGGCAGGCAGTGGCCTGGCAGCGATGCATCTCACATGCTGTCTGGGTTTTAAAAAAGGGAGGGCTGGAAATGGAAGAAAAGAAAGAAGAAAGAAAATGACACCAAAGTTTTGACTGGAAACTCTGCCATTCTGGACAAGGGTGATTGCTGAGAAGCTGAACTGTTCCACTTAGTGTGGATCAGCTGAACAGCAGCCAAAGCTTTTTTCTGCCCTTTTCAGTTATTCATATCACTCCCACCACAACAGCCTCGAGGAGCTGCATTTTTTGTCTGTGTAAACCCAGAAGACAGTGTGTCTATTGACCCTCTTGATGCTTCTGGAATGCATCTTAGAAAATTGTTCTCAGCAAAATTTCCTTCGTTCTTTTCTGTCCTGGAGACTAAAACAGCAGAAAGTTTACTCATTTCTTTACATTTTATCCTACACTTAAGCTCTAGTTGGTTGCCTTTACTGTCAAACTGGATTTTGGGGAAATGCATGTGAGGATCATGGGACAAGGAGGTGTTTTGTGAATTCTGAATGTGATGCAGAGGAGCTTGGTAATTCTTTCTCATACCTTCAGGTTCACAGTTTCCATCATAAAAATGCCCTTATCCCCTTTCTCTGTTAAATGTGCCTTTTTCTGACAACTGGTCAAGGACATAACGTACCAGAATCTATTTCAAATCGGTACACAAAGCTTTACAAGCACTGCATGTTTGCAGGGACTAGGGAGAAGTTTTCCGTGTCTCACTGTGGTACACCATGATCACTTGAGTTGCATCATGCTGCTCAGCTGAGGAGTTTTCAAGAGGTTGATGAGCAGGTTCACACTAAATCATAGAATCATTGAGGTTGCAAAAGACCTCCAGGATCATCGAGTCCAACCATCAGTCCTACTCTACAAGTTCACCCTCAAACTACATCCCCCAACACTACATCGAAGCATCTTTTAAACTCATCCAGGGATGGTGACTCAACCACCACCCCGGGCAGCTCATTCCAGTGCCTGACCACTCTCTCTGTGAAGAATTTCTTCCTGATGTCCAACCTAAACCTACCCTGTTGGAGGGTACTTAGGAGTAACCTCACACAAGTTATGTCAGAGTAAAAGGGATGCAGAGTTGATTGAAGAGCATCAATGTCCCACCCTGGCATCCTTCCCTTAGCTCAAATCTGTCATCTCTGGACTCTCAGTGGAGTAATTTAAACACCTAGAACTAACTTCTGATAGTGTTTAAAAGTCTGATTTGATTCTTTTAAAAGAGCTAAAGACAGCCACAGTTTGACCAGTTTTTAAATCAGCACTTTGAAAGTTATGACTGCCCTGCAGTTAGCTACTGCCCTAATGCTCCCCAGCCTGTAAAGCTGTTGACACAAGGGAGAAAAAGGGGTTTATTATATTTAATGTCAATTCTGCATAGGCTCTGAGAGAGCAGAGGTCATATGTAAGAAGCCTTACTGCTGCTGGTGTGCTTTTAACTAGTTCATTATATCAGAGCTATACTTGCTTCACCTAGAGGTTTCTTTCAGAGTTACAGAAAAGGCTCCTCTGGTGTGATTGTGTTCAAATCTCATTGCCACACCAGTGCAAACCTGAATTTCACCTCTGTGTTCGTTGCAAGGTCCATGATGCTGTTGGTCACCTTGAAAGAGCTTTTCTTGATGAGACGTGCGTTGGCACGTGTGACCTTTTGGTTTTGTTCCTGCCACGTGAGTTCAGAGAAGAGCTGCCTTAACAAAACCAGACCTTGAAGAGGCGGCAGCGTGTGATTTGCACTGCGCGCGTTTATTTGGGCACAAAGTCTGTGCATCTTTTGCAAATGAGTGCGTGAATACGTGTTTGATGAGGCAAAATGCTTCTCCCCACGTGTCCCTCAGTGTACTGTTTTCTGCTTTTGCATGATGCTGAGAGGTGACCTTATTCTCCTTCCAAGAGGAGAGGGGGTTTTTTGTTGCATTACACATATCTGGCCTTGACATCGCTTACAACTGAGTAACCATAGAATCGGGATGGAAGGGACCTCCAAAGGTCATCTAATCCAACCCCCAATTCATCAGACTGTAGTTAGGAGATCTGGGTTGTGGTTTCACATGTGCTGCTGGTAATGTGAGCCCTTGCTCAGTCATCTCTACCCAGTTAAAGGAGAGAGTGTGTTGACTGAAGGTATCATCCTCTTCTATCAAAGTCATAGTCTGGTTTTCCAGAGAGCAATTATTCCAAAGCCTTTCCTTCTGGAAATACTGCAGAGAGCAAGTAGTTTAACGTTAACTGTTCGAAGCCCTTAGCAAACCTTCTCTGAAGCTGTTAGTATGCACAAGTGAGCAATAAAGGAGGCAAAAATTTATTTTCTGTAAAGCTGAACTATAAATTACTCCTGAAATAGCTCCTGTGACTCCGTGCAGCTCCAGGCCACTGCATCCATTACTCTGTATCTGAAACTTAATGTCGTCAACTCAATTTTATCATGCTGTGCTTCAGCGGAGTGCAGGAACCCAGCTATAAAATCAAACTCCATTAATAGTAGAAGGGATGACATTAGAGTAAGTGACAGACTCAAATGAAGTAATTAAAAAACCCAACCCTGGACTTTTCTAAAAAGATATTTTAAGATCCAAATACCTCATTGGAAAAGTATTTAAACTGTTTGAAGCTTGCCAAATGCATTAAATGGCCAGGAGAAACAAAACATCACTGGGGCTCTCACACAAAAATTCTTGGTTTTGGAACGTACCCAATGTTACTGACTCATCTGCTGCCTCCTGGTTTGGGGCCAGTTAAGATCATTTTGGATACCGACTGTCTACTCCTGTATACATTAAGCTCAGGGTTGCTTTGCTTATTTCCGGCCAATGATGCTCATGAAAATGAACTCTGATGGCTTAATGCTTGCTGGATCTGCCTGGAAATGTGTAATAATGGATTTCTTGTTTTTCTTGCCTCAACAAGAGAATCATAGAATTGTTTAGGTTGGAAGAGTCCTTTGTAGAGTCAAGGGACAAATTCTTGAGTTGCGTGATAGAAAAGTAAAAAACCCCAACAAAACAAACCGGCTGTGTGAGTGGGGCTGGGGCTGCTGTAGGAGTCGGCCCAAACAATGGGTTGCTCTTAGGTGGATGAGGACAGGGAGCCTCACAAATGGATATTGATGTGTAGCAGCTGGCACTTGGGAAAGGGGTTGGGTTGGGAGACAAGTGGACATTACCCTTACAGCTGTTGCCTTTCCGTGGCCGAGTTTCTGTTTGGCTGCTAAATTTGTGATTGTAGCACAAGGCTGTTATTGTTTCCCGCTCGTATTTAATGTAGCTGCGGATGATAATTTAGTAAATCTCTGTGGCACTTGAGCATAAAAAGTGATGGATCTGACCGCTTGGAATCACAATGCAGCAGGCAAATCTTCAGTGGTTACAGGTGGAGTCTCCTTCACTGGAGATGTTTAAGACCCGTCTGGATGTGTTCTGGTGGTGTGACTTGGTCTAGGTGATCCTGCTGTGGCAGGGGGATTGGACTAGATGATCTTTTGAGGTCCCTTCTAATTCCTAATGAGTCTATGAGGTGCCTCCTTTGCGGGTATTAATGGACAGTTAAAACTCCCAAGGAACCAGCAAGTTGAAAGTCTGTGGCTATTAATTTTTTTCAGTTGGATTTATTTGTTTGCTTGTGGTTCCAGTCTTCCCCGTTTGATGCTACTGTTGCATCTCCTATTACACACTGAGCGCCCAGCAATTTCTCATCGTGCTTGAGTTATTTTTGTAGAAAGAATGTGACTGGGCTCTAGGAAATTCCTGCAATTGACTGTGCTTGCAAAAGAAATAACTGAATTGAGGTGAAATAAATGATTAGGTGACATGTGCAAGCTGGGCATGTGGGAGGGAAGCAGTTTTCTTTGCAAATTGAGATTTGAAACCTTCTGGCAGAATTTGTTACCTTCCAGTTACGATTAATAAAATGTTCCGTGATTTGGTATTTCATGGATTTATTGTCAGGAAGCTATTGTCTGCTTTGAAGAGTTCAAAGAATAGAATACCCTCAAATTAGTTGTTGTGAGGGAGCGATCAGGATGCTCTACTTTCTGGACACTCACAGTGCTGTTCCAGGGCCAGGTAGGCATCGGAAGGTGAGGAGGCTTGGAGTGCCTGAAGTATGAGTGCAAAGTCAGGACAGTTAAGATTTACAAAGCCGTATCCTGGGCTCAGTCTGAAGCTCTCACTGAAGCCAATGATTTGATCCATAACCTTAGGCAGGTTCTGCTGGTAAAGGAGGAGAGAAGCTGTGTGGGAGCAGGGTGAGGAGCAGGGGTCTAGCCATGTTTTAGGAAGAAATCCCTCCCTGTGAAGGTGCTGAGGCCCTCGAAGAGGCTGCCCAGGGAGGTTGTGGCTGCTCTAGCCCAGGAAGTGTTCAAGGTTAGGTTGGGCTCTGAGCAACCTGATCTGGTGAGAGGGTTCCTTGCCCATGCAGGGGGTTGGAACTAGATAATCACTAACCTATCCCTTCTGACCCAGACCATTCTGTGATTCTGGGACAGGGAGCAAAGCTCTGGGGGTGTAGGGAGCTGGGTAGAATTAGAGTTGTGGGAGTTGGAAGGAGATGCATCTGGAGAGCATCTACCTCAGCTCAACTTCTAGAGCATGTTGCATAAGATTGCATCTAGGTGGAGTTTCAGTCTCTCCAAGGAGGACATTCCACAGGTTAGGAAGGGAAGAGAAGGAAGAGCTGTTGTCTGAAGGCCCAACAGCAAGGAAGGAAAAGGCAACTAAAATAAACAGGTGGGTAAGGTAATAGTACTGGGCAGGGAAGCAGATAACAGAAGGCCTTGGGAAGGAGAATTGTAAAGGAAGGAATCGGGAAATATGAAAGGGTCACTCGGGGACAGATTGTTCAAGGGAAAGAAGTGAGATTAATTGCCCAGTGCTCTGCTGTGCTGGGCAGCAAAGCAAATCGTCTGTGGGTAAAAATAGGAATGAAGTCCTGTCTCAGCTGCCACTTGGGCTCCCCTTTCCTTGTGCACTTCATGCCAGAGCTGTTGAAGGAAGTATAGAGAAAGGACTTTGCAGAGAGCACAGTGGGAGCTCAAGTTGAGATGTTTTGTTATGATTCGGTTGGCTGAGGCTGCTGAAATGAGACAAAAGTGTGCTGATGGGGTTTTTTGTTGCTTCCCTTTCCCCCAAGAGTACTGCTAGTCAACAGGTTCACTGGAGAAAAGCAGGTGCCATCCCACAGGGAAGATAATGGAGTAGGCACAAAGGTCCTGTTAGGTGAGCAGGGGCAAACTTGCTGCGGTGTTTTACGTGCTGTGTGAACAGAAGGATCTTCATGGAATGCAAAGTAGTTCATGGACGTAACAAGCTGTTACTTCCCAAGGAAAGACCAGCAGCAGTGGGCTCGCTGCAGGCTCGCGATTAACGTGGATGAACTGTTTCACCAAATGAGAGTAAACCCAAAGCAGAAGTGATCAGACAGCCATACACCAACATTGTGTGCTGCCTTCTGATACGGACTGTGAGATGAGGGGTAACATAATGCAATTTATTTCCATGTAGTATAAATTATACTTCTCTTTTGGCATTTTTTAGGCAAGACAACAAGCCCAGCTGCGACATCAAATGGCAGAAGACAGCAAAGCAGAGTATTCTTCCACTCTACAGAAGTTCAACAGTGAGCAGCATGATCATTACTACACACACATACCAACCATCTTCCAGGTAAGGCACACCGCCTATCTGGAGCAGCTTGTAATCTCACGACAAGAGGTCACTGTAGACACAGGCCCTACCTGTCTTCTCCTTATGGGTGATTTGTGTGCTCTTTGCATACTTCATATGCAGCTGCAAACCCAAGAGATGACTAAGCTGGTAGAATGTATTGTGTATTTTTCTTACAGTAGGTATCAAGTGATCTCTGATATGGGGAAAGCGACACTGAGTTGTCGTGACAGATTACGATAGTCTTTGGAATCCTCACAATCCTGCTCTGTTAAACTCTCATGTCTCTGCAGCTGGAGGATGAGGGCATTCGTTGCATTGTTGGGGCAAGGAGACAGCTGCACACCATCGCATCTGTAAAGCCTCCCAGCCCTTTGTAACCTGTCTTCAAGTCTGACTTTGCAGATGTTTAAATTTAAACCGCGATAATTCTGCAGTGGAGAAGCTTGCTGAGCACGTCTTTAAAGAAATACTGGAGAGAAAGAACAAAAAAGTCATCAGATCTCTTCTGACTGAAGATGCGAGTTTGTGCTTGACTGAACTAAGAGAAATTAATGTAGTAGAACAGAAGGTCTAAATGACTGTTCCATTGTAATGGGTCACAAGCATCAGAAATGGAAAATACAGGCTCTTGAAGGGAGAACATGTCACATGCTTATCATCTGATGAGAAATAACTGATACTTGCGTAGCAAACACGCACTTTCTTATCCATAGCTGAACAACTTAGCTAAGCAGACGCCTTCTCTTTTGCTTCAATTGTATTTCAAACCAATCTCTTGAGATTATTTATCCCAGATAAAACATGTTTGCTATATATTTGTATTTACAAGATCTGCAGGTGCTCTGATTTGTAGGTAGTTAACAGAGACGTCTCCTTTTCACTACCAGTGCCCCAGCAAGCTCCAGTGTTTTCTTCAGATAGTGAAATCAGTTTTGTAAAGAATTTATGTTGCTTGTGGCTCACAGCAACGGGGATTTTTAAGTTGCCAATGCTCCATCTGCAGGCTGACGAGCAGCAGGCTGTTTCTGTTCATGCCTTGCTGTATCCTGTAACAGCATTGTGCCACAGCCAGTTTCCCACTGTTGTAAATGAGAGGCCCTGAAGCTGGTGCTGGAGGTCGTGGTAGTAAATCCACTGAGCAGCAGGGGCCATTTGTTGAAATCCTGGTGTGAACAACACATGGTGGATGGGGCTGCCTGTAAACCAAAAAATCACCTTCTGGGGAAAAGGGCAAGAGGAGACATCAAGATGTTTGTTTGCTTGGATTCTGCTGTGGGATGAAAATGAGACATTTCAGAAAATGTGTAGAAAATAAAAAGTCATCATTGCAGAAATTCTCTTTAAAGCCTTTGAGCCATCTTCACAAAAGTCTAAAGCTGGGGCTTCACAAACCAGCACTTTTTGACATAAGTTAATTGAAAAATTACTGGTTGTAGTAGCAGAGATTAGTCAGAGTGGGGTTTTGATATCTGAGGGAGCAGTTATCACTTGCTGCCTTCTTGAGAACAACTGTCCTTGTTTGTTCTTAAAATTATGTTTAAAGCATAATTTTTAAAGCAGGTGATATGTGCTGGGAAGAAAAATTGGTTGATGCTAGTCTTGATATTTGATCTGAATAAAATGTCTGTTTTAGAAAATACAAGAGATGGAGGAAAGAAGAATTGTGAGGATAGGTGAATCCATGAAAACTTTTGCAGAGGTTGACCGCCAAGTGATCCCTATCATTGGGAAATGCCTGGATGAAATAACGAAGGCTGCAGAATCAATTGATCACAAGACTGTAAGTGTTGCATTGTTTGAGTGGCTGACTGTTATCTTTATTATCGATCATTTGATGTTGAGACTTAATCCTGGGCCCAGGCTGCAGCACAAGAGCCTTACAGTCATAGAACTAAAACAAAGGCTAGCTTCTTGTCCCAAGCTACTTTGTCTGAGGCAGGATGTGCCCAGATTATTTCCCAAAGCTACTTAACACCCAGAAATGCCTCTACTGCCACAATTTTCTCCCCCCCACCCCGTCCTTTTAGGAGTAGTCTCTAATTTTACCAAGATCATTACTTTTTGAAATACTGTAGTTAAAAACAGACGTCTGCATAGAATAAATAAGATAGTGGACATCATTCCAGATACCTAAAAATCACAACTTCTTATTCAGATGGTTCTGTCTAATAGTCAGAATGTTGCAGAAATGCCTTTGTTCAAGTTCATTTTAGAATAATAGAAGTACTGCAAGTATTTGCTGGAGAAGCTATTGCAAACGATTCTGGCAAAGTTTCTGCTTTACTGTGAAGTCTTTCTTTGCAGATTTGTAGCAATTTGTAAGCCAGCTCTTGCAAATTTTAAATTTTAAACATGATTGTAGGAGGAAAAAGAAGCCTCCCAATAAAAAGCGCTGATAAGGAGTCCAGTTGTGCTTCCTGATGTACAGTTAGCACAAGGGCAAATGTGTTTTCTATTTTGTTTTCAGAATGACCTGCTCCCTTTGTAAATGAAGTCTCTGCTCTTTCAACTCTTCTCATGGATCACATTAGTGCCTTAAATACAAACAGCATGTGTCTTGTTGACTGAATTTTCCATACATCTTCTTCACTGGAATCTTTTCTGAGGCGCTCAGTGCCCAGAGCCTGGGGACTGCCATTAATAGGCAGCATAAGCCTGAGGCTGAAGTTCAGAAATGAATCCACTACTTTCTGCTCAGCAATTGCTCCCTCAGAGCAGCACAGCAAACCAAGGAATCTGAGCATTACACTTCAGGGTGGGAGAAGGGGGAGCTGGGGCATGGATTCCCACATTAGAACAACATTACCTGTCTCTGGGTACAGCTTTTGGTGCTGCATTGTATTGGGGAGGTTCGTATTGAAGCCCAAACTCTGCCTGACTCTTCAAAGGAAGTTTAACTAAAACACACTTAAGGCTCAAGTGAGGTGTGTGAGTCACTGTGAATTTTAGATGCAAGTTAGACTGTTGCACACAAATAAGTCAAAACGGTGGCTTTGAGCACTGGCAACTAAGGGGTTTCCTGTGAACACCATCCTAACAAGAACCTGTGTAACCAATGTCCTCATACCTGGAGAACAGTTCTACCTATAAAGTTCTTTCTTCTTAAACCTAGGTGTAAGGTTTTTCTAAAATCTCTGGAATGGCAGTTTCTAACTTAATTCTGCAAAGTGCTCTGCTTGTCCCTGCCCTCCTGCAGCACACAGGTCCTGCTACTTGGCAAGGGTGGCCATAGATGTACACAGCAGCTATTTTAGAGCAGTATCTTCTCTATTTCTGGATAATGTCCTGCTTTTGCTACTGATGCAGAGTGTTGCAGCAGCCTTCTCCCATCTCACCTCTTAGTATTCAAAGAAGTAAGGCTGGGGTGTTGTAGGTTGCAGCCATGAGAGTCTCTCTTTTTCCTTGAAAGATTCAAATGGAGGGATGTCTCCCTCTTGTCAAGCCTGAAAAACTTAAGGTAGGAAAGTCAGCTAGCTCTGGGCTGCAGTCAACTTTGAAAATGAGGTCAGATTCCAGGAAAGTTGAACACAAGGACAGCTGGTGATAATATAACCAGTGCAGTAGGGAGAAAACTGAGAGCCTGCTGGGCAGGAAAAGCTCTACGTGAAACTCTGAGCCCACACAGGCATGTGTTTTCCAGCTGGGAGGAGATCTCTGGGAGCTGGGAATCATAAACCTACAGCATCACTGAACTTGAAATATATGAGGTTACAGTGTGACACTGGCAGAGGGCACTGATGTGTTTGGAGTTTGTATTTAGCTCTTGGTGTCTTATGGTTTTATTTTCACTTTTTCTGCCCAGCTGAAAGTTACTGAAGGCATCAAGAGGTTAAATTAAAGCTCTACTCTTTGTGTAGAAGTTCAGAAACCAGAGCTGTAAATGGAACAACCACAACTAATACAGGAGATGTATTGGTCAGAATGGAAAAAAAATGAGACTACAGAGGAAACAGCAACTGGAGATATTTATCTTCTGTACTAGACTGCATGTCAGCTCGGGCTGGAAGGATGTAAGAACCTGCAAGTTTTGCAGCCTTTTTTGCTGTCATTACTAGCAGCTGATGGTAACATATGACTGCTTATAAAGGCCAAACAGAAAAGCAGCAGAACTTTGCACTTGATGTAGCTCTCAGAGCTTTGGGTAGGTTTATGACAAATACTGGTCAGTGAAGGTGGTTCATCTGGTATCTGTGAGCCATCGTGGTTTTCTAGCATCAGGACTATGTGCTACAGTAGCAAGGAAGGATTTTCTGTAGAGACTTTGAAACTCTGGAAGTGCAGACTGCTAACAGGCTTCCTTTCCACCGTCAGCTCTGTGTTCCCTCCCTGGGTGGACACCTGCAGGGTTCTGGAACATCAGTTTTCTTCCAGGGTCCCTATTTTATTGAGCAGTGTTAAGAACCAGAACGACCCATGGGACAGATTTAATACTTTCTATTTTCTCTGCAGCTTAAGTAGTACACAGTTGTACCTTGTACCCGCTTGCAGAATGGCCAGCTTGCCAGGCTTGGTTGCTGAATTTTCAGCTGGGAGATGGGTTTGCTTTATGCCCTCACTGACGGGTATATAATTCCCACTAACAGAACAGAAACCGTCTGGGTTTAGCTGGGAATACTGGTCAGCCTTGTGTTTCCAACGCAATTGTAGATGTTGTTCTTTTTAATCTCCTTTTCTTCACCATTCGGACAACGCAGAGGTCACGTAGCAAGGGTGAGCTGTAGCAACTGCTAGGTGAACCCACACAGAGCTTGTTTCAGAACTTGCTCACAGCAGATAAAATTCATTTGTTATGGACCCTGGAGTTCCTGTTATGACATTATCTCTGTGATATACGGAGCATTCTGGTTATTTTTAGCTCCATTGTAGTAGAAGGATGTTTTTCCCAAATGGAAGGAACATCGAAGTATGAACAGGGGAAAAATGGAAAGCTCCATGGATAGGGTAAAACTCCAACAGAGTATTTAACGTAACCTTGTGCGTGTTTGTAGTGTTCCTTCATCTTCCTTTTGTGACTCTTACTAGAAGTCTCTTCAACTATTTAGGTCTCAGGAAGTTTTAATGCCCATCTGGGATGAGATAATGGAAATGATGTTCTGCCTTCCTGGAAGACGTGTAAGAATTTTGTAGTGCACTTGATAGTCTGCGGATCTTGAACCTTTATTTTCTTCACAATCCCATGCACGCTTTTGCAGAGCATTTCCTTCAGCTGTGTTTGGCTCAGTCAGGCCTCATCTCTGGATGTGGTTGTATTCCATTAGATCTTTCATGAATATTGTTTCACGTATGGACATTGACAGAGTTCTCTTTCCAAAAACTAGATGATGTTAATGAAATTTTTTTCTTGCCCATTAGATTGAAATACGTTTGGCAGAGCGAGCTCTGAATTTAAACCTGTGGATAATGTGTGAGTGTCTGGCATCTTGTCATTAGCTAAAAGGGAATGTGCCTTTAACGACAGATTACGGAGTTCCTAGCCACTCCCTGCACCAAAGTTTTGGGCTACTTGTGTGAGCTTGGACTGCTCACTTGTTAGGGAAAGCTCATGGGAGAAACTCTTGCCATTTACTATAGCTGAGATTATAGACACCTGCTTGTCAATTTGGGGCAATGTTGTCAGTCAAGCTCCTTCATATTGGGAATTTCCACTAGTTCATTTACAGCTCTATGCCCAGCAACTGCATACCTTAAACTTTATCAGTCACTGGAGTTATCTGGTTGCTATTCTGGTCAGTAAATTTAGCAATAAGAAGTGCTCTCTGGTTGTTTTTATGTGTGACTTGGTCTAGGTGATCCTGCTATTGCAGGGGGATTGGACTAGATGATCTTTCGAGGTCTCTTCCAATCCGTAATGATTCTATGATTTAATTATAGTCACGTGTTTTTTATTTTCCTAAATGTACCAGACTCCTCTGTTTTTGTCTGTTGGTGTTTTGAGTAAGGACTGGTCACTAAGACAATCCTGCAAAATGGACTAATGGTCAAGAGGGACTATCTGACACAAAAGCTCACCTGCTCTACTTCCATAGATCAATCATTTAAGGATCACAAGAGTACTTATTTAAAGAGTACAATACTATGCTGTGCCTACATGGGTTGTTTTGTGGGTCTTTTTTAAAAGCACGTAACGGAAGTCAAAATGTGTCCAAGAAAGGTGCCCTGATCTTGGAGCAGAAGGTAGAGAGATCCTGGGCTCAGGGAGGGTGGGGAATTTTTTCCCAGGAATGAGACTGGTCACTGTAAGGGTTGATTCTCACACAGACAAACTTTGTTGCCCTTGTACTGGTTTTCCATGTCACCAACTTGATGACAGCCACCACCTGAGCTGTTGACACTTGTTCCGGATCTGTCCCATTCCAGGACTCACAGATGGTAATAGAAGCGTATAAATCGGGATTCGAGCCTCCAGGAGATGTCGAATTTGAGGACTTCACGCAGCCGATGAAGCGAACTATCTCAGAATCCAGCCTTTCCAACTCCAGAGGAGAAGGGAAATCTGAGCCGAAGTATGGCGGCAAATCCAAGGGCAAGTTGTGGCCATTCATCAAGAAAAATAAGGTACTGACTTGCAGGCTGGAGCTTGGTGCTAGTGTGTGTAGAGTCAGTAATGCCTGTCTCCTATAGTAATCCTGGCCATGAGGAGTTTTTAAAGAGAATTCTAGATTCAGAAAGTTAATAACTGATGTCTTAAATATGATGTTTTGTTGTAGTCTTTGTTTACTTAAATTCTTTATATCTTTAAATATTTCTGTTTTGCTGTATAATTTCGTTAATTCCGTTACAGTTTGTAAATTAATTTAACTTTAGTTGTCACGTCTGCGCCATGGTCCATTTCTGTTCCTAACTCAGAGAAGGAACTGTCTCTCACTTACCTAGTGCCTTGTGTGCCAACTAACATTGTTCCTCTGGGGAAGCTTTGATGTGGCATCACTGTTTCGACACTTCCAAAACTCTCCTTGGCTTTTCGTTTGCGTGTTCGGTCTGTGCACTGGGTTCAGCAGTTGGGTGGCTGGGAACAAGGGATTGCCGCGACTCATTCTCCTTAAGCACAACTAACGGGGCATAACTGAGCAGTTGACTTTTTAAGAGACCACATTAACTTGTGTATCCATTAAACCCTTTTTCATTCCACTGTCATATTTTTACACCATAATGCATGGCAGCATTTCTCCGGGGTTACCAGAATGTGTCAGGGTCACTGGACTGAATCCATTTTCAGTATCACTGATGGAAGCTCAGAGTAGCTTCACTGTTTTGATCTCACCCTTGCCCTGACCCTTCTAATCAGAGTCAAACCACTTACCTGTTCAGAATGGGTCATTCCTGTTGTGCTGGTGTAAGACAGAACTCTCTGGTGGTGACATCGGTGCAGCCAGAAACAAAACTCAGGACTAACTCAGAGCAAATTCATAAAGTAATTTGTAAAAGTGAAGTGTGATGCACATGATGGAGGTATGGTATGATTTGAAAGCAGGAAGGAATGTGGTTTGTTGTCTTCCAGATAATAGAAACGCTACTGGGCACTAAGGTACCTTCCTTATCTGATCCATTTAAATTCAGGTATTTGAAAAGCTCTATCCATATGCATTATTCCTAGCTGTCCACAGAGCAGAACAGGGCAATTTATGGGGATAGAGATGCATGGAAGAGTCTGCATGAGCTTTCTCTCAAGATACTTTGTGTTATTCTTCTGTTGCATCACTTATTAAACTTCCACATTCTTCACTTAACACAACTTTTAAATACTGCTTTCCCCTCTTTTGAACCATGGCCGTTAATGTTTAATTATTTAATTGGGTTTTTCTCTGGATTTCAAATATTGGTTTTGATGCTTATTTTCGTTTTGTGTTTTATCTTTTTATTTTGGTTTTTATTCTGTCACTTCTCCATCTCTTATACGTAGCTTATGTCCCTTTTAACATCCCCCCATCAGCCCCCTCCTCCTCCCCCTGCCTCTGCCTCACCCTCTGCTGTTCCCAACGGCCCCCAGTCTCCCAAGCAGCAAAAGGAACCCCTCTCCCATCGCTTCAACGAGTTCATGACCTCCAAACCCAAAATCCACTGCTTCAGGAGCCTAAAGCGCGGGGTAAGTTCTCCTCTGGATACCTCTCTCTATTTCTTTCTCCTACCTTTCTTTCTTGCGCTTTATTGCACGTTCTGTTACGTAAAAACTTGTTTTGTTTTGTGAATGAATCCATTGTGTTTTGTCATAACATGCAGACAAATCCAAGGAACCCCAACCTGTAAAGCCATTTGAGGTCACAGACCCCACAATGAAACCACAAAAAGGAAATTTCCCATTCAGGTTTTGGGGTGGAGGAGATGTTGTCCAAACTATGGAAAGAAGAGCTGAGCATTAAGTAAGACTCCTGTGAAAGTCCGTGGTACAGTAGATTCGGAGGAGCACCCTTGAGAGGGAGGGATAACATCTCTCATGGCCTCCAGTAGCCGAGATACTTCCAACATATATCAAGAGGTTTCCGTGTCCTAGCCCAGGGAGAGGGTTGAATCACCACTCCTGGAAGTCATTCAAAGTCATGTAGATGTGGAACTTAGGGACAGGGTTTAGTGGTGGCCATGGGTCTGTTGGGTTAAGGGTTGATGATCTTAAAAATCTTTTCCAACCTAAATGATTCTATTCTGTGATCTTTGTAAGCAGTAAGTAAAACAGGTCCCTGAGATAGCGTTTTCCATTTTTCAAGCAAAAGCTCAACTTATCTTCCCAGAAGCTTGCATGTGGTGCAGTCATGCTGAAAAATTGCTGGCATAGCCTTGCTGACCACGGCTTAGACTCCTAGGTTAAGGTCCTCCTTTGTAATAGAATTGCTTCCTCCTATAAAAGGAGACACAAGTGTTCAGTATTATAAAACATTTTTAAAAGCAGACTGTAACAGCGAGGAAGTGACTACTTAAAGCCCAAACTCTGCTCCAGGGACAGCACTGACATTTAGAAATGGCTGAGGGCTGGAGCTGTATGAAAGCAGAGGTGATTTCAGTAGAGACCTTTGGTGGTTAGTTACAGAGAATTGAGAACAGGGCTGTAAACAGTACCTTGTAAAAGACATTTTATACAGAGCAGTTCTCAGTTCCTTGCTAAGGAATTGCCTGTTAATGGTGCCCCTGAAAATCTCATTTCTGGTGCTTTTTACTGGGAAGCGAGAAGTTTCTCAGTTGTCCAAAGGCAGGTTCTGTAAATGTGTGTCATTCCCTCAGTTGCAGTTTGGCTCAGAGCATCTTTTCTCAGTGGCTTTTTATGGGGGAAGACAGTCTTTTCAGTTCTGCTTTGCAGCAGCAGACCTGGAGGAGAATGTGCTAGGAGGTGCCCATGCCACTGACAGAAGAGAATATTGAAGTCAGTGCTGAACATCTCTAACCAGATTTAAAACTACTAGTTTGTAGTTCCCTGGGCACTTCACCTTTGCATTTCAAATGTACAAACTCTTATTTAGAGAGTATTTGGCCAAATAAGCAGTTGTGACCAATTGTTTGTAGTATTTCCTGAGGAAAGGCCATTCTTTTACATATCAGCTATCTGGGAAGTCCAAGGGAGGATTTGGACTTCTGTGTATCATGTTGTTTTTATGTGGTTTGTGTGAAAGGTGAAAGGATGATAACAGTTTCCAGTCCTCTCTGGAATACCTCAAGTTTCTGCTGACATCTTCATTAAAAAAGTACAAGGAAAAGCCATTGCTGAATCTTAACTTCAACCTTTCACTGTGTTCTCTTTCTATTCAGTTTCCTTCCCCTGTTAGCTACAAGGATGTTTGTGTGTAAACACTTTTCCTGCCTGATTCTTCTTTGGAGTTGGAGGCCAGTGTTCAGATCATCAGCTCCTCAGAGGGGCAGGTTCAAGCCATCTAGAACTGGGGAGTAGGAGAGGCTGCAACACTCTGGCAGCTTCTCTGATTTGAAGTTGTTCAGTTTGTATTTCACAGGTTGTTGGTGATTTGTGTGATACAAATATTCAGACTGAAAGGTCATGAAAGTGCAGTAAGACCTGCAAAACCAACATAAGTGTAGTCAGACAAAAAAATAAATCAAGAACCACCTCCAAAATATGTTAGTTTATCAGGTGAATACTGAGGGGTTGGCATTTGTTTCACCAAAAACATCAAGATTTTTCTCAGAAGCATGAGCAGTGTGACGCTGCAAGTACTGAGTGGGGATGGTACCTAATAAATCAGCAGAGGGAAGCTCTCCTTTGCGCAGAGCAACCAACACTTGATCTGCACAGAAGTACCTCAGTGAAAGGGCATTTGAAGGGTGCTGCAGGGAGCCAGCGGGACAGCACAGCTAACAGGGGTTTGCACAACTCAGTAGCTGCATTTGCTCTGACTGTTGTCTCTGCAGGAGGGCTGGTTTTGCTCAGAAGCAGAGTTGTGCTCCAGCCAGACACCTGGCAGTAAAGATGACCACAAAAGGGGTATTTAAACTGTTTTCTTGGAGTATTGAACCAGATTGTCAAGCAGGTTCTTCCTGGCTTTGTGGATGAACTGAGCTTCAATTAACTCCTACAAAAGTCTCGGTAGCAGTTGGCTTATTTTTGAGGAAACTGCCATGGTCCTTTTGCAGTGGCTTAAGGCAGAAGTTAGTGAGAAGGAGCTACTTAGTGTGGCCAAGTCCAGTAGATACTAAGACCTTAACAAGAGAAATGCCACCAGCAAAACTGCACTTTGTAACTGATCCTTGAAACCTGAGTGAGTACAGCCCCATACAATTCCTCCACGAAGTCTTTGATATCAGAACGTGGCTGGAGAAGGGAATGTTTTAATAATTTCTGTGCTGAGATTTGGTTTAGCAGCTTGTGTTGCATTTGGAAAGAGAAATCGCGAAATTCAAGCGGAAAAATCACTGGTGACTGTTAAAATGAATTATACAATTAGTAATGATACATCCTGTGCCCAGCCTGGTTCTAATTTTGCTTCCAAACCAAAAATCCAATGAATCTTGTTTTTGTGGAAGGGAACAGATGCTCGAACAATTTACAACAGATGCAGGGTTCGTGTGGAGGTGCCAATACCAGTGTCAGCGGTCACTGCCAATATGAAATCCTAGTCTGCTATAAAAAAACACCGCAAAAGTAGGTGCTGACTTGTGTCAGTGTCTATGGTTTTCTAATCACATTTTTGTATTTCCCTCAGTTTCTTTCTTCTAATCCCAACAGCAGAAATGTGCATTATAGAGAATTCCTTAAACAGTTACAGCACTTAGCATGGATCAGAACTAGAAATGCCCCTTTCACACACCTCGAGTGCTGTTCCTAATACCCCTCTGAAAAGGCTGTGTACAAGTGGTGTAACACTTGAGTTCAGCTCTAGGGAAGTTAAAGCCAGAGGAGCACAAAAATTGAGGAACCGCTTACATAAGCTGTAATTTCATTTATGCTTGCTCTGCTTTTTCTAATTCCATTTTGAGGACAAAGAACACTCGGTATTCCGCTAGTTGATATTAATTTTGCCTTCTTTTGTTTTATTGCTATAGCAGCAGTAACATCAGCACCTTTGTTTAAAGAGCAGTACTTCCTAACTAACAGAATCCAGGGGCAGAACTTACACCTTTGAATCACTGTGTGGAGTTACGTGGACTGGACTTGCTGTGTTTCTCTCTTGCCTTGGAGACTGGGTTGTGATTAAGATGGGGCTGGGAGCTGGGATGCAGATAGTATTGTCATTACCCGAGGTCCACCCTCCAGTTAGTTCCATTAGGCACACGAAGGGACTTTTGTGGTTTCCTTTTTAGTGGAAGTTGTTGATTTTATCATGATGTGATCTTATTTCCATTACACCAGTTAATGTTTCCCCTCACCGTCCTGTCCTGCCCCTGTGGAGTGGTTCTCCCTCGACACTCAGCTCTTGGTCTGCATGAGTGATGGAACTTTGTCGTGCTGTGAGCATGCAGAAACAGCAAACACAACAACCCCTTCTCTCATACCTACTCTGTTCCCTGCCCCGGGGAATACTTGTTATACTAACATCAGTGATAAATCTGTGCCCAGACCAGGAGTTGTTGGTGGGTGGGGTCACTAGAGCCATCATTTATTCCAGCACTGAGATAAAGATGTTTTCTGCCTGTGTGTGTTTAAGCTAGCTTTTAAAAATGCAGTGTTTTCTGATTTCTGTGAGAATGCTAAACTCTTAATATTCGCCTAGTTTCTAGGAAGCTTCCACTTTGCACGTAAAGGCTAGTTAAACAAGCACCAGGCTGTCTTTTGCTGTAGAAACAGAGAACCCAGAGGTGCCGCGCTCGTCTCCACTGTAACGGATTTGTTTTCTCTTGCTGACTCACCAGCAGACACAGTCTTTGTATATTCACAAAGAACTCATGAAGAGGACTTTAGGGACACCCACGTGTGCCGTTGAGGCTAGGGAGTATGTTGTAAGTCTGTGTATGGTGTGATCAGCCCATACCGTTGCTACACAGTCGCTAACCCCACTTACAACCGTCAGAGTGTGCCGTGGAAATGCGCTTTGGAGAAGAGAAAAGGAAAATTCGGTGGGAGGCAAGTTGCAGCTTACTGTGTTATGTGCAGGAAAGACGTCTGCTAGTCGTGGAAATGCTGAAATTGGCTTCGTTAAAGCTGCCAGACCTGTGAAATTCAGAGGAAGTCTGTACCAACAGGTTCTGTGCATTTATTATAAATTGTTTTCTGAATGCAATCTTGAGCTTCATGAGCCAACCCTGACCTACTGCCGTGCAGTGACGTGTTCTGGGCCTCGCTCTTGGAGCTTTCTGGTGCTTCCTTGAGCTCTCTGTTACGATAGTTCATGGAATCAAGATACATCACCTCTAAATCCGATACCCAGATAAAACAGAGTGTGGGGAGGCTGTTACAGGACACTAAGAGAGAATTATCTCCTGGCTGCGTGAAGTCCAGGGCTTTATTTCAACCGTGCTCTCTGTAAGTGAGGTTAGTGGCCGTGACTGTCCAATAACACATGGACTTTGCTGGCTTTCATGCTCTCTCATGTGTTATTGAAGCTTGTGGCTCTTAGGCTCTTCCATTTTCCTCCTGCTAGCCTTGTTTTAAATTGACAGCTTGAAACAGATTTGCTCATTCTGAAGAAGTGTAATTTATGTGATAGTTTGGGAGGAAATTACTGCCTCTCTTCTCCCAGGAGCCATGAGCATGTTTCTAGCTGTGAAGACCCGGTAGAACGGACAAACGTAGTTACTTAGTGTTTGATGCAGATTTATTTCCCGTCTGCTTATATTCGTTTTAGAAACTGAATTGCTCTCATGTAAAATTACGACTACATTTCAGAAATGGAAAACTGTGACTATGACTTATTTCAGCATTTCGTTGTTTCCAGTCTGTGATCTGCTTTGTTACTTGTCCTGGTTATAACAAGCCCTGCAGTCTTATTTGGAAATGCTATTAATAAGTTCTCTATTGTTGTCGTACTTAACAGCATAAGAATTCGGCAAACAGTGCCTTTAATCCCTTCCAAATTTGCTGAATTTACGGCAAAAGAATAGTCGTGATGCAGATGATTCCTCGCAGTAGCGTAGTGCCTTTAGAGTGAGTAGTGTTTAGAAACTAGCGCATGTAGCATATACATTTGTGCCTTTTCTAGAGTGCTTCATAGGTAAATATTTATTCTGCACCATGAGTCTTGTCTGTATTACACGTACAAGGATCTCAGCTTTGTGCTGATCATGTCTATGCGAAAGTTCACAGGAGTGATAACGCAATTCCGCAAACAAAAGCTGCCAACGCTGAGTTTCTCCAGCAGTGTCTTTTAGTTCGTTCTTTCTCCTTCCTGTAGGATTATTCTCTCAAATGGATTTGGTTTGTTTGCTTTTTTTAATGGCCTCTTAGTCAAGAGAGTGAATTTCATTGCACTGTGTTTATTAGCATGTGGTGTCTTCCTAATGGACTGCACTTCAGAGGGGAGTTGAACTGCTGCCTTGTCACTGAGCCCATCGGTTCAAGCACAGTATTTATTTATTACAAGCCCATATATTTTCCTTGAATGGTTGGCACTGGTGGCTGTGCACATTCAGGTGCCTAATGGTAAATATTGCTTTTGCGTAAAGGTTTCTTTCTCAACCCATGCTGTCTGAAACATTGTGGAGGTGGAGCCACCTTTATTTTAAAGAACTGTGCTAAAAACAGAGCAACTTCTTGAGAGCCCCCTCGCTGGGAGCTGTGGGTAGTAAATAACAGAGAGCTGTCTAATGGGAAGAGGTTCAGAAGGCTGGAGTAGAGATTTTTTTTTCCCAAATTCCATGTTTCAGCTGCCCTTAACACCAAGGACAGGCATTTATGCATTTATAAGTTTATTACATAGTCTAGGATTTGGAGGTTGGAATAGATGATCATAGAATCATCAGGGATTGGAAGGGACCCCGAAAGATCATCTAGTCCAATCCCCCTGCCAGAGCAGGCTCACCTCACTGGAGAAGCCATGGAATCAGAGTCACTCAGGGTTGGAAGGAACCATAGTCCAGTTCCAACTCCCCCAGCACAGTGGTGGGGAGGTGGGGGGTGGACACCCCACCCTAGACCAGGCTGGCCAGAGCCCCATCCAGCCTGGCCTTAAACACCTCCAGGGATGGGGCCCCAACCACCTCCCTGGGCAATCCATTCCACTTATATCCATAGGTCCTTTCCACGCCCTACCATTCTGTGATTTTGGGGTTGGAATAGATGATGTCCCAAGGTCCTTTCCCCTCCCTACCATTCTGTGATTTCACAGCTGTCCTAAAGAGCTGGTAGAACAGGCACAGCGCAGGCTGCTCTCCAGCAGAGCCCAGGTGCGGGTTTCATTCTCCCTTTAAAAATTTGAATTTATGTCTCAAGCAGCAGCTCCTTGACCTAGAACACCTTCTGAATCACAGCTGTCACATCATTTTGCAACACACAAACCAAGAGGCTGGGGTAGTTTTGGTGGCATGTGTGTTCACCAGGCAGTTTCTAAGGCTCTCCAGCACTGCTGAGAGCTCCAACATGTGAGTGATGGAGGGCAGAGGCCAAGCAGGCTGCTGTGTAGGCTCCTGAAGCATGCACTGCTTTTGGTTGCTCTGAGAGAGTAAGGTTGAAAAGATAATGGTTTGGCTCTGGACCAGGGACTGTGGTAACCTCAAAGAATTAGCTCATGTGTATCACTTAAGGAGACTGAATAATGTCTTACCATGCTGTCATGCAATCAGTTTGGTGTGAAGGCTTTTTTCCCCACTCCTTGGTCCTGCCCTTGTCTGACTCTGAGGCCAAAGTACGTTTGAGACTCAGCATTTGTTTTTGAAACATCCAAGAACACAGTGACTTTCCATGACAGCTCAGACAGTACTGTGTGCAACCAACAGGGGTATTTCAGGGATGTTGTCCTTTGGACACAGGCCTGGGGGCTAGGAAACCACTGGAGATCCTATTGTGCTCTTTGCTGCTGGAGGCCAAGTGCCATAACTTCTCTCCTCACTGGGTTTTAGCCAGGTGCACTCTTTTCCTCACTGGGATTTGGCTAGCTGTTATCTATTCCCTCTTCTCTTAAGCCCTTGCGTCAAGTGGCTGATGCTCGTGGCTGCATTTCATCACATTTTTGATCTAAAGTGACCTGGATATGTTTGCCAGTTGTGAGAACAACGCTGCAGCCACTGTAAATAAGGCAACCCAGGGCAGATTTTCACGGGCAGTGCCAAAGCCCACGTGCAGAGGTACCTTGCTGCTCTGCTCGTGGTGAGGAAGCGGCAGCTGACTGATACAACGCTGGTCCATCTTGTGAACTTTTGCACAGATCTGTTAGTGTGACCCATTTTGCCTTCCAACAGCCAACGGGGTTACGTGTCATTGTATTGTAACATCAGTTTGAAAACGTTCCTCTTCTCCTGATGCACTGTTGTTTTTTCTCTTTCTCCCCTCCCCAACCCCTGTATCTCTCCAATTTTTACATGAAGCTTTCTCTCAAGCTGGTAAGCACATTTACAGCATGCCTGTCCTCTGTCTTAATCACCATTTCCTGTGTGTGTTTGACTGTGCACTGTGCCACATGTGAAATGACACCGAGATTAACTGTTCAATTTGTTTCTTCTTTGTGTTTGCTTTTTTTATTTTGATATTTATCAGATAACTCTGAATACACAGGTCTGGAGTCTAATAGAGGTGATCAGAATTCAGTCCTTTCTAATAAGCTGCTAAAAAATTAACTCTAATATATTAGGTTAGTTTTTCACTATTATAATCTAGGGCTATGAAAATGTAGAAAACCAGTAATTCTGCTACTTTACAAGTACACACTAAAACATTTAAAGGTAAAAATAAAGGTCTCTGTGCTTGCTGGACCTTTTTCCAGAGAGAAATGCATGCCTTTGTGTAACATAGCAGCAAAGTTTGCTTTCCATTTCCAGCTGTTACTGGAAATCTGCATCATTATCACCTACATTTTACAGCCCTATGTAGTCCTTCAGAATAACTAATAATGATATTAATTAAAAGTCCTGTAAACCTTAACCAACAAGGTTAACTCAATCTGATTCAAATTCACAAATGGAGAGAGATACTTGTATATGAACCCTAAATTCTCCCTTGGATGCAGCTGGGATGGTTTCTTGACCCACGGTAAGATATACTACATTATGGAGTTGGAAAGGGAAGGGGTGAACATATGTGGGGAAAACAAATGATGTGCTGAACTCTATTGCTGGAGATACTTTGCACCTCTAAGTTCCTGACAGCTTGTCTGCATTCCTTTTGTCCTTGGAGAGTCCAGTCACAAGCAGAGTGCAGCTGGTTCGATTACCCACTTCATGCCAGCATGCAAGAGCTGCAGATAACTGGCTGCAGTTTCAGAGAGCTTTGGAGGATCTGCAGTAGCACTTTAACTGCTTTGGCCTGGAAGTTTTCTTATTCCTTGCTAGTCAGTGCCTGTAGGTGCTCTTTCCCAAACACACATGGTTGTTGTGGATAGGTCGTTGTGAGCTTGCCCTCTTCATAGCAGCTAATCTGTAGGAAGTGCCACAGCTCTGGAGGTTTGGGGTGCCACTGCTGCTCAGACAAAACAGTGACCTGCTTGGGCTCCATTAGCAATATTGCTCCTCACTGAAGTTCTGTGGTAGGTCTGAGGAGTGATGGAAGTGTCCAGTTTACATGCAAACCTTGCTGCTCTTGTTTCTTGCCAAGCTAATGTCCTAGTACTCCAAGGATTTCACAGAATCACAGAACATTAGGGGTTGGAAGGGACTTTGACAGATTGTCTAGTCCAATCCCCCTGCCAGAGTAGGATCCCGTTGTTCCATTTGGCCTTTCCCTGCTCACAGTGCTAGTGCTGTGTGGTTGAACCAGGCATTTGTAGGTAGGAAGTAGGTAGAAATAAACACCTCCCAAAGGCCAGCTTGACCTTTCCTCAAGAGTTGTACGGATCAGGTGTGCAGAGAGGGCTGAGACCCATGTGCACCTCAGGAAGAGGAAATCAGCTTGTTTGCAGTATTCTCTCAGATCCCAGCTGTACAGGAGCCAAAACTGGAGTGTTAAACCTCACACTCTCCCTACATGTAGCTTCAGCACAGAAACTGGTCCCAATACAAGCCCTTTTTTCACAGTCTTTCATCTTAGAACAATCTGCATCCTAAGTCCCGCTATCTTTATTCAAGCAAATCTTGTGAGCTCTGGCTGGTGGCTGTGGATGATAACACGTCCAAAATAGCACAGATTCCCCCTCCCACTCTCCCCCTCACTGTTGAAGCATTTCTAAAAACGCAGTCAGTGTTCACTACTTGAGAGACAGCCCAGGTGAGAGACAGCATGAAATGTGCCCAGCATGTGCAAAAATTGCTCCTTGACCCTTCCTTTTGGAGGAGGAACTGTAGCTTCTGTTATGATGAGAAAATTATTGAGCAAGGCTCCAGCACACATTTCTGTGCAACACTAATGCTTTGGACTGAAGCACTGTGCATAAAGGTACCACATCTAATCCAACCAACAGCTTTTGAATGAAGCTGAAAAACAAAAAAAAAAGAGATGCTTTTATGGTCTTGACTACATCTGTTACCTTCACCTGATGTATAATGGGATTTTTTCAAGCAATTCTGTCTTTCCTACTTAGAATTTAGGAGGAAATGTTCAATATAGTCTTCTCTGTAACTGAGAACATTAGGGATTGGAGGGGAACTCAAAAGATCATCCAGTCCAATCCCCCTGCCACAGCAGGATCACCTAGACCAAGTCACACAGGAACATGTCCAGGTGGGTTTTAAATGTCTCCAGAGAAGGAGACTTCACAACCCCCATGGGCAGCCCCTGTCAGTGCTCTGTCACCCTCACTGTGAAGAAGTTCCTTCTCAGATTGATGTGGAACCTCCTGTGTCCCAGCTCACACACATTGCCCTTTGTTCTATCGTTAGGTGACACTGAGCAGAGCCTGGCTCCATCCTCCTCACACCCACCCTTCACATATTTATAAACATTAATGAGGTCACCCCTCAGTCTCCACTTCTCCAAGCTCAAGAGACCCAGCTCCCTCAGCCTTTCTTCATCGAGGGGTTTGTTCTACCCCTACCTCCAGATGCTTTGCCCTAAGCCTGTATGTATGGGCTTTAGTGTGGGGATGATCTGCAAGATATATTGAATCACTCTCATGCCTGATGTGATGTGAGAGCTGCTATCAAGCAGAATATTATCATTAGAGTTAAAATGGTTCCCTCCTGTGCCACGCACAGGTCGTGTAAGCACTGCTGGCACTTCATGTGGTTAAAGTTTCAGAGTGTAAATTCCTTAATTGTTCCCTTCATTTGTCTCAAACTTCCTGTCTCGGTGTCTCATGAAGTGCAATTTTAACTGTATTACAACACAGATGTTCAAAGCCTCACTAGACACGTACAGTCTTTAACTGAAAACCAATGCAGCAGCAATTCCATTACGTTTGCCTGTTCTGTTCTTTTGGAACAGCCAAACTCAAGGAGAAGGTGACCTGTCTGTAGTTGTCCTCCATCACTCTGACACCTACACACTTTCTTTCTGAACAACTTGTCCTGCAGTTGCAGAGGAAAGCACACGCTGTCTTGGAGCTCATTCAGTGCTAAGATGAAAGGGTCTAATGGGCAGCTTTTGTGGCAGTGTGTCCACTGAATCTAACTTCTCAGAGAGAGATTTGCCATTTAAGTGAGGCTAAGAACTGTAACCCTGCTCACAAGCTGTCTGTAAGCTGACGGACCACTGAATTGGGTTACTTAGCTTTGTGTTTTCACCCTTCTTTCTCCTGTGCTCCGGTATTCCATGGAACGTGGACTGAGCAGGAACCCAAACCAAGAAAAGCCCTTATTATATGAATTAGTGTTGATGTGTGTTCAACATGGCCCACCCATACTGTCCCCCTTAACCTTCTTGCAAGACCAGGGTAGATGGTACTTTGAAGAACATAGTACCAGACATATTTTATGTCTCATCTATCTACTGTATCAAACGGAGGCAATGGAGAGGAGGCAGGGCAGTTTGAAGGCAGAAAAGGGGCTTTCAAGCAGAATCACACAAAGGTAACTGCTGTGGTCTTCAAGTATTTTCTTTGGTTATGGTTTCAAACTGATTTGATTCTATACCTTTGGTATTACTCCTGAGATTTATACCTGTACAAGTGAGAGGGGATGTATTGAGAGGCTTTGACATGGAATGTGGATCCTGGAAAGCATGCAGCATGTTTTATATTGAAGAATCCTGGAGGAAGCACTTCTGCTACCAAGTGTGTTCAGGAGAACCCTGATGCAGTGTTGGAGCAACACACAGACTATGCGGAGCAGGCCAGCAAGAATTGGTGTATGGGAAGTGCAAATGAGACACAGAAGTAGAAGCAAGTAACTGATGTCACTGGAATCTGTCTGTAGCAGAGGAAGGTAGAAATGATCAGCTTTCCATTAGAATGGAAATCTGATGATAACTATAGATAAAAACATTGCAGTTGAATTCTGACACCCTTCAGTAGGTCATCTCCCATTTGGTATGGACTTGGGATGTGTTCCTGGGCTTATTTCTAAGGCATCCAGGCTGCTGAGCATTCAGGGATTGATAAATCAGTACAAACTATATCAATGCTTCAGACCACTGAGATTTGCGCATATTTTTGTGAGCTGTTATCAAAATGCAGTCCTGAGGGATTCTTTCAGGCTCTGATTCTCGTTTTTCTTATTTCCACCCCCTTCCCCTTCATTCTATTCTGTGCAGGGAGCAGGGCCCGAAGACTTCAGCAATCTCCCACCTGAGCAAAGAAGAAAGAAACTTCAGCAAAAGGTCGATGAACTGTACAGAGACATTCAGAAGGAGATGGATCAAAGGTGTGTAAAACTCCTCTCCAACAAAAAATAAAACCAATAATCTCATACAGAACAAAAATCAACTCAAGTATAAATGGGAGTAAGAAAGACCAAGGTTCTAGGTTTGTTTAATGTGCTGTTCCAAGAGAAGAAGTGTCTACGTGTGTGGCTAGAAACACCTGAGGAGAGCAGCAGTTTAATCCTGATCTACACAAATGCTACTGTTAATACACTGTGTCTTGATGTGAGCTGCTCTGAGGGTGATTTTTAGGAAAGAACAGGATGTAAATGCAGCCTCAGTTAGCAGTGCGCTCACTGTTAGTGGTACAAACCACCAAGCAAGGGTGAGTGCCTGTTAGTTTGTGATGGGCACAGGTAGGTCCCTGCAGGAGAGGCTGTTGTATTCATGATAACACAGTCAAAAGGTGCTGATTGACTGGTGTGTGTATCTTAAATCTCTCTGATCTGTAGCTTAAATCTCCTGGAAGCAGGGAGATAACACTTCCTGAGCTTTGGTGAATGCTTTTTTTACAAGCCTGAATTTGTCATTGTGGTTGGGAATAAAGCTGTTGTAGTTACATCCTGCAGTTGCATTAAAGATTCAGCAAGTTGCATAGGAAGTTTCACATAAATATGAGAAGGAACTTCTTCACGATGAGGATGACAAAGCACTGGAAGGGGCTGCCCATGGGGGTTGTGGAGTCTCCTTCTCTGGAGACATTTAAACCCGCCCGGACATGTTCCTGTGTGACTTGGTCTTGGTGATGCTGCTGTGGTGGATGGGGATTGGACTAGATGATCTTTTGAGGTCCCTTCCAATCCCTAATGTTCTGTGATTCTGTAATTTCAAAAGAGACAACTTTTCTCTACTGAATGATTTAAACACTTACAGCTAGTGCTAATAAATCCCTAAATACTGCTTTGTTTGTTCAGCCTCGCCCTTGTTTTCTGCTGCCTTGCTTTGAAGAACTTGATTATTTCATCTAGCATCCCAAACTTTCTTCTTAGTGTTTTACATCATGAAGTAATTAAGGAGAGCAGCATGTGGCTGTGTGATTTCTCATTGCTTTGGATTTTGTCTCTGTGATATCTTCCATTTATGTCTCAACAGATTTTCCTTTCTGCTCTGTATTCTGAGGTAACCTAACATTAAAATGGGATGTGAAATCAGAGCAGAGTGAGGTAATTTTAAATGATTGAGGAAGTAGCACCAACAGCTAAACAAGAGTAATAAAACACTAATAATTGTGACTCATATGTTTGCAATATTGTCCCTTAGGGTTTCAACCATGGAGCAGTCCCACTTCCTTACCACCCACACTTTTCCCCGTTTTGTAGACACACAAAGCAAAAACAGGCACAGGATTGCAATTGTCAGGAGTTTGGTGGGAAACTCCAAAACATAAAGAGTATTAACTTGAGTCGTGGGACCCATGTTAACCTTTTTCCCCCCCAGCTCGTGCCTAGAGAAAAGCTGAATAGCTGTGTCACAGTAATACAGGAAATCAGCTTGTATGTCCTCCCCTCTCTGAGCTCTGCATTCACTGTGCAGATAGCTTTTTTCTGTAAGTTCAGCCTCAGCTTGTCTCAGGTCAAAGTCTTGGGTCAAAGGCACACTGGTGTCTGTGAGAGCTCTGAAGGCTTTCCTAGAGCAGCTCATGAAGGCATGTTTTGGTCTGAAGGTATCACCTTCATCATTGCAGACCTGCATATTAACATCTCTGAAACCCGAAGCGCTTGGCATCTGGATTGGTAGGAAACACAGCCCCCAGAAAGAGTCTAGGAAAAACACTGCGTAAATCCACAGGATGGAGGGTCACGTTCTGTGGCCTGAGGTCCATCTGTTGCTGCATTGTGACAAACACAAACCATCTGGATTTAGCTTCATTTTAAAAAGTGTGAAACAAATATCTTACAAATTACTCGTGTTGCAAAAGACAAACTGCAAGAGGCAGGGTGAGAATTTCTGGTTTGCGCTCCATTTTTATTAGTAGTATGTCCACGTCCAGCTCTTTGTCCCAGTTTCTCAACTGAATTTCAGCCCATGGTGGAAAATAATGATGCAACTATTTGTCTGTGCCCCAAAAACTGGGATAATACTCAAGGCTGAGGGAGCTGGATCTCTTTAGCTTGGAGAAAAGGAGACTGAGGGGCAACCTCATTAATGTTTATAAATATGTGAAGAGTGGGTGTCAGGAGTATGGAACCAGGCTCTGCTCAGTGTCATCTAATGATAGGACAAGGGCCAGTGGGTGTGAGCTGGAATGTAAGAAGTTCCACATCAATATAAGAAGGAACTTCTTCTCAGTGAGGGTGACAGCACTGGAAGGGGCTGCCCATGGGGGTTGTGGAGTCTCCTTCTCTGGAGACATTTAAAACCCTGTTCCTGTGCAACTTGGTCTAGGTGATCCTGCTGTGGCAGGGGGATTGGACTAGATGATCTTTCAAGGTCCCTTCCAATCCCTGATATTCTGTGTGATTCTGTGTTCCTGCTGTGGCAGGGGTACTGGACTAGATGACCTTTTGAGGTCCTTTCCAATCCCTAATGTTCTGTGATCTAGAAAGTTGAAGGTGTTATTCATGGCAATGGTGGCAAGTGATTTTTACTGCAATTTTTTAACTGCAGAAGTCTCTCTGGAAGTGCTTGGTTGCCTTTGTATCATATGAGGCTTGAAGTAAAGAAGACGCAGTGTACTCTTCTTTCACATGCCCTCATTTAGAGAAGGATTTTTCTCCCCAGCCATACTAACAGAGGTTTTGTGTTTTTTCTGTCTCAGAGATGCCTTAACGAAAATGAAAGACGTGTATATAAAGAACCCGCAGATGGGCGATGCAGCGAGCGTGGACCAGAGATTAGCAGAACTGGCACAGAACATTGAAAAGCTACGACTAGAAGTTCAGAAGTTCGAGGTATGGGAGCAGGCACTGCAGTGAAAGTACATTCAGTAAAAAATACACTCAGATCTCTGTAGGTGCTTCATTGCTTTTCCAGATGTGCTGATGGATCTGGGTAAGTGCTACTTAAGCACTTGTGTTAATGGATGTATTTTGAGCCTGCTGCACAGAAATACACACCGTCTTTTGTGACTGTCAGCCAACAGCCCTGCTGTTGAATTTGCCACAGAAAATTGTGCTAAGTGAAGGATAAGAGAAAGCACGGTGCTCTCTGGACTGCCCAGAGGGATTCAGATGCTTATTTAATTAATTAAGGAATTTGAAGCACCATATTACTGACATCTGTGGAAAATCAGAGGAATATAAATGCAGTTGATAGTCGAACAGCAAGACAAAAACTGTCGTCATGTTCTAAGGAGTAGTCTGCTGTTAACAGTAACTTTCCTTAGAGATACAACATCTCTAAGGAATACAACAGCTTAAGGAGTATTTGGGATAGAAGTTATGCTGTGAACACGTAGACAGATGTGTCTTGCAGTTGTTGGTGTTACTGTCCACTCCTTTCTTACCTGTCTGAAAATCACTGGATCTTTCATTCTCCCCAGCTTTAGTCCTGTTGCATTTAGCAGTCACTGAGGTTGTTTGGTTTCTGGTGACATTACAAGCTGCGACACATCTCTTTACTTCAGTGTGGCTAGAGCAGCCACTAAGAGGCTTTAGTTCTGTAGTCTGAATGTCAGACATGACACAGGAAAGGAAAAGTAAAGGTCTAGGAAGCCAAAGTGTGACACTGTTTTACCCTTGCAGGGCTGGCTGGCTGAGGTGGAGGGCCGGTTACCCATGCGGACTGAGCAGGCCCAGCGGCAGAGTGGGCTCTATGAAGCCCAGAGCACGTCAGCAGTGAACAGCTGTGCACAGGACCGGGAGAGGTACAGTATCTGTACAGTGCTGCTCTGCCCAGACTGTTAACTGGGCAAACTGTAGCCCTGCAGCACTCAAACACATTCTGTACTCAGACTAAAGGCAGACCACTAGTAAACTGCTTTGCTCACTCACTGAGCAAATGCAAGATCCCAGCTTTAAGAGCTACTTTTCTGAATGTGCTGAAATGTGTTGTGGGCCTGACACTCACTGCTGGGAAGACGAGTGAGGCAGGTGCTGAGTTTATAGCTTTTGCTGGGAAAAATGGCTGGTCTGGGCTTTCACAGACATCTGCAGGGCCAGTTCTAAGCACACAGTGGAATTGCTGAGCTGCTCCTGTTGCTCTCCTGGCCTTTAGTGTCTGGTCACAGAGTAATTTTCATTGCTCCAGAGGCTGGTTGCTATAGTTGCTGTGTTTTTCCTCTCTTGAGCAGCCCAGATGGCAGTTACACAGAAGAGCAAAGTCAGGAGACTGATATGAAAGTACCTGCAACAGATTTTGACGATGAATTTGATGATGAAGAACCACTACCCACCATAGGAACATGTAAAGCACTCTATACATTTGAAGGTATCGCTCAGACTTTACTCTCTTTCCATTTACTGTTTCCTATGCCAAAGACAAGGGGGAAACCTTCATTTAACCCCTGTAGTGATTAAACAGATAAAGGGCAAGTGAGCCTGTAGCATGACTCTGTTCTGTAGAGGCACTAAGGCAGTGCTTTGTCTGCTGTTACGCAGGGACTCTGCAAGAAAAAAATGCAAGACTCTGATGGCAGGATCATATTCATCTGGTTCTTTGTGTACACACTTGTCTCCAGAATAACGTGCTCTTGTTCTTCCTGTGAGTGATGCAATGAGGTTTGCATCAGCGTGTCATCAGCATGCCCCGAGCACCCTGCACTGTCTCTGTGGTCCCCATTGTGCAAAGCAGCCTAAACTCCGTGTCACTGTGTCTTTCAGGTCAGAATGAAGGAACAATCTCTGTAGCAGAAGGAGAAATGCTCTATGTAATAGAAGAAGACAAAGGTGACGGCTGGACACGAATCCGAAGGAACGAAGATGAGGAAGGCTATGTCCCTACGTCGTATGTTGAAGTCTATTTGGACAAAAATGCCAAAGGTGCTATGACTTATATTTAATACTACTCTTCTTACTTTATTTGCTTTCACAGAGATACTCAACCCTGAAACAGCTCTGTGTTGCAGATAGAGCCTTTTAAAAGTCTGTGCAACGCCACAAGGTGCATTATTCCGTGTGTGGACTAACATGGCTTGCTGTACTGCAAAACGTGCTTTTTGGTGATCAGAGAAGGACAGCATAAAACCAGGGGGAAGCACAGCCTTTCCGAGACAGAGCTTATTCAGTGGTCACTGCTGTTGTCTAGCTTAGTGCAGGCAGCACAAAGCCATTTGGGAGAACGTGGGCTCTCCTCAGATGCCCAGGTGGCATCTCAGACGCTTTCCCCAGTCAGCTCCCAGACTGGGTCAGTGGAGTGCTCCACAGGAAATACTCAGATTGCTGTTTTGTGTCTGTGTGGCAGCTTTTCAGAGCCTAGTGTGTTCTGTGGCCCTTCTGGAATGAAACCTGATTAGTCAGTTTGGAAGGGGAAGGCGAGATCTCACTAAAACCTGTTTACACAGCACTGTGGTCCTTGATAAATCTATAAAACACTGACATTCAGGAAGATCCTCTTTCCCACCGTGATACGTTTCAGAAAATAGCCTTTTGGGTTTATTTGTTAGTTCAGATGAAATACAGTTATTTCAGATATCAGTAACAAGTGGCTTAATCTTTTGCTCTTACACAATCAATGGAGACAGAGTTTAAACTTCACTAACTTCTGTTTCATTGTTGCTTTTAACTCCTCACACCTACGTGTGTTGTACAAGTCAGTGGTGCTTCAGGGGAGTCCTGACCAGAGTCTACGTTAGCACTGACACCGCATGGGCGTGTGAAGCACTGAGAAATCAAGATGTTTTTGTCCTGTTTCAAATCAGGATTTGTTTGAAGTCCACTGTTAAGTAATTCATGATCTTTTTCAGACACTTAATCCTTCAGATTATTGTTGTGTTTCCTAGACCTTAGCGTTGGCATGGAATGAGCTGCCTCATCCAATTCAAAAGCAAACTGAACCATTCTCATTTGGGATTTGTGGACAGTAGGAAGAGAGGAGCAGGGCTGTCCCTACACAAACACTGTAACTTGGTCAGTTCCCTGTTTCAGACTGAATGGTAAACAGTGCAGTGCCTTGTCTGCTGCAGATCAAAGTCTGGGGTTCTCATTTTGCCATAGTACAGTAGGGTCAGGCTCGCAAATACAGAGTGGGTTGAGATGCAAATGAGTGCAGAAAGCTCAGCCCCACTGTCAGCTTTAACCCTTAAAAGATTCTTCCTTCTTCCTATTGGGAAGAAGGCAGAAAGCACGGAATGGGAGATCCCACCTCTTGGCCCTGCATTCTCCTCAATGTGAGCTGCTTTGCGTGTGGCAGTAGTTGAAAGCAACATGATTATTCTGCTGCAAAACGTGTTCAGCAGTGTGGGCTGTTGGCAGCAGCTAAGCTAGTGTGGCATCTAAAGCTGTCTGAAGTAACAAGTGTGGCTCGCCTGCCCCAGTTCACATCAGTGCAGTGTCACTGCCGATCGCCTCTTCACGGGCAGAGCCGCCGCTTGGAAGGGAAGTGAGGCAAAGCCTGTCTTGGGGTGGGATGGGAAGCCCTGACACAATCCTGCTAACTGGACTAGTGAAAGGTTCTCTTTAAAGTAGTCTCCTGCAGGAATGTTGCGATAGCACTCAGGACATCGTGTCAGTACATTAAAGGTGTTACGTCAGTTAGAGGATGATGCTGAACTATCATAAAAATACAGTCTGGGCTGATACTGAAGGCTGAAGCAGTTGCAGCCACTTCTGTAGCAACAGCAGAGGGTTTCAGCTCATTTAACCTTTTCATTAATTTTTGTGGACTTTGGAAGCAAAATCAATTGCATGCATTAGTATCTAATGTAAAGGAGCTGTAAGATTTCTCTTTTATTTCTCAGTTCTCTGATTAAAAGAAAATCCAAGAGAACTTTACATGAAATGTCCCAGCAGCAGGATATGGATTTGGAGGAAGTGCTACTGTGTTCAAAAACCAGACTGTGCGAGCAGCAGTTTCTCATTTGATTTTAGTATTTTAGTCAGTCCTTGAAACAGAAGCTCTGACATTCCTGACAGTGATACTGTAAACACTGCACTTACAAACTTGAGTAGTTCTTTCTTCTTTTTGGAAAGAAGCTTGAGCAGCTGCTACCTCTAAAGGTTGGTTGCACAAAGTGTGGGAGCACTCACAGGAGGTCTGAGGGCCTCTGTGACTCCTGGCTAGGCCACACCTATTGTGCCAGAGATGTCACTGCCTGACAAGTGCAACTGCTAAATGCTTTGGCAGGTTCAGCCAGCTAAGCCCGTGTTGTCAGGGCTCTGCTGAATGAGTAGATGAATAGGACAGGTAAGTCATGTGCCCCAGTCACCCTCCTGATCATGGGAGCCAGGTCTGGGTGCTCCTACTGATACCTGCCAGCTGGTTGCTTGTGAAGCTACAGCAGTACCTCCGGTCAGAGGCTGTTAGCAAACCCTGTCACAAAAAGAACAGTAATGTCTATCTTGTTCTGCCTTTTGTTTTTTTCCAGATGTGTACAAATCACTTCAGAAAATCTCTGAGTAGGTTTGCATAGGCCTGTTCACCTTTTATTCTCCGGGCTTGCCACTACAGTTGTTTTCAGAGCCCTGTTTCAGAAGGTTTTCTTAACAAGAGATGAATGCACATGTCCTGTCTCCAGCAAGGAAAGACTCTTAGGTACTGGTCACCCAACTGATGCAGGTGTAAGGTCACCTCCTGGCATTGAAACGTGCATCACTGCCCATGAGAGTGCTGGCCTAACTGTAACTAGAAGTTACTGTCCTTCCTAATAAAAACAAGAGGTGACACAGTTCATTCTTTGTGCTGCATGCAGGAAACCACTTTAATTGCAAAATACCTTGCAGGCTAAGAATTGGATCTAAACTCACAGTTTGGGGCTCACACCAACCTCTGGCTGCTGGAGGATGAGGAAGAAACTCCTGTGTGCACACACGGGTGTAACCGCTTGCAAGGCTTTTCTGCACCTGTCAGGTACCTGGTGCTGACAAGTGTCCAACACAGGAGCTAGCTGGGCTGTGATGCTCACGAGGGGCTGTACTGTTTTACTGTGCATGTTACCTCACAATCTGCTTGGCAACAGAGCTGGCTGTTGCTGGGGGTTATTGAGAAATTGTGATCCACAACAGAACTGGCACGAACTAAACTCCCCATTGCACCCAGCAGAAACACCATGTTCACTTCCTTCCAGAAAAGACTGGCTCTATGGGTGATGTGCAAGTAACAGAGGCTGTTCCATGGAGTTAAACTCCCCGTTAGAAACGTTCTGGAGCTGTGAGTTGTTGAACGGTTGGGCTCCGTTGCTGCAGCAGGTCTGTTCCTCCTCAGCTCCAGTTAAATAAACAAACTCTTAGAGAGGTGATTCTGGGTGTTGCAGCCCTGCTTGTCTGCTGTAACCCTTATGCAGAGCCCTGACACCTGTAAATAGGTAAAAGTTAACCATGCTGATGCACTTTTTATCTAGGAGATATCTGATTATTTAATGCTTGCCAAATTATTTAGGAAATGGCAATTATAAACTGGACTGTTGCTTCTTAAATCTTTCTGTTCAATACTTGCCCTTAGTTCAGAAGACTTAAACTAAAGTGACTTGAATTCAAGTTGTTTTTATCCTTTTATAAATGTGTAAATATAAATGGTGTTACAGGTTGTTCTTCTGCTTAACGTAGCTGTTGTTTTGTTTACTGCTCGGTCCCTCTCACGTGGATAAGTCTTTGGTTACTCAGCTGCCAGCATCTGCTTGGATTTGTGTAGAAGCTTGTGTGTTAAGGTTTGTTAACTCTGGCCAGTGTGGTGGTTCTGTTTCTGTTCTGATTTTTTAAAGAATCCTCATCTATCAGGAACCTCTTTATAGCTTGATGTATCCTGGTGTCCTCTTCTAATAAATGTTATATTTTCTCATTCCTGTGAGGGGTTTTTTTTTAAATTCATTTACTAAAGGGAAGCAAAAGTCTCTGGGTACAGGAGGATGGGTTCAGAGGCTGACGCTGCTTTTGCTACTGGTCTTCTTAGGAATACAAGGTCTTTGCAGGCTGTTGTGGAAAGGAGATCTAGTCAGGATTCATCTGCTGTTTTAGCATCCTGTTGGTGTTTTTCAGTGTCATCTCTGCTCTCCGGAGCTGTCACTTGAACAGACACAGAATCCTCTGCAGACTGGAAATTAAATAGTTGGTTGTTTCCTGTGTTGCACTGAAAGTGCTGGCAGGACCCTGCTCCTGTGTTTTACATCCTCCTCCCAGTGCTGCTCATCCCTGGGCTGGAGGGACAGGCTGGGGGTGGATGATTACTGTCAGGAATCCTGGCACTGTATACCCAAGTTCCAGAACCTTCCTTAACCCCTTGTACCTGGTAGATGGTTGGGTGCTGTGTTCCCTTTACCCTCTGCAGGCAGTGCTGCTCTTCAGGGATCCCGTTTTCCCTGTTTCCCCCGGCCTCTTTCTAATCCAGTCTCTTCTTTTTGTCTTTCTTATGTTTTAGATTCCTAAAGGTATTTGTGCTGGTGCAAGAACCTCGGGGCGAGCTTGTCACAGAAGGAGAAACAAAATGGTCTGTTACCCTGCAGGCAGTTAAAACACTCCCATGGAACGCCAGACTCTCCCAGTCTTGTCTGGAGTTCCCACTTGAAAAATTCAGACCTAAATTCCATCCCAGTATCATGCAGACGCTTGCTCTTTTCCATGGCATGTTACTTGTGGCTCAGATTAACTTCCCAGCCTTTCCCACTCTTCTGCTGGCTTGGCACAGCCCCTCCGTAGCAGTCCCAAGCATGGTCTGTCTTCTCTCCTGCGTTGTCCTTCCGTCCATCTGAACGTACGCACTGGTCCGTCAGCTTCTCACACAGTGCCTTTAGCGCTGATCCTGCAGGCGGTCTCATCAGAGAGCTTGCCAGGGAGGACCTTGCTCATGGAAGTCCTCCCTGGGACAGTGCGACAGCAGCTGGACTGGGCTCTGGATCTGCGGATTTTCAATTTGATCCACGTGCATTAGTCAATACTCTGCTTTCCCCAAAAGGTCACTAATACTTGTCAGCCTCTATTTCTTCTGAAATCCAGGCTGATGCTCGTTCCAAGTATTAGATTTCCTATGACCTTCCTGTCTCCTCAAAGCCTTTGAGCTCACGTATGTACGTACGCTTGTTTTCCTGCTTGTCCTCGCTGCCTCTCCTCTCTCCCTCCGTCCTCCTCACACACACACACAGACACACACAAACAGAGACACGTTTTGGTTTGAAGCCCGTTTTGCTCATCACAAAGACTCCGTTTTGCTCTCGTTTCAGTCTGCATGCTCGCCCTGTTGCCTTGCCTGCGCCCACCTTCCCGAGGGTCACGTTGTCTGTGGCTCGTTGTTGTTAAACGCGTTGTGGTTTTCTTCTGTTGGTTGGGTTTTTATTCGGCATTTCAGTCCGGCCTTCTTTCCTTTGCATGCCCTCTTGTGCGTTCGCATCGGTTCGTGGTTGAGTAACGGAGCTTTTTCTAGAAAAATAAAAAAGGAAAACAAAAACGGCGCTCGATTTCGTTCTCCCATCGTCCCATGGACTGGACCTTGACCCAGCAGCCAGACAGGAGCCGTGACCACCCTCTTCTCTTATCTGAAGCAGATGTAGCATGACCAGCGATGCTGCACTTTTCCAAGTCATGCAGTGGAGAAAGAGCTGCAGTATCTCCAAACCTCACGTGATCTGGACCTCAGCTACTGAGGAAGGGGTCAATTACCTTCTAAACTTCTTCATGATAACTTGGTTCCCCTGAACCTTCACCATTGCTGGGATTTTACTGTCATCTTGTACATGTTTGAGCTCCGTAAGAGTCTGTTGCTACTTAATAGCTCCCGAGGGCTAATTTATTCATAGGTCAACACATCACCTGGGGAAATCTACCTGCTTTTAGCCAACTCCAGCATATTTTATAAATTCTCTAGAGTTTGAGAAAATCATTGTGGAAGCCACTACGGGCAGTGACCCCAAAAAGAAACCTCTCAGGTTTAGTTTGCAGGCAGATGTGTGTGTGATGCTTTGCTGTGCTGTTGAGCAGAGCCAGCATAGAGCAGCAGGTCCAGCAGCCCTGCAATCTCCACGCTGGGTCTGGCTGAGGCCGTCCCTGCTCAGGACAAAGTGATTGCTGGGCTGGGTTACATGCTGTGTTTGTAGCTCTGTCCCTTGCTCTCCTGTCAAGATACCAACTTTTGTTTTTAACAGCACGAAGCCCCTCAGTCTGACAGTTAGTGCTGTAGCTGCTGTTTTACGGTGCTTAATACCTGCACACATCAACCAGCGCAAGGCGATGGTTTCTAATCCAACTCCAGCGGCTCAGGAGCCTGTGCTGCCTCCAGTAACCGTTGCCGAGGCCGTTCAGCTACAGTGCAAGCGGTGTCAGAAGGGCCGTAATCAATTAAATCAACATCCTTGTCGTTGCTGCTACTGTGGTCACTTCACTGTTTAGATCCACGAGCCTCCGATAGCAGAATGTGATCCATCCCACGTGGCTTTGTGCAAGGATTTGTGCAAAGACTTCGTTGCACCCACCTATCAGGGGATCTAAACGGTTAAGCAGTTAACAGGGGTGCAAAAACCTCTCTAAACTCTTTTTTAGCTGCAGTATTTTTATTCTCGTGTCCGATGCACTGTTGACTCAGCAGCTGGAAGACTTCATTTTCACCTATTGTTGTGCCATCTATGTAAAAAATTAGGTAAAGGTTTGCTTTTATATATTTAATCTAGGTGGACAGTATATTATTGTCAGCCTCTGTGGAACATTGGAACAATTGCAATGTCTGTGTTGCTCAATGACGCTTTAGAAGGAGCATTAGCTTTAGCCAATTCATTTTCCTCAGACGTTTTCTTTGGAGACCACGTATGGAGTTTTTATAAACTTGGCATCTAGTTCCCAAAAGCCCAAATCTTTCAAAATTGCAAAGAAATAAAAACCAGCGATGGTCACTTATCACAACCGACACGGAGTTCATTCCGCTGCCTTTACGCAGGGTAACTAACGAGTAACTTCTGTAGAATTCACCGTTGTGCAAAACCTGAAGGACTAAACGTGTGGCTGGTTTATAAAAACTCTGCTTGAATTTACTAATCTGTCCTACAAGTGTGGACTGAACACCCTGCAGAATCTCATTCTCCCCAGCAAAAGTCTCTAATGCCCTTTCTTAACACCTGTAAATAGAGAGGAAACATATTTACTGATACTGAAAGGTGTGTTTAATGCTGAGTATTTTTCAGAAGTTCACTTAGTTTGATGCATATTGTTCTCGGGGTTTTATTTTTTGGGGTTTGTTTTATTTTTTCCTGCCTGAAGTGTCAAAAGACCTAAAAGAAGCCAAATTCTATTTTAACATGATGACGTCGAGCACCTTTTTTTATTTGTATATGTGTGTGTATGTGTGTTTGAGCACTGATCTCTAGATCTCGGTGGCATCTCCGTGTTGTGATTTCATTGCCAATGTAAAAGGTTCTGGTGTTGCCCATTCATTTCTGGAGACAGAATTCAACCAAATAAAGTGCTTCCATTTGAAAGCAAATATTGACCTTGTAACAATGGCAGTCATCCACCTATTGAAATAAACATCTGATTCCAGAAAAAATCCAGAAATACAGTTTCACCAAACCCTTTCAATCACCCAGAGAAGAAGAAGAAAGGGTTTTGTTGCTTCCCTCTCCCATGGAAACAGCCATGTGCTGCGCTGCTGGCGGTCTTGGATGCGCTGAGAGTTCCAGCCCTGGCCTTTCTGCCTTCCACCAGTGTGGATTTAGCTGGGACTTGATGTTCCAGCCGGATAAAACATTACAGTCCTGAACTACCCTGAACTGCTCTCTTACTCCTCGTTATTTTCCCTGGCCTTAGGATGGATTTGGGTAACAAATAAGCAGAAACAGCCTGTTCCAGTTGGTGCTTGTGGCTAGATGCTGCAGGCTTGTGCTGACTTTATCTAGGTGGTCCTGCTTGTGGCAGGGGGATTGGACTAGATCTTTCGAGGTCTTTTCTAATCCCTAATGTTCTTTGATTATGTGACATTCTTGCTCATTTAACTGTTTATTTCATACTGGGATTTTCAGGTGGTTGATTTGGCTTGGCCTGGGCCTTTGAGAGACTGCCCCACGCTGCTTAAATCCCATCAGGTTACTGTGAAGCACAGTTTTACCAGATTTTAGCTTTCCAGCTGACACTGGAGAGAAACCAAAGTGGTTGGGGTTTTCCCTTTGGTCATGTGAGGAGGAGAGGAGACACTTGTTCTGGTTGGAGTTGCTGATGAACTTGGGGAAGACACGTGGATCTTGATCATCCCTCCCTCAGTAGGAGGCTACCAGAACTGGGATCTTGGGGAATGTATTTTGTTGGGCTGTGCCTTGCAGTGCCCACGGTTCATGTGGAAATCATGGCAGGTGGTTTTGATACCGATTGTTTATTAAAACCAAACCTGCCATAAGCCCAGCAAACCTCACATTTGTGCGTGGTTGTATGAAACAGGGTAACACTGCCCTTCACAGACTCATCTGAAAGCCTTGATGCTGAGGATATTTACAATTTGTTTCTAACATGCAGGGTTGGAGAATACTCTTGAGTGGAGACAAAGCCCCCGGACAGCTTCTCAATCACCTGTTAGCCGAACTTATCGGCAACAGCCTCGGCGCAGAATCAGGAGGATTTGCGTTTGCAGCTGATAGGAGGTGACACCTGGCTGATCATTTCATTTGAAGCAGCTAGAGACAGACTTTTCCCCTAAGGTCAGATTACCGTTTTGGGGTTTATTTCTTTAACAGCATTTCAGTTCTTTGCTGCCAGTACTCATTAAACATCCGTGTCAGCTTAGGACAAATCAGTGCTGTGTATGAACAGGCTGCTACTCTTTGAATTTTTGGGAGATACTGAATAGGGGAGGGGGTGTCGGTCTGGCTGTAACTTGGATTTATCTCAAATAGAATTAGCCTTGCAAACATTAAATAGAAACAGCACAACCAAATGAGGGATTGAGGGCCAGAAACTGAAGCCAAGCTGAGCAATAACTGGGAAGAACATAAAATGTGCTTTACATATGTGGCTGTTGCTGACCACACCGAGTGCGGCGGGTGGAGATACGCCACTGGCCCCAGGGGCTGCAGCACAAGGCTCAGCGAGCGCAGGTGAGGCCCGTGAGAGCTGTGTTTATGTTACTAGAGGAAGAGCAAATTCCCCTTTCCATGGGCTGAGCTGTGACGCAGACATATAGGGAGAGTGTGGGGCACACATGTCACTTGTCACCTGTGTGTCAGCTGTGCCCAGGTGATCTGTTCATGAGGCCACAACCTGAGTGTGAGAGGAGCTGCCTGTATAAACTGAACTGTCTGTGCTCCTAGAAGGCTGGGGGGAGTGAAAGGGAATCTTAAGTACTGAGGTTGGCTCAGCTGGTCCAAAGCACCAACAGTCCATTCATCTCCCTTTTCTCATAATTGGCAAGAGCCGCAGTAACTAACGGGAAAACAAGTGATTTTTCAAGCAGACCCACTGAGAGTTGAGCCATGCAACGAGGTTACGCTGGCAGTGGGTCCCAAAGCTGCCCCGAGCGTGTGCTCAGAAATGCTGCAGCTGCCTGCTGTGGGGTCAGCAATGCTGCCGTTGGATCTCAGATGGAACAGAGATGCAGAACTGAGCTTTGAGTGTTTTAACTGACAGAGGGTAACAAAAAGCACAACTATGGCTTTGCCAGAGCAGCACTGGAGCTAAAGTTTGTCTAGACACTGAATAATCCCTTCCCTAGGGGAGGGTGTTCATTAGTGTCTCCTGGAACATTTTGAGCTGTTCTGCAGTTGCTGAGGTGACAGGGATTGTTTGCGAGATGCAAGTTGCTAAAGAGCAAGCTGCATCTTATTAACCCAACCTCAGCTCGATTTCTTCAGATATTTCAGGCTTCAGTGGTGGCAGTTGCTGCTCCAGCAGGGATCTGTTCAGGTTCCAGCCCCTCGGGCAGTGTTTCTGTCACCTGCCTGGTTCAGCAGCTCCATTCATTCACAATGGCAGAACAAGGGAAGATGCTGGCAGTGAGGGCAGTGTCTCCTGGGGCACTAGGGGTGGTGGCGTCTGTCAGTAATGGGTGTTTCAGTCACAACAGAGACTGACAGAAAACTCCTCTGGAAACTTCAAACATCTCAGTGACAATTCAGCAACTCCCATCACAAGTTACCATCAGGGCAGCAGTGGTCCTGGCCAGCTCCTGCTTCCAGAACGTGTCCTGTCTGAGCCACGCTGCTGCAACCCGGTGAAGGAAACCTGAAGCCTAAGGAGAGACCTGAAGGGAGCAGGCGCCCTCCTCTGAACGAGCACAGTATGGCTCAGCAGCCAGTGGCTACCACTGCTCGCTGCTGCTCAGGATCGTTACTGCAAAGCCTTGTTGCAGCAGGACATTTGGAATTTTTTGTGTCTTACAAGTTTTTTTTAAAATAAAAGTACATTTTATTTTACTTTTCCCCCTTCATTAACACCAAAAGCTCCCTGGAATCTGTCAGCCCCTCTCCCCATGCCAGGCAGGCAGCGGCATGTTGAATGCACACGTATGTATTTATTGTCACACGTTTTCAGCACAAAGGATAACGTTAAGCACAGGAGTGCAATTACAGTCTGTACAGCATCCTGGGAACAGCACGGACAACACCGACAGGCAGCCCTACGGGCGCTGCAGCAGCTAACGGAGACAGCTCGGAACAATGAGAAATCCCACCAGTGGCTCATTGGCTGACCTCCCCTTAGGCCTGGCTGGGTATGTACAAGCATCCAATAAACAGGATAATAAACTTCACATGCTGAGCCATTTACAGACACTCTTTGTCAAGAATTTGCTGTTTGCAGCAAACATTTGGTCTAAAAAGAGAAATCTGAGGGCCTCATTTTGCTTTTCAAATTCTCCTGTCCCCATTTTACGTGAGGAGCTTGGGAGGTCCCAGCCCCAGGCTCAGCCTTGATGCTGGGGAATCATTCAGGCTCCAGCACCATGAACACTCAGTTTGGTTCCTCAGCCCATGAGGTCAACTCTGCTTCCACTGAACTGCACTCAAGTGCCTGCAAGGGTTTTACTGGTGCCTTTGTGGCTTTATGAGATGAATGAAGAACTCTGAAGAACAGCCCTGCTGAGAACAGTAGTGCTTCACCATTTCTGGTCTCCAGGCTTCTCTCCACTGCCTGCTGTCAGATGTTCCTGGGCTGCAGTGATGGCAGCAGCTTGGGGAGCAAATTATTTCTGTGCACAGAAATGACATCAGCGTGGAGAAGCTGGAGTGACCTTGGCACATGGGTCGGGGCTTGTTTGCAGAAAACAGCTCATTCCTAAAAAGCTGCTTCAGCAGCCCAGGGCCCGCACAGCCAGACCCTTCCCCAGCATGGAACTGCTGCCCTTTCCAAGGGCTCTGCATGAACAAATGGTTCCTCTTCGTCCCTGGTCCCCGCTTTACTTTGTGTGGCAGAGGTGGGGACAGCTCCAGGCTTACACCAGGGTCAGTCCAAGAGTGCAATTAAGAACCAAGAGGCCTACACTCTGCATGAGAGCTGTCTGGTGTCTGCTCCAACAGATCCTGTCCATTAGCAGCTCCAAGATCAGACTGCTCCTGTACCACCCCTGAGTTATCCTCCTGGGAGCCTACAAAGATGCCAGGAGCTTCAGTGGCGAAAGTGCAGCAGGAAGCCACTTGGAAGGACTCAACTTCCAGCTTTGACCTCTGAAAATGTGCTGAACAGAGGAAATCAGATAGGAAGAAAGGAATCTGCTGGACCATGAAGGTGTGGGGCCAGGGGAGAAAGAAACAGCCTCGTTCAAAGTTTCTTAGTTCATTGCAACTGATTTTGCAAGAATTAGATAAGGAGCAAATCTAGAAAGTTGTGATGGCCGTGCACCACCAGCACTAAACTACTGTGAGACCCCGTGGGTTTAGTCATAAAATCAAAGGATCACAGTCAGCTCCAAATTACAGGTTTCTCTAGTCGCAGCCCTGCCTGCTGGAAACAGCCCTAATGTTTCCTTACCTGGAGAGGGTTAAGTTAAAAAGTGCCAAAGCAAAACCTGCAAAGGAGCAGAGAGACTCAGTTCACTGGGGCAAGCCCAGGGTGCTGGTTCCTTGTAAGCAAACAAAAGGGGAGGGCTTGGGTCAAAACATCTCCTGGAGAAGTTCAGCTGCAGCCTTGTATCACAGCGTTGTCCAGAGGTGAATGACAGAGAAGCTGCTTTCCTCCCAGTCTTTCCCAGCACTACCCCAGTCAAAGCCCGGCAGAGGAAACCTCTTTCCCCAGGAGTGGTGGGGAGCAGCACACACCTCCCAGTACCGCACAGCGGAAGAGGTTTGGGTCCTCGGGGTTCCCCAGCCTTCCATCTCCACATGGACGTGTCTGTTCCGTACCTTCCCTGCCCCATCCGCACAGATCACACTGCCCGCGTCTCCGCTTCTATCTTCTGCTCCCCATGTAGGTTCTCCAGTTCCTGGACCTGGGCCACGTTCTGCCTGATGGCGATCTCCGGGCCCCCTCCGTACAGAGTGCTTAAATAAACCCAGGTCTCCTCGGAAATCTGCCCGTAGTCGGCACCTGCAGGGGGCAACGGCAGAGTCTGATGTGCAGCCCTCGCAGGGCAAGGCTGGTGCATCACAGCACAACGATGGCCTCTCTAACCACCTCACCCCCAGGAGAAGCACAGCACGAGCAGCTGCTGCAGCCACACAGGCCAGACCCACCAAAGACCCCACCACTCTGCAGGGCCACCAGGACTCCACAGCAGTGTCCCTCACTGCTGTGGGGTCACTTTGCCTGAGAGAAATGGAGCAGCAATAGCCCTTGATACCAGGGACTGCCTGACCCTCTCACGCTCAGCAGGGAATGACCTCTGAGAGCCTCAGTGGCTAAAACACATACAGCCAGATACCAATCAGAGAGAGACTGAAACTCCCCTCCAGGCTGTCCTTGGAGGGGCAAATTGAGGTGGTCAAAGCAAGGAAAGCGCTGAGATGGCTCAAGCAGGGCACTTGCACAGAATCATCATCCTCTGCAGTGCCATCGTGCTGTGAGACCGCTCAGTCGTGGACAACCAGGTCCAGCAGAACATTCTCCTTCACCTTCCAGGTTCACTACCAGGCAGCAAACACAAGCCTCACCCTGCTTGACTTGCACGTGGCCACCTGCTTTTGTGAGGGCAATCTTGCTGTTGTCAATTGGTCCAGGCGGCTCTGTAAGAGGAGAAGAAACACATCAAAACCCATCCTGCTTTCCACACTGCCACCAGATTCAGGTTACTTCCCAGATTCTTCTGTTAGATCTGCCCTGCCCTGGGGCCCTGCTGGCAGTCTGAGCAGCTGCTGTCTGAGCCTCCAGTCATACCCGTCTGTGCAGTGCCCACTCAGGACCTAGAAAAGTCCTGTTCCCATTCCACCTCTTGTCCTGACCGTCTCCAGCTTCTTACCGTTGTCCTTGCCTTTGACAAAGGCCTCCCACTCACGAAACCACTGCATGCTGATACAGTAGATGACACTTGGAGACTCCTCTGCCTGGAAAGCCTTGTTGAGCTGGGAGAGCAGAGCACAGAGACACACAGGAAGGATTTAGTCACCCCTGAGGACTGGAGGAGCCTCTTCTGTTAACTGTAGGGCAGCCTTGCCCTCCTTCGGAACCCCATATAATTCCGCCACCCTGTGCTGCTGGAACAGGGAACCCCAAGGTCAATCTTCTGCTCACATTCAGAAAACATGGGCAGGAGTTTTCCTGTGACAGGGCTCCACTTCCCACGTCTGCCCTTCAGTGCTGCTTCCCATACGAACCTTGATGAAGGTATCGATTTCAATTCTCCTGCGTTTGGCCAGTGCTTCAATCTCCACTTGGCAAATGGAGCACACGTACAGATGGTTCACAGCGGGGCCACCTCCGAACCTGGGCACAGAGATGGTCAGGAATGGAGAACAGTGGGAGCATGGAAACACTTCCCAGCCCTGCACCCTCCACAGGTGTCTTTTCACACTGCTCAAGGCACTGAGGAAAGAGGTGGCTCTGCATCTGAGTGAAGAGACGGCCTGAATGCAGCGAGGGTCATAGTACTGCTCTGGGACAATGCTCTGATACAGCTTGTGATGGTTTAGATCAGGAGGCTCTACCAAACACCAGCCTGTGCCAGGCTACACCACCTACCATCTATCACAGTATTACAGTATCACAGTATTACCAAGGTCAGAAGAGACCTCATAGATCATCAAGTCCAACCTGTTACCACAGAGCTCAAGGCTAGACCATGGCACCAAGTGCCACATAAGCACTGATTCTGCCTGGGGAAGGGGTTGGGTCGTGGGCCCTGCCTGAAGTGTTCACTGCCAGGAAGGATGAAGTGACCATATTCACCTGTTGTAGAGATATTCCCACACGTTCTGAGGCAGAATCACAACCAGGTCATCGATGTAGTGGTATTTGTTGGGAGGAATTCCTGTGAGGGAAGGCAATGGGGGCGAGTTAACCAGGGAACTTGCTATGGCTGCGTAAAGACACTAATTACAAAAGTCAGATCTCCCTCACTGAAAACTCCCTGATTGTGGAAGCTGCTTCCTCTGCCAACAGCAGACAGTCAAGAGTTCATGAACTGTGGAGGTTTCTCCATTTCTAAACAAGCACTTCATTTCCAATCAGGTTTATAAACCTGAGGGTCCCCTGGGTCAACAGATGAAGCAGCAGAACAGTACAGTGTGGTATCAGCTCTCCTCAGGAGCACCTGCTGCATTTTCCAAATAAACACTGAAGGCCAACCTCGCCAGCACAGCTAAGTGCTGCCTTATCTGCTGTCCACAGGTTTGATTTTAAAACCAGAGAACTGGAAGCTGTTGTTTCCCAGAACTACACAGCCCACTGGGCCTCAGATCCACAGGACAATGGAATAATTATCTCATCTCTCCCTGAGCAGGCTGGAGCTCCTGCTAAAGAAGGGATCCTGCTGCAGTGCAGCTCTATCAGGGCAACAGCTGGAGCTTTTTTGCTGCAGCACAAAGGTAGAGCTGAGAGTTGCAGCTCCAGGCCGCCAGCACTGCCTTACCTCCGTGAGAGCACAGAAAGGTGTGATTGGTGATGGGACCGGGCTCAGCAAAGGTGTTGAACTTATTGAGCCACTCCCGAGAGATGTAGAACTGGAGTAAACTGTGCTCCTTCATGCTGGCCAGGGACACGACTTTCTGACGCTCTCGCACAGCCTCTTCACTGCTTTTCCTTAGGCAGGGAAAAGACAGTTAAGCAACTCCTGAAAACTGCTTTGGCAAAATGCATTTCTAGGCAGTCCGTCGGCAGCGCAGCCAGCGCAGAGCGCAGCCAGGGCAGAGCTCACCTGTAGAACAAGACGTAGGCTTCTGCATTCTGCACCACGGTCTCATGGACTTCGGTGACATACTGGTCATCAAACTCGTACCACTGGCCATTGATCACGTTCTGGCAGTAGGCTATGTAGTGCCCACCTGGAACAGAGAAAACCTGGCACTGCGGGCATTCGGAGCACAGACAGAAGGCAGGGCTGGGACAGTGTCAGCGGCATACACACGATTAGCTGCTGGTAGAGAATGGAGAGAGCCAAAGAAACCCCAGACTAAGGGATAATTCCTGTTCAGGGAAGCCTGGCAGGAGCAGGGCAGCCTGGCATCATCACCCAGATTTTCCTTCCTTGGAAAGAGCCTCTCAGTGAGGCCGAACATCAGGAAAGGGTTGGAGCCAACCTACTGGTCAGGCTGAAACAGCTGCAAGGATCCATCCAAAGGTGCTCGGTTCACTTTTTAAGGGGCAGAGCTGGGAGTGCAGGGGACAGGCTTCACACTGCACTTCACCCCAGAAGAGGTGTTGGCTAGTCCTGGAACACTGTAACCTCTGCTTTGCTCAGGCTCATGCCCTGTTCACCTCTGCCTGTGTTTGGGGAAGAAGGACTTACTGCCTGCCGTGCCCTGGTGACAGATGACTGACAGGAGATCGTAGGTGGTGATCTGGGAGACGCACTCCTTGGCTAGGAAAGGTCGCAGATCCAGCCCTTCCAAGGGGAAGGAGACATGACTGTTGATCTTGAAGGAATACATCACCTCATGCCGGAACCGTTTCAAGTGGATGCAAAGAATCTACAAGATGAAGGACAGAGAACACCACAGTGCAGTTTTGCCGTTGAGTCTGATAAAATATCACTTCTCTGTGTGTCTGATCTTTGCAAGAGTCCTCTGCTTCTTAGTCCTGAATGCTGCTGGCTCATCAGCTTAGAGTGGGGAAGTCTCTTCTGCTCTAGATACAAAACAAATGTCTGTTTCTGTTCTACCTGTGGCTTCCTTACTGCCTCAGCAGCTGCTCAAAGAAAACCAGAAAACAAGAGGCCTTCACTCACCTCTGGCAGCCGGAGGACTTTGCAGTACTTCACTCCATTCCGCAGTCTGCAGGAGAAAAAGAACCCAGCTGTGAGAACTCTCTAAGGCAAAGGGATGCCGATCGGCAAGGCTGGGTCTTGCTCACTTTGAAATCCAAGCCAAATCCTGAATTCCAGCAGGAACACATTCAGACCCATTGCAGCATCCTTCCCAAAGGAAGCTTGGCACGAGCAGTTTGTCATGCTTCTCCTTTCTAGCACAATAGCTGCATTACTGCCAAGCCACATCCCTCTTCATGTCCTCCTTCCTTCCCTTCCCCCTCCATAGCCAGCACTTTTCCAATCTCTGCTCAGTGACCTCTCGAGGTCACAACTCCAGTAATAAGGAGAGGCAGGTTTTACACACCACTTAGCAGAAGAAATGCCCAGGCAGATGGTAGAGCAAAACTTCTGCCAGCAGTAGAGAGAAATAAATTCTAGAGACAGAACCTGATACGGATAACACAGACTTACTTTTTACATCGCTCACAGCTGTACATGTTGTCCCCTGTGGGTGAAGAGAAGAAAGCTGTTAGGCAGCACAACGCTGACAGGGCCACATCTCCAGCCAGTGCAGAGGAAACAACCATCATGGCTGGAAAGGATCTCCATGGTCATCAAGTCCAGCCCTCATCCCAACATCTCCCTAACCCCTAGACCGTGGCCTCAAGAGCTCTAGCTACTTGTTTCTTAAACACCTCCAGGGACAGTGACTTCCCCACCTCCCTGGACAGCCTGTTCCAGTCCCCAACCACTCTCTCAGACAAGAACTTCTTCCTAAGAGCCAATCTAAAGCTCCTCTAAGCAACTTGAGGTCATTTCCCCTTGTCCTATCATTAGTAATTTGGGAGAAGAGACCAGCACCAGCCTCGCTACAGCCTCCTTGTAGGTAGCTGTACAGAGCAATATGGTCTCCTCTCAGCCTCCTCTTGTCTAGACTCAATAACCCCAGTTCCCTCTGCTGCTCTCCACAGGGTCTGTTCTCCAGCCCTCTCCCCACTGCCCTTCTCTGGCCCTGCTCCAGCCCCTCAATGTCTTTCTGACACTGTGGTGCCCAAACCTGGACGCAGTACTCAAGGTGCAGTCTCACAAGTGCAGAGTACAGGGGCACCATCACCTCCCTACTGCTGGTTACCCCGTTCCTGATCCAGGCCAGGATGCCACTGGCCTTCCTGGCCACCTGGCACACTGCTGGCTCCTGTTCAGCCAGCTGTCAACCAACTTCTTAGGGAAGCCGAGATAAAACCAGCCTCTCCCTCAGTGTTTAAGTCCTCTAGAGCTTACAGAGTGGATGGAGAAAGTGAAGAAACCAAGAAGGTAAAGGAGCCACAGCACTCACAACCAACCAACAGCCACATCTGCCCCTTGCTGAAGACACTCTCACCCAGATTCAGAATCAAAAAGCAGAACCACTGGGCAGGTGGGGAAACTCCTTTCTGCTCAGAGCTGCCCAAGTGCCAGGGTTTGGTACCACCATTGTCCCAGCAAAATACGGAGGCAGCAGCCCAGGAGACATAACCCACCTCCAAAACAGGAGTGAAATACTCCTGTGTGGCTTCCTTGTCCTGCACGGACAGACCCCACCGAAACAAACTCACCCTTCAGCTCATCCGCTGCAAAAAAGGCAGCAAGACAGTCCTCCAGCGTCACAACAGGACCCCAAAACCAGCTGGGGATGCAGGACACCACAAACCTGCAGAAGAGAGGGGATTAAGAGTTACCCATCACCATTTGATTTGATTTGAAACTCATCAAGTGATGATGAGTTTCCTCCTAGGCGTGTGTGCTAAGCTCATCACACATGCCAAAGGAGCTGGGAAAGGATTCTTTCCCTCCGCTGATGTTCCTACGGTCATTGCTCAAACTGGAAATGATTTGGAAAATTACACCAGCCATTAATTTGCTCTGGAGGGCAAGACCATGCTCAAGGCAAAGTGCAGGATTATCAGCGTGGCACAAGAGATCTCGAGGTGTGTAACAGAACAGGAGGAGCAGTAACAACTGGTTTTACTGGTCTCACAGACCTGCTAGGTACCACATGCTGTCCTCCAAGGAACACTGACACTCAGCAGTACACAGCACTAGTTTGGGACAGCTGCCTTCCCACACTGCAGGGCAAAGCCCAGAACAAAGAGGCTCGGCAGAGGCACGCACCTCCGGATGTACTCCATGATGAAAGCAATCCAGCCCTGCGAGGTGTAGTTGTCCCCACACGACCCTGTCTTAGCTGGCACGTTTTGGTAGATGGCAGAATGCAGCTTGGCCAAGTCCTCCTTCCCTGGGATGGGGAGTGACAGGTCCTGGAATGTCTCCACTGTTGTAGAAACCTGGAAATATCCGAGAGGAAAAGTTCCGGGTTTCCTGGGTGTGTAATGGAGCTGGGACCTGACCTTCATCACCTTTGATCACTGCTTGGGTTCTCTCTAGGCTAGAAACCTGAGCTGGCAGTAGGAGCAACGTGTGCTCTGACTAATTATACTTCACTGCTGACAGCAGGATGACTTTGTCATGGTTTTTGCAGCACTGGAATCAGTTTTGTAAGGGGACTGTGACATTGCCAGAACTCGAGTAACACAGACAAGCAAACAGATGCCTACAGAGGGGCCACGGCAGGTTTCTCACAGGTCCCCCACCATCCACCTACCACCAGATTAGCAGACCAGACCCACAGAGTTTGGAAGCAGGAGCACCAGTTCCTAAGGAGCTACAAAATGTTGCTCTTTGACTGAGAGCCACCAGGAGACTCACTCTGTCACAGGTGAGACACTGCACCAGGCTGAGAATGGAGCCATCAAAGATGTCAGAAATGACACTGCGATAACGAAGCTCTTTCTTCTTTTTCCCAGAAGCCTGCATCTGGGCTGAAAGACAGACAAGGGAGACCCAGCATGTAGCAACTCCTGCCCTGTCTCTTGTCTCAGTACAGTAGAACATGTGTCAGGTTCTTCACAGGACAAACACAGGCACCACTCGCATGCCAGTGAGACAACGGAACCCACTGTGACCTGACAGGGACAACTCTCCTGCTTCAGGTGGTGGACGAGTGAGATGTCACCAACAGAACCAACACCAACATGCTAGCACTCAGCAAGCAGAAACTGCCTTATTGGAAACCCTGTTTTTATCCTCTTACTACGTCTTTAGAAGCCTGGCCCTGCCACAGACAGAGGGGTTTTCCTGCTTTGATGAGATCTTACAACATTTACCTGGAAGATTTACACTTTATTTCTCCCCCTTCACCTCCCTGTGGAACTTTGGCCTGTTTTTTCCCCTCTGACACTCACCACGTGCTCCCCAGGTGTCTGGTGCTGGAGAGGGCTCTCCACAGCAGGGGCTGGCCAAACACACAGTTCTGTTGAATAACAAACCCTCTCCCTGACACACGTGCGTGGAGACAGAGTGCTCTTCATCCGGCCGGAACATCTGGGCCTGTGCTGACGTCAGCCAAGGGACTGGGACACTGTCATGCCCTTACTGAGCAGCTGTAGGATGGTGGTAGAAGCCCACGCCATTGTGTTGGCTGATTGTGCTGAGGGATTGCAATTTGCAGCATGCTTGGGATGGAGAGCAGTGTGATAACAACAGGAGCCAGGCTCCATTCTGAGGCCTGACAATGCTCCCAGCACTGGATGGACATCTGCAGCCTCAATTCTATTATTGTGAGCCCGAGGCGTCCAAGAGGCAGGAAGCTCCAGTAACACCACGTTACAGTCCCTTGGCCCATGTGCCATGAAATTCAAGTCTGGCAGACAAACACTCACACATCTCCAGGCTCCCCTGAAGGCACAGAGATTGTGCCTGGGGCTTCATACCCATTTTCTTAATAACAAGTCCAGCATGCAGATGCAGACATAGAAATAATTTCAGGCTCCAAGATAAGAGCACAGCAGAACTTCTGTTGTGCCCAGAGCTTGACTTTACCTGCAGGTTTACTGTACTCTTTGCCTACTACTATCTTAGAAAGCTCTGATGTCAGGGGAATCAGCACTTCTTACGACTGTTAATCAAGAATCACAACAGATTCCTGCTCATTTCTGTAATTGAAGGGCTCCCCCCTTCCCTCCCAGCACACACTTTTGGCACTACCTTTCTTGAGGACGTAGGAAGGTCCAAGCCTGGCAGGACTGGAGCGAGGAGGGCTGCTAGAGAGCTTGGAGTGCATTTCATGGTGGACCGGACTGCAGGGGCGTGAGGAGCAGCGCACGTAGGCATCATTGTCAGGTTCTGTTTGGGGAAACGGGGAGGGAGAAGAGCTGGTGAAAAGCCCAGCGACTCTGCTGCAGTCAGCGTGAGCCCAGCTCTGCGCTCCAGCACAGAACCTTTCCCAACACACACAGTTTGGGGTCTGTTCACTGTCCTGCTCGCGCAGGCTGGCAGACACGGCCCCTCCATGCGTGGCGCAGAGTGCACACAGAGCTGTACTTGACAGCTAATAATTACACACTGAAAACCCCACAGGCCGCCATCTTTTCACACTTATGACTAATTAGGTTTTACAGCTTGCTGCTGTATCCCTAATCCACATAAACAGCATTGCTGTCTCCAGTGCCAGCTGGCAGAGCCAGGGTCTTACATAAAGAAGTGTTGAAAGATCGGCTGTGTGCAGTTTGGGGTGACTTCACACCTACGTCTTCACTGCTGCTCTTTTCCCTCACACACAGAAATGCACCAACTGTGCTTCTCCACAGAGCCCCCAGTCCTGCATTAACAGATGCCTTTTCCACAGCTAATACTTCCCCTGGCCAGCCCAGCAGATCAAGCAGTGTGCACATACAGACCCTTTTTTGTTGTTTTTTAATTAGGAGAAGGCACAAATAGAGTGTCTGCAGAGTTGGCAGAGGCAGTTATCAGTGCCCTCAGGACCGAATCTTTACGGAGCTCCACAGCACCGCAGCCCAGCTAAGCACCTCTCCAGCCTACATTCCATTTTCTTCCAGAAGCAACTGTGCCCAAAGCCAGAGCTATTGCCAGGGACACTATAGAGAACCTTGGATGCAAAATCTCTTCAGACCAACAGAAGGAGCAGTCCTATGATGTGTTGCTTGCCACTGCACTACAGCACTGTCCCTGGGTAGGATGCTAACACCTTCTCACAAATAGCATGACTGGGAGAGGAGCATACCTGGTGTCCTACAGGGGCTGGCAGGACGGGGAGCTGGCAGCATCTCAGGTGAGGCCCTGCCATCAACTGGCATCATAGTTGTATCAACATCTGCATCCTCGTCCACCTGCTCTGAGTTGCTGCGCTGATGGGTACAGGAGAACTTTCTGTCCTTCATCCTCTCCTTTTCAGAGATCCCTCTCCCGGCTTCATCCTGGATCAACAACTCTGTCTCTGCCAGGGAGCTGCTGCCCACACTCCCTGTGGTCCGGCTCTGACCATCGCCTTCACCCCTGTCACTGCTTGAGTCACAGGAGAGGAACTCGTCCTCCGAAGGACTTCGGTCACCCTCTCGCTTGTCATCCTGGTCGCTGGTATCCAAATCCCTGGTCTCTGACACAATTGGCTCCTTCAGTTCTTCATGAAGTTGATCCATCAGGCACCGCAGGAACTCCTGAGTGTCCTGAAAGCCAGGAGTAATTCCATGTTACCATCTGCCCAGAAATGGGGCAAAGGAGAGGGGCTAAAGATGAGGTGGCTCCATTCACAGCCTCTTTGGATGCTGCCCACAAAGGTTAGTCACCCCTGCCCCACAGGGACCCTACTCAGCAGAGAGAGCACCGTGGCCATGCAGAAATCATAGAAAGGTTAGAGTTGGAAGGGACCTTAAAGATCACAGAGTTCCAACTCCGCTGCACGGGCAGAGACGCCTCCCACTAGACCTTTATGTACCCAGAAGCCTGTCTGCTAATGAATGTTTTAACACCTAAATGACAAAAGACCCATTTTTCATCTTCAGCTGGAAGACAGGGAGAAGGCAGAGAGCAGTGGCAGTGTGCAAACCATGAGCTTATTTATCAGGGGTTTGCGCTGATAAGAGACAAGGAGAAGCCTAATAAAGGCAGCAGAGAACAGACTCTTACCCACAAAACAGATTTTAGGAACACCAACTTGTGCTCACAGCAATCTCTCTCTTCAAGAGGGCAGATTAAAATCTTTAATAAATGGGACTGGAAACCAAAGCCTCTACAGACTAGGTGCAAGCTCCCACATCCATAATACATGGTGGAAGAGCTGCTTTGTGAGCTTCAAAGGATCTGCTGGTAAGTGACTTGGTATTGTGACAGCTCCAGAAAGTTAATGATGATGCTTCTGTAATTTTATGAAGTCTGGCTTTCAGCCCGTCCTGACTTCCTTTCAACTTTATCTCTTTATAGCTGAGTTTTCCAATCCAACGTACTTCACATCAAAGACACATATACAAGTTCTTTCATTACTCATGACTTCTACCCTCTGTTTGGGTTTGCTGTCAGCATCGGTTTAGATGCACTGTCGCTTCTCTTGTGCGTTTTTCTAATCTCAGTTTGATGTTTACATTTTATTCTAATGAACGAGCACATGAGATAAGCTGATAAGGGCTTCAAAGGGAACAAAAAGATAGGATCTTCAAATAAGAATTATTTGCTCTAATTCCCCAGAAAAAGAATATAGAACATTCCTGTCTTTTACTTTGTCACTACAGATTCGTCCAGGTTTCTCAGCTCTGACATGAATAACCCAACTCTCATATGCGACTGGGTCTAGGTGATCCTGCTCTGGCAGGGGAATTGGACTGGATGATCTTTTGAGGTCCCTTCCAATCCCTAATGTTCTGTGATTCTATAATAGCTGAATCAATAGATCTCAAAAGCCCTTTATGAACAAGGTGACCGTTATCATTTCAGAGATGAGAAGGCCGACACAGGAAAACACAGTGACTTGGTTCCAGTAGGCCAGAGGCAGAGCCTGGAAGAGAACCCAGGTCTCCTAAATCCCACACAAGCACTCCATCAGGCCACCAGCACTGAAGAAAAAAGAACACAACCCCTGAGCTCCAGCTGTAAACTCCCACCACCTCTGGAACAACGGCGTGTTTTGGTTGAGGCCCTACCTGCTGTGCGTAGCCTCGGAACATGGGGTTGACGAGTTTAATTCCATGCGATAGACTGCTTGGAACAACGTAACTCGGGCTGTTTAGATATGGAAAAGAAAAAGATAAGTTAGTTTGCTCACAAGGCCTGGAGCCCATTTGTCTAACAAACCATGGAACTGGGTGTGGTGAGTCCTTGCAGGGGACAACATCTAATTATCTGCCTGCAAAGCCTGGGCATGTATTTCGTTATTAGATGGATGACACAGAAATGAAGCAACAAAACCATCTCACAATCTCCTCAGTCTGTCCTTCCACAGAGACTGTTCCCTAAGAGCACACGTAACTTCAGGCTCTGTCCACTCTTTGAATTACCTCACTGATTCTTTCCAGAGCAAGGCCTGGAACATGATTTGGTTTGGTTTTGCAGCACCACATCTGTCTCAAAGTCTGGCTGACCACCCACTAATGAGGTGAGTCAAACCCCATGTTAC
>VXBP01004866.1:598791-624357 GCA_013400115.1 Rhinopomastus cyanomelas | reverse complement strand
CTTCTCAGATGTATGTGGAACCTCCTCTGTTCCAGCTCACACCTGTTGCCCCTTGTCCTATCACTGGATGCCACTGACCACAGCCTGGCTCCATCCTCCTGGCACCCACCCTTTCCATAATTATCAACATTAATGGGGTCACCCCTCAGTCTCCTTTTCTCCAAGCTCAAGACACCCAGCTCCCTCAGCCTTTCCTCAGCAGGGACATGTTCCACTCCCTTCAACATCTTCGTGGCTCTGTACTGGACTCTCTCTAGCAGTTCTGTGTCCTTGTTGGACTGAGGGGCCCAGAACTGGACACAAGATTCCAGATGTGGTCTCACCAGGGCAGAGCAGAGGGGGAGAAGAAAAAGGCTGATCTGAATCTGTTCCCGGTACAAGGAAGAGATTGTGGAATTAGTTCTCAGCAGGGTGGCCAGAGAGGATTTTAGGATGTGAGCTGTCAGAATGATATCACTGAGGAGAATAAAGGCTGTGACCTGCCTGCCCATGCTTGAAGTACAATAGAAATCACATAGTCTTCCCTCACACACTCATCTCAACATGAATCTTGTCTCTAGCCACAAGTTGCTGTTCACTCAGTCTCCTACTGCAAAACTTCTGTTGCCCTAAACACTCATTTTATTGCACCTGAGTTTTCTTTGCCAGACTCCTAAAGGTCTCAGATTAGAGGTGACACTTCTGGTGTTTAGTGAGGTCTAACCAAGACTCTACAGAAGGGCTCTGATGCCTACCAGTTAGAGAGAGCCTGAAGTGCTGCATTCATGTAGCAGGAGTTCCCAAGATTTTTCATTCCAGTAAGGCCTGAAGCACAAACAAGAGAGGCATGAAACACTTCCAGACCTGCTGCTTTCTGCATCCCTCCCGAAGGAGAGGGAGTTCAGCCTTTTCTACACAGTCTCCACACTCTGCTCCTAGGAACTTCTTGGTGCAGATCCCACAGATCATAGTGCTGCCCTCATAGCTCTTTCATCAGCTCAAGGCAGTTACCTCTTGGTTTCAAATCGTCGTCTTCTGATTCAGATTCACCTTCATCAGCCACTGCAATTGGAACAGCTTTCAGAGGGTGAGCAGGCAATGGAGACTCCTAGATTAAAGACAGAGAAATAAGCATCAGTGGGAGACTTGCTTTGAAAGATGGGTTGTGAGAGACATTATCTTACATGTAAATCAGACTCTGGAAAGAGAAGGGCCAGTGGCACCATTTACTTTTCTCACTAATGCAAGGAGGGGGTGGAAGTGATACCACTACAGCTTCTGGGACACACGACAAGAGAAGACTCAGGAATATGCAGCAGCATCACCAGAACATGTGTTTCTGGTCTGACACCTAGAACTTCCAGGGGCTGTGCACTGACAGTGAAGATCTGACAGCTGTTGTGATTTCTCTGAGGAACAGATGTCCCATGAAAGCAGAAACATCAAAAAAACAAGTCAAAAATGGAAACTCAGGTCACTTGGAAGCCTTCCTGCTGTGACAGCCTCTAAGGCAAGGCTACAGGTAGCCACTTTCTGCGAAAGAGTTCCTATCCCAACAAAAACCTGGCCAATGGTGGAAACCACTTGGCTAATTTTGCAGCAGGTAAACAAGAGCCCTGCCATCAGACCCAGACCCACCTGTTCAGGGAACTTTGCTGGCAGTGACTGCGTGTGCGCTGCCAGCCGCTGCTCCAGGAACACCTCCTTCTCACAAGCGTAACACCAGATGCGGAAGGTGGTCAGATTCACCGTCAGGTTGTGCTTCTTGGCCTAAAAATGAAAACGTGAAATAGTTAATCTCACTGCACAGCCGGCTCAGCGTGAAGCACTGGACTACCAGGGCAGGGTAGAGGATCAGGTAATTGGAAACTATGTCCTGAGAGTGACAACAGAGGAAAGGTCACCTGTGCGTGAAGTGTGCTGTGGTCAGCAAAGGACTCCCCACAACCGACATAAGGACAACCGATCTAGTGAGAGAAGAGAGCACAAGCACAAATCAGACCCTTCACAAAACAGTCTGCAACTCAGAGCTGATCTTGCCACTTACCTGATTTTTATTCGGGGCCCAGAATAAAATGGATCACTGGAATTGCCTGATTTGAGGAAGAGGACCTGGAACCAGGTTTGCACCCTCATTCCAAGGCAGCTGCTCCATGGGGCAGCTCCCCTGAGCAGTGTCAAAATGTCTGGGCATTCCAGTGGAAAAATAATCTGCCCTGCCTGCCTGCCCCTTGCCATTCCTTTCTGCACCACTGCCCTGAGCAATCTCTTCTGAGGTCTCACCCTGACAGCCACCCTTCAGAGCTGCCAGCAGAGGCAGGACCCAGCCAAGTCAGTGCTGGGCATGTTACTCATTCCTGCTGGGACTACCAGGGCCAATCACCTATGAGGAGTGAACATCTTGGCTGGCAGCTTTGGCCTTTAATCTAGGGAGGTTTGTCCTTCGAATCCATCAAAACCCAGTGGACAGTTCTCTTGTGAGTCGCCTCTTTGCTTCCCACTCTTTTTTACTTCCAATACTTTCTTCTTTTAAAGAATCAGTACTACAAGAAGCCCCACAAGCAGCACACAAACAAGAAACCACTGTTACCTGAAGACAAGCCCAGAGATTTGGTCCCACAGCTCCACAAGACTGGCAAGTTCCCTGCATATTGGAGATGAAAGAAGGTTCGTTGACTTGGTTTGTTTTTAGGTAACCTAGTCCTTCAAAAGTGGTAAACTTCTTTAGTAAACAGGCTAAAAGGGAAAGGACTGACAGGCAGAACAGCCTGTACCTTGGACTTGAGCAGCAGATCATCCCTGGTCACCTCTCCTATGGAATCCAGGTGAGGGCAGATGTCACTTGTATCCCCCATTTTCACCCGTGCTCACGGGCAGGGACTCTTCTCAGGCAAGAAAGGAGTGTTCCTACAGCTCCTTGTCAGATTGGCTCTCAGACTGTAAGAAGATAAACGAGCAAGTTCTGTGTGTTAGAGGCTGTGATATCCATCTTTCAGGCTCATCTAAATCTGGAGCCAGCGATATCAGCTATCACAGCTCTCACTGTAGCTGAGTGGCTGCACTGTGCTATCGCAGCAAGCGAGCCAGGCAATGGGGTGGAGAAGGAAACCTGAATAAAGCTGATAACCTGTACGTGTGATGTGAACTGCAGGGAGGTGCTCAGTGCACAGGCACAGCTTCAGCAGCACAACCTCTAACTCGGTGCTGGGTGCAGACAGGGATGAATTTGCTGGACCCTCAAAATGAAAACAGTGGCACAGTGACCCACTGACCACCCGCTCCTCAACCTTAGACTGTTGGGATGATGCAGCATCTCTGAATGAGCAGTCCTGTGGCAATAAAAACCCCTCCCATTAACTGCTACGTGCGTTACATTCACAGCTGGTCCTGTCCACCACCAACACTCCTTGAACCTGAGCACGCTGCTAAGCTGCTGTTTCCCCCCAAAACCTGGGTGTTGTGTGCTGGCTCAGCGATAGGCTGGGAAAACAAAGGCAGCGATCTGCACTGCTTCCCTCTGCCAAACACACACCCACAGCACCAAGAGATACAAATCTAATTAGCTCGTTAGCATGGAACTTAGATTAAAAGTGAAAAGGCACTGCAGCCCAGGACGTGTGTGTTTTGTTTCTGGTGTCTCAGGGCTTCGCACGACCTGTGCTGATCTGAATCCAACGTGTAGTTATTGCACTACTCTGCCAAACCTTCAAAATATGATTCAAGTTGTAAATGAAGCTGGGCAAGAGGGATTTAGACTTTAGTGATCAGTAACACAAATAACCAGTCCTCAGCCTCTGAGGAAGTCACCGTTTGACAGGAAGATTTTTAACACCACTGAGCCACAGAACTCTCAGAGATGGTCCAACAGCTACCAACACTGTTCCCCCAGCTCCTACACCCAAGTACAGCTACACAATCAACCCTGCCATCGTGGTCCACGGCTAAGGAAAAGCCTTTCGACATGTCTCGGTAACACGCAGCTATAAAAAGAGATGGGCCAAGGCTGTGTGTCTAAAGCATAGCTGAAATAACCTCTCTTCAGTAAAAATACAAGTGATAGGAACAACACAGGATCCCAAATATTGCTGTTGGCTGGACATGAAGCAGATCTGAGAAGCCCACATCATTATCAAAAAGCAGTGGAAAATTCTGATGGTCTTAATGAGTCCAGCAGCACAGTTGCTCCTCTCTGTTGTTTTCACATTTTGAGGACATTCAAAAGAATTTCCACTGATGGGGGGAGGAGGGAAAGGGTAAATGAAGAAGCCTTATCAGCTACACCTAAACCCCGACCTGGGGAGCCGAACACCTTGCCCAGCACCTTGCCATGGCAGAACACAAACCTCAAGGATAACCTTACAACAATGTTTTTCCAGCACCCTTTGGAACAGAACGACCTGAACTGGAGCAGCAAAGCACAACTGGAGGAGGAAGGGATCCTATTTGCATACTAGGAAACACCACAGTGATTATAACCAGGACCTCAGTAACCTGCGAGGTGCTTCACAACCAACCCAGCAATTTTGTGCAGCTTCACAGAGAAGCAAAGCAGTATCATGTAAAACATGTTGATTTAGAAGCGAAGTGACAGGAGCGCAGTATCCTCAGCTGACACTTAAAACTGGGACACTTTCAGCCCCTTCATCAAAACCAACCCGTTTTCCCAAACTGTCAGCTGCTCCCCTTCCCAGATCTCTTACCCCTTTCACAGACATTTCCAAATCCTAGTGAACTAAATGTTCTAAAATTCACTCCATACCCTTCCCCAGCTACCTGGGAACTGCTTTACTTCAGTACACCCTCGTAGATGCAGATGGGTTCAGCTCACTGCATGGAACCACCCCTCTACACAAAATCAAAACCAGACCTTTAGCCTTCCTGGCACAGGGATGCTGATCTTAAAACCCAGGGCTTCTCTTTTTCACCTCTCAGCCCTGACTGAAAGCATCAGCGAAGGTTCGGAAGGAACCATCCAATCCCCACCTGCTCATGGCTCTGCTCTTAAAAGCTTTAGCTGGCGCACACAGCTCTCAAACGCTGCTCAGGAAATGGAATTTCATCAAAGCCCTGCCAGGGAGCTCAACTCTGCTTGTCCAAACGTACCGGGTACAATGAGAAAAGAAGGTACCTTCAGACAAGTCCTTCAGCCTGTCTTTCTCAAGCACCACTGTGCACGAGCAGGACATGAACGTGTCAGAACAATTTCACTGCAACCTACTTTCAGCTGCTTCAATTGCTGCCAAAGCCAGTGTCTCTGCCTTCTACAGTAACACATTTCTTGGGAGTGGTTTTGCTCAAAACAACTGCGTGGATTTGTACCACAGCCTAGAGGCTGCTGTCAAGAATTTCTGACAGACAGAGACCAACCGAGTGACTGCACGAAGAAAAGAAATCCCAGCGCTGCTCATCGGCCAAACAGCTACCAGGTCTGCTCACTGATCTTGCATAACCCGCCAAGATAAAGAAGGATCTGCAGTTCTTAGCGACGTTTTAAACTTGAGATCCTGAGGAAATGTTTGCTGGACTGCCCTGCTGACGAGGAAAAACCAAAGCGTGGTGCAACGGACTCTCAGCTCGACACAAGCACAGCACCACACACTGGAAACGCAGGAGCTTTATGTAGAACAGGCAAAAGAGAGCAGCTTTGAGCACATTTATTACCCGAGGTCACAAGCCGGAGGCGCACACAGATTTAGCTTTTAAGGAAACAGCACGTTTTGGACCCCTCCTTTCAGCCCACTACGTCGCTCGCCAAGCGCAGCAGACCCCTAGAACACAAATGCCCTCCGAAAAGCCGCTGCAGCTGCTAAATGCGAGTACAGTTACCACCGACAGTCCTGGGTTCGAACCGCTACGTTCGGGCAGGACGAGCGGATCGCAGGTGGCAGAGGCCGCTGTAGCCCCGCGGACCCTGGGGGGAACCGGGCCGGAGCCCCCCCGGCCGCTGCTGCTGCATCATCCCCGGTGCGGCCCGGCCGCTCCACACCCCCCACCCCGCCACCGCAGCCGTTGACAGAGCCCGGCCCCGCCTCCCCCCGGCCCCTCTCACCTGCGGGATGCCCGAGCCGCCGCCCCCCGCCCCTCACACCGCGCGCCGAACAGGCCGCTGGGCCCCTAGCAGCACGGGGAGGCGGCGGCTGAGCGGCAGGAGCGGCGCAGGCCGGGGCAGCGCCGCTGCGGGGCGGGGCGGAGGGAGGAGTGAAGGGAGGGGAGGAGGCGATGGCGCGGCCAGGGCTGGCCCCAGGCTCAGCCCCGGGCGGGGCGACCTGCGGCTCAGCTCGGACTGACAGCTCAGGGCGCAGAGGCGGGGACCTCGGCCCGATGGAGGAGCCGGAGACAGCAGGAGGCGCCGTTTGCCCGGGGAGGCGGGAGCTGCCCCCGGGGCTGTGCCCGGCCGAGGTGCTGGCGGAAGGGCGGTGCCGCGCGGCTTCGTCGCGGCGCTCTGACATCAGCGCGATGCGACGGGCCCGCGCGCAGTTGGCGGCGGTGGCGGAGTTGTGGGGCGGCAGTAGCCGCGGCCATGCCGGGCCAGAAGTGCTTCCGCCGCCGGCAGGAGGACTCCGAGGAGGAGGAGGAGGACGAGCAGGTTGCTGAGGAGGTCAGGTGGGTAGGGGCCGACGGGGAGATCTTGGGGCTGCCATCCCGGGGCTGCGACGGCCCGGCCTGGCCCCCAGCCCCAGTAGTGGCGAGGCGGAACATTGACCTGTCCCCGGGAGCTTCAGGAGAGGGGAGACCCGTTCTGCAGAGGCCCCCTGCCCGGCTCCCCCCTTACCCCGGGACGTGCCAGTACGGGGACGGGCGGGCTTGTATCCGGAACAGGGCAAGGGACAGCCCGGGAGCCCCCGCCAGCAGTCCCCCAGCGGCCGCCTCTCCCGGGTGCTTGGATTTCCCATTAAGTTTGTTGTCAGTCACTGGAGCACGGAGGTGGCTCCACAGCCGCTCTGTTCCATTACCTTCACCTGACAGCTGCGGCCAGTTCTGCTGGAAATCGAGAGTTTTGTTAGCTCCCCTTCTTGTCGTATCCTGTTGTTACTGTTGAAGGGGTGACGGTTTCTTGCAGTATTCGATGGTGCTTGGCGGCCTTCTATGGACGGTGTTGGCTGAAGGTCTCAAAGGGCTCAAACCCTTGCTTTGTTCCCATCCTGTCTCAAAGCTTTTCAGTGCTTGTGGGGCTGCTTTCCTCAAATGAGGCAAGGCACCTTAAAGGGCCGTATATATACATCAGGTGTCATGCTGGTTTTGTTCCAGTTGCTTAAAGAAAATAGAATAGAAAAGATTTAATCTGTGATCCGGAAAGTGGACACTAATGTGCTGAGGTTTAGGGCAAACTGCCTAGAAGATACCATGTTACCTGCAGAAAATCAGCTGAATTCAAACCAAAGCATCAAGTACTAAATCAAATAACTGTCTTGTCTTCAGGTTAAAAGTTGAGGAAGCTAAAGAAGTTCAGAGCCTCAGAAAACGACCAAATGGGGTGAGGTAAGAACCCCAAAGCTGTGTTTTGTCTGATGCTGTAGTGTCTCCGTGAACTTCACTCTTGTCTTGTACCACTTTTCATCAAAGCCTGGCCCATGTCAGACAGTGCCCAAATCCTGGTCTTGATAGAGGAGGTTCTGCACTGACACCTGAGGAAAAGGAGGAGTCTGCTGTCAGTTTACAGAGAGCAGACTCTCTTCTGTATCCCAGCCACAATGAAAAATGTTAAGATGGGGGTTTACCATTAAACATATTCTCACTATACCCCTGCTGTACCACAGGCATGGTTCAAATTGGGCACATTCACACCTCCTCCATCCTAATCCCCCTCATCTAGTGCTGCTGATGAGCCTGTTGAGACAGGCACCAGCAATGAACTGTTGTTCATCTCGTTTTGGTGACTTGCTGTAAATCTGCCTCCTCACCTCTGGTTTCTCTGTCCATGTGGAGGGATAAAGTAGATGGACAATGTTGTGTTAGTGCAGTGTGTGAGACCATCTGCGGGGGTTAGAGGACAACAAAGAAATGCAGTTTCAACACGTGAATTTGATTTATTTTCTTTATTCCCCTGACTAGCGCTGTAGCTCTGCTTGTGGGAGAGAAGCTGCAAGAAGAAGCAACACTTGTGGTAAGTGACACTTTGACCTCACCACTAAGATTTCATGATGTGAAAACTTCAGTGGGGTCCAGCTGAGCACTATGTGAGTCTGGCCTGAAGCAGGATTGGTGTCACAGCTCAATATGTAGATGTTCTCTGCGTTTGTATCTGGATTGTGAAGATGAGCATTAAGCTAGAGGGAAGCCGTAGGGTTTCTCATGATTTCTTATTTTACAGGATGACCCATTTAAGATAAAATCTGGAGGAATGGTGGACATGAAGAAGCTGAAAGAAAGAGGCAAGGACAGGTGAGTGTGTGTGAGCTCTGAAGATTACAGCTATGATGAAGTAACCAGGTGCTGTGTGGCTTCAAAGACTTTAACGTAACATAGTTTGGCCAATTCCTGTTACCCTAACACACGCACCACACCCCCCCACCCCACAGAAACTTGTAAAGATTGTGGTTTCCATTTAGGATTAATGAAGAGGAAGATCTAAACTTGGGAACTTCCTTCTCAGCTGAAACCAACAGGCGGGATGAAGATGCAGACATGTAAGTTGTGCTGCCTCACGTCTGGGAGGTTGGGTTTCAGGTTGGGTGTCCTGTCACAATTAACTTCTTTCTGTCTTGGATTCTGAGTTGTCCCAGAGCATCTTCCCAGTTCTCCCTGAAGCTTTCACTTGCTCTTTCACTTCCTGGCTGCCAGGCTTGAGAAGGCTTTTGGTGGCCAGAGATGGGAGATGCCAACCACTCAGTCCATGTGCTGGTGTTAAGTAGCTGTGGGAGCCTTTGCTGCTGGTTGTGATCTGCTGGAGGATCTGATCAGTTGTTGTTCAATTGCTTCTTGCAGCTGGTGTTAGCTGAGTTGGTTTGGAGAGATGATTAATTCCTGTCTCTTAACTTGGGACAGTGATGCAGCGGTGCCCAGCAGTGCTGCGGCAGGGTACAGAAAACAGAATTAAACACCGTGTGTCCCTCGTTTGCTGCTGTTTAGGATGAAGTACATTGAGACTGAGCTGAAGAAGAGAAAGGGGATTGTGGAGAATGAGGAGCAGAAGGTGAAGCTTAAGAACGCTGAGGACTCTCTGTATGAGCTGCCAGAGAACATCCGTGTCTCCTCTGCCAAGAAGACTGAGGAGATGCTGTCCAACCAGATGCTGAGCGGCATTCCGGAAGTGGACCTAGGAATCGAGTATGTGATCACACCTCTGTTGGGCATGGGCTGAATTGTTGGGGTGAGCAGCTGTTGATGGCAGAGCAGGGGTCTGACTGGATTTGACAGCCTCAGTTGGGCTCTGCGATGGCACTGAGCATTATTCTGGACTGGGGTGGTATCTAGCACAGGGATAGGGCTCCAGTGCAGCTCCATCGCGTGACTTGTGCGAAAAGGCTCTTAATTGTTGAATCTAGCAGCTTTCTGGAGGAATAGGTTATACTCCGTACTGAGAGAGAGTCTGAGCTTCCTTTTTGCCTGTTTCTATAGCACTACCTCCTCGCAAAAACCACATCAGACCCATCCACTGAGCACTTCTATGCCTGTGAATATTTATTCTTTGTTTTCCTTACAGTGCAAAAATAAAAAACATCATCTCAACCGAAGAGGCCAAGGCCAAGCTGTTGGCAGAGCAGCAGAACAAAAAGAAAGACAGTGAAACTTCCTTTGTTCCCACCAACATGGCTGTTAACTATGTCCAGCACAACAGATGTAAGTGTCTCTGCTGACATAGGTGTGACCCTCTCCTCCACTGAAGAAAAGCTGGGGCAGAGTCTGGTGCAGGAGATGTTAGTTCATGTACCGGCACGAGCAGCTGTCTGGGTGCTCACGCAGACCCCATCTGGCTTGGTCTTTCTCTTCCATCGTTCAGCAAGGAGAAGGACGTGTTAGTCGTGGCTGGACTTTCTGCTCCTGAGCTCCCAGCTGACACTGCCTCCAATGTCAAACCTTTTTCCTTCTGTTGTGTCTTGTATGAGTGCTGGAAATGCCTGTCTGTCTGCGAGTCGGAGTGGTGGTTTATGGATTGAGAGAATCCATTTTGTAGGCTGCCAGTGCAGGCCAGGTGGTCAGGCAACCATGGACCTTCCTAGACAGGAGATGGGAATTAATTTCCGGGAGAGCCTCTCATACTGGAGTCATCTGGAGGAAGGGCAGCCTTCTGCTGCAGCTAACCATGCTTACAGCAATGATTGGGTGTCCGAGTTGTGTGTTCTGAAGTAAATGAGTCTTTGGGCTGCTTCTGATGAAATAGTGCTACTGAGATTTACTCTCTCCCAACGTGCAGTTATTGATTATCTGTAGAAACAAGTTACAAGGATTTGTGTCTTGTGGGTCTGTGGCTTCTGCTGAAGATCAGTTGCCACAGGAGTGTGCCTGTCTGATTAACACTGCTCCAGATAATAATCTGATGTTTTCCTGCTTTCAGTTTATCACGAGGAGCTAAATGCACCAGTGCGAAGGAACAAAGAAGAGCCAAAGCCCCGTCCACTGAGAGTGGGGGATACAGAGAGGCCAGAACCTGAGCGTAAGTTCTTGATCAGGAGCGTCCTGAGGGGAGACACTGAAACTGTTTAGGGGTCTTGCACAGAGAAATGATTGAGCTTTTCCCTCCTCTTCTGTGGGTGTGCTGAGATAGTGGGGAAATGGAGCAGTCAAAGTCCATGAGAGGCTGCTGCACTCTCTGTGCTGTGGCAGGTCGTGCACGAAGCCCTCTGGGTGGAGGATGCCTTCAGAGGTGCCATGGGGTGCAACAGCAGAGGTCACACTTGAGATGTGTTGGTAGAGCTGGCTGACAAGGGTTAGATGAAAGGTAGGATGACTTAGGGGGTCTTGACAGCTAAAGCAGTAATAACCTTTCATAGCAAGGGGCTGAGTAAGGGAAGTAGTGGAGTTAAGGAAATGTCTTCTAATAAGATTTCCTTCCCTTTCTTATGAAGGATCTCCTCCAAATCGCAAGCGCCCGCTCAACGAAAAAGCAACAGATGATTATCACTATGAGAAATTCAAGAAAATGAATAGACGATACTGATGGACATGGAGTGAAATCTGCAGTTGTTCTTATAAAAGAGTAAAGGATTTGGGGTCAATGACCTGAAATGGAGTTGGGAGAGTCACTGCCTTCACGTGCCGGTGTTACCTACAAAGCTTTTCTTGTGATCTTGTAGTGAATCGGTTTGCAGGTGTTTGTGAACACTTTGGCCTGTAAAATCTTGTATATAGTTTATTTTTAGTTATGAATCTTTTACAAGAACAGGAGCTTCCACGTTTGGCATTTTTTAGTGAGAAAATAAACCTGTTTTTACAGATCCTTTCCTCCTAAAAAATATTGGGGGAAAAAAGAGATCGTTTAAGACCTGCAGTGCCGTTTGCCTTGTAAATATAAAAGGAAGATTTGAATCTGCTTTTCTTGGATGCCACTTTGTAAGCGACTTCTTTGTCCCTGAGGACCATTGCTGAGCAGTGTGTAAGGCCAGGACGCTGTGGAAAATAACAGAAGATTGCTGAGGACGATTGTAAAAACGCTCGAGTGACTTGCAGCTGAGGTGTTGAAACCCGCTCCTTTCATTCTGATAGTTGTCTTGTGTTTTTGACAAGTAGAGCATCTTTGTTCAGATTACAGAGATCTGTGATAGACTCAGAGGTACCTTATGTGAATCCAGTTGAGATTCCTGCCCTGCTGTGGGCAAGATCAAAGCACAGTTGAAAGCTACACAAACCCCCTGTAAGACACAAGAGGAAGCAGCAGATTTGAAAGGTTTTTGTACTTTAGCGAGGACTGAGCTTCTCAGTGCCTGTATCCCTGCCCAGGTGCTGCTTTGGAAATTCCCCTGTTTGCAAGGTAATGAGAATAAATTTGCTCTTTGTGTTTCTTTTGTGGTTGTTCTATGTCCTGCCTGTGTCAGCTCACACAGATGCAACAGCAGTGAGTTCAGTGCCTGCTGATCCTCAGCCTCTCCGGGACAAACCACAGTGTTGGCTATGCCTGGGGCTGCCTGGCTGAGTCTGTCAGCCAGCAGATTCCCATCACCAGGAATTTTGTATCATATGCTGGTTGGTTTTTATCTTTAGATTTATTTTTCTAGTAGTTCACTGCACTTTATTTCAGCTGTGAGGAATTGCATCATGCTATAGCTGTTGGATATATGTTAGTAGTTTGCTGATTGTGTACAGTTCTGGGCCACTCAGTTCAAGAGAGATGTAGAGCTGCTGGAGACAGTCCAGCATAGGGCAACAAGGATGATGGAGGTGGAGCACCTCCATTATGAGGAGAGGCTGAGGGAGCTGGGTCCTTTAGCTTGGAAAAAAGGAGACTGAGGGGTGACCTCATTAATGTCTATAAATATGTGAAGGGTGGGTGTCAGGAGGATGGAGCCGTGCTCTTTTCAGTGTCAGCTAGTGATAGGATGAGGAGCAATGGTTATAAGCTGGAACATAGGAGGTTCCACATCAATATGAGAAGGAACTTCTTCACAGTGAGGGTGACAGAGCCCTGGAAGGAGCTGGCCAGGGTGGTTGTGGAGTCTCCTTCACTGGAACTTAAGACCCACCTGGATGTGTTCCTGTGTAACTTGGTCTAGGTGATCTTGCTGTTGCAGGGGGATTGGACTAGATGATCTTTCAAGGTCCCTTCCAGTCCCTAATGATTCTATGATTCTGGCTACTGGTGCTGGTCAGGATGTCCCATGGCTGGACAGATGCTGGACAAAGCTGTCATGGGGAGTGGAAACTCGAGGGTGTGGGGGACAGCCCTGCGTTTTCCTCATTGTTCAGGACAGAGGAAAAGCCTCTGCACCTGGTAAAGGCATGAGTTTGCCCCGAGCTTGTGCATGCCTGGAGCAGGATTCCCCAAGAACCTTTGACCAGACCCCACACCCCCCTCTGAACTCAATTAAATGCAGGGCCCTGTGTGAGGCTGCACTGTAGCTGCATCCTTGCTCCTAAGGTTGGGCACTGGAACAGGCTGCCCAGGAAGGTGGTGGAGTCCCTGGAGGAGTTTAAAAAACGAGTACCTAGAGCACTTGAGGTCTAGGGGTTAGGGAGCTGTTGGGATGAGGACTGGCGTTGGTGACCCTGGAAGTCCTTTCCAGCCACTGCGATTCTCTGATTCTATGATGATTCCAGAGAGACCGCGGGGCCTCAGGCTCCGCCCAAGATGGCGCCGGCTCTCAGCGCCGGTCCCGCCTCTGCCCGCACCCAAGATGGCGGCTGCCCGCACCCAAGATGGCGCCGGCCCTCAGCACCGGCCCCGCCTCTGCCCGCACCCAAGATGGCGGCTGCCCGCACCCAAGATGGCGCCGGCCCTCAGCACCGGCCCTCAGCGCCGGCCCCGCCTCTGCCCGCTCCCAAGATGGCGACAGCGGCGGAAGGGAGGTTGCGGGGCGGAAGCGGCGGCGGGACGGCGGGGCCGGTCGGGCCATGAAGCTGCTGCGGGCGGCCCTGGCGCTGCTGGTGCTGCTGGGGCCGGCGAGTGCCGTGGAGCCCATTAGCTTGGGGCTGGCGATTGCAGGCGCCGCCGCCTCGGCCCTTACCGGCTTCATCTCATACCCGCGGCTCTACTGCTACTTCAGGGAGTGCTGCCTGCAGTGGCAGGACCAACGCGCTGCCGCTGGTGCGGGGACGGGGGATGCGGGGGGCCCGGGGAGCCGGGCAGGGCCTGTGGGGCCGCCTGTTGGGCCTGTGGGACCTCCTCGCAGTTGACGTTGTCTCTCTCCTCCAGGGCTGCAGGAGAAGCTGGACAAACAGCTGTTCGGGCAGCACCTGGTGAACAAGGTGGTTGTAAAGGCCGTGAAGGGCTTCTTGAACAACACCAACAGCAAAAAGCCTCTCGCCCTCTCCTTGCACGGGTGGACTGGAACAGGCAAGAACTTTGTCAGCAAGATCATCGCCGAGAGCATTTACAAAAGGGGGCTGCACAGTAAATACGTCCATCAGTTCGTGGCGACTTTACACTTCCCTCATGCTCACAGCATCAACCTCTACAAGGTACGAGGGTGTGTTGGCACCCGGGGCGCTGCCCTGCTGTGGCGACTGCTATATTGAGTTGTAAATGCGATGGCACTGTCAGTGCTAGGGGGTGAAACGTTATTTTATACCGTAAAACGTAGCTGGTGCCAGTTCTGGATAAATCTGAACATCATGATCTTGGAGGTCTCTTCCAACCTGGATGATTCTGTGATCATCAGGACTGTTCTTCCTGTGGATGTAAAGCTTTTTGCGTGTGTTTTGAGCCACTGTTTATGGAAGAATAGAGTAAACATTAATTTCATGGTATGCTTTGCTTTGACTTGTGGTGGCTCAGAGTCAACACGATGCAGCAGGTTTCCGTGGTTAGGTGATAGGTTGCTGATGGGCACCACGAGAGACAAGTAATTCATGGCTCTGGGGAACTGTTTGGTGACCTCAGGTGTGTCAGGTACTGTGGGAAGATAGAGCCTGTGCTCTCAGACATGGGGGTGCTTCTCTTTCACTGCACACAGCAGGTTATTTAGTTTTGCTGTGGCTCTGTCTCTCAGCTGTAAAACCAAATCACAAAACGCTGTTGTCAGAAAGGCACAGATAAACGTATGTGGAATTATTTTGCCAGTTTGCTAAGTGTCAGCACAGTTCTGTAGGTAGATACCTTGTGGAGATGTGGAGAGGCAGCTCAGATGTGTGTTTTCTGGTTGGTTTGGGGGTTTGTTTTCTAACTTTGTCAATGGCAGTTTGAATGAGTGCGGCTGCCCTCTGTGGTACTGCATGCTTGTGTTCAGTTCACATGTGAAAAATGGGAACTGGATGTCTGCGAGTCTGCTTTATAAATGGAGGAAATATCTGTTTCCTCTTTTACAGGCAACTTTTTATCTTGCAACTGAGAAGCTGTAGAACAAAGTGGATCCTTTTCTGCTTTTGTTTTGAGTTAACCACACTTGTGAAACTTGCTGCTCAGGGCAGCAAAAGGAGGAACTGTTAGTTTTTATTCACTATCCACCCAGTGCCACTTGCCTGGGCTGCCTGTGCTGTTCAGAAACAAAAAGGGAGAATCATTGAAAATACTCACAACAGTTACTTCTCATCCATCTGCCAGCAGAGCAGCCCTTTTTTTTCCCCCAATCGCTTTGTTATTGATCTTAAATGCAGTGCTTAGGTCAGAGAACCTTTAAAGATAATGAAGCATTAGCCCTTCTCAACTATATTGTGTTTTACGAAGGGCTTGTTATTGTCTTAATCCTGAATTGTTAGAACAATTGAGCTGAGAATTGATCTCTGTTTCTCCTCGTGGCAGTATCTCTAGGTGCGGTTCAGGTAACAGATTTAATCTCATTCATAGTTTTGACCCCTAAGGAGGTTTAGGCCAAAGTGCTCCCAAAAGGAACCATGTGGCCCGTCTGGGCTTTGCTTTGTGCTGCTGTTCCCCGGTGGTTTCCAGCCTTTGTCATACTATGCTCTTTCATTTTTGTTGTTTACAGCAATATCTTTCTCACAGGATTTCTTGCTTGCCCCATCCTGCCTCCTGGTGTCTTAAAACTTCTCAGAACCAACATGAGATTTTATTAAAGTTCTGTTTACAGCTTTTAACCATGATTTAGTCAAGCCAAAGCCATTGAAATGACACAACTGAACCGCTGCCCAGAGGCGTTGTGGAGTCTCCTTCTCCACAGCAGGAGTCATCCTTGCTATGGCAGATTGGACTAGATGATCTTTCAAGGTCCCTTCCAATTCTTAATGTTCTGTGATTCTGTAAAATGACTCTTCTAGGATAAAGGTCAATGAGCAGAAGTGTCATTTTCTTTTGAAAAGTGACTTTTCAACACCAACTCTTTCAGCATCTTTTATTTCTGTGCCGCTCAGGACCAGCTGCAGTCATGGATTCGGGGAAACGTGAGCATCTGTCCCAGATCACTCTTCATATTTGATGAAATGGATAAAATGCACGCAGGGCTCATTGACTCCATCAAGCCCTTCCTGGACTACTACGAACTTCTGGATGGGGTGTCTTACCGACAAGCCATCTTCATTTTCCTCAGGTAAGAAGCAGCCCCTCGGGTTTGCTGTACTGTACACTCGATGACTTTTAAAACTACCCCTAGCTACAGTCTTTGTTTTTGCTTTATTTAGCAATGCAGGAGCTGAAAAGATAACAGAGGTGGCACTGGACTTCTGGAGAAAAGGGAGGTCGAGGGAAGATATAAAGCTCTCAGACATGCAAAATGCACTGTCTGTGTCCGTCTTCAATAACAAAAACAGTGAGTAAAGCTGCGACTGCCTTCGAGGGGGCAACAATTCCATAAGAGGGATGGGTTCTACTTAACTGTAATGTTTTTACAGCCACAATTTCATCTTGCTGTGACCTTCAGTTTTGGGCTAGCGAGAAGCCACGGTGCAGCTGGAGCCAACAGCCAGCACTTGAGATGAGGTGAAGGTTAAAGAGCTCCATGTGCACCTTAGCTGCCAGCCTGTTTGCTCTCTGTTGGGTTACCTGTGTTGGGGAAAGTCTGCGCTGTGGATTTATTGATGGACTAATGGACTAAAGGGAAAGCAAACAGAAATCCTGGCACTAAGGCTGGATATTGCAGTAGCTGAAAAATCTTTAACCAACAAAATATTTGTTAAAGGGAAATCACTTCCTTGGCCCCTAACCCACGTTAACCCATCTTGCTCAGGCTGTTAAAATCCTTCAGTCATCTGTTTAGGAGCAGTGAGCTGGTGTGCCAGCCCTGCTCTGGGCAATCTAGTGCTTCCTAGGCTTCCTCACAGCAGACATCTGCTGAAAAGGGATTTTAGTCTAATTGTCCTCTAAAATTAGCACTGGAAGCAAACACTGTACTTCTTAAAAAAACCTTAGATACAGGCTCCAATAAAAGGAATGGGAGAGCTGATAAGAAAGCCTGTTCTTCTCTAGGCGAGAGAAGGAAAGGCAAGAGATTTAAGCTTTGCTCTCCAGCTACTAACTTGTTCAGCCAGAATTTACTCATTCAGCTCCAATGGGTCATGTTTATATGCCTGACCAAAACTTTATGCACAAAGTACCACAAGAAGGAGCTTGTGTTGGGACTTGCTCGCCTCTCAGCGTGTCTCCATAAATTTGAGGGTAGTTCCCCCAGGGATGCTGGGAGCCTTGAAGTCTGCTGCTGCTCTTCACTGTCTCTACAAGGCTTTCAAACTGGCTGCAGCAGTCTGGGGCTATGAGCTTTCCCTGAGACACTAGCCTGAAATATGTTGTCACCATGCTGGGAAGGGCCCTAAAACCAAGGATGAAGTCTTACTGATGTGTAGCAGAGGGCTATGATGGGCCTGCAACGTGTGGTAGTGTTTAGCTAGAGGAGGAGTAACAAACAAACCTCTCTCCTCCCCTTCGTAGGTGGATTTTGGCACAGCACCTTGATCGACAGAAACCTCATCGACTACTTTGTTCCATTCCTGCCTCTGGAATACAAACATGTGAAAATGTGTGTCAGGGTTGAGATCGAATCACGTGGCTACGAAGTGGATGAAGACATTTTGAGCAGAATAGCTGAAGAGATGACCTACTTCCCCAGAGAGGAGAGAATTTATTCAGATAAAGGATGTAAAACTGTGGATTCAAAGCTGGATTATTACTATGACTTCTAACACTTTGTTGCTGCAGCCTGCAAAGGAGCAAATTTAACTTAATCACCGAGTGAAGAACCTGCAACATTTCATTTTTAAGCACTTTTTAAAGGAAGGGATGTTCTTTTTTTAAAGTAAGTAGGCAGCAGCACCTCTGCATTTTTCTTGTGTCCCCAGCCACGGGTCCCAGGTACTTCATCCTTGTGGCGTCAAGGTAAGAGCCGACTGTGGTGTGAATGTGGGGTCTGTGCTGAAGACAGCTCTCGGATCATGTGTCAATCACCAAACCATTTGGGCAGACTGTTGGCCTGTCTATAGAAGGACTGTGACCTAATTTTAACTGGTTTTTGGTTTGATGTGGGTGATCTTTAGGCAATATTGAGAATGTTAATCAAAGTTCCTATGTCTGTGAAAGCCTTAGCTGGGCTCCTGTGGGAATATTCCTATAACTGCATTAAAAATAGGATATGTTTCTTTTTGCCTCAAGCAGCTGGGGTGCAGCAAAGATGCAGGGGAGGGGGTGGATCTGTAATGAAAAAATCCAGAGTCTTCTATCTAGCATCATGCAGTACCATTGCCTTCTCAAAATTGTAGTAGAATTTGGTCTCCTGTCTGTCAGACCAAGAATATGAAGCTCTCGGTGTGAATGGTGTCCAGAGGACAGAATGATAAAGTGAGTTCAAAACCCTCAACTGCCACATCAGTGTTGTTGGTACCTGTTTCTGGTTGGTTGTTCCATGTGAAATTAGCCACAGTGTGCTGGCCCCAGGTGATCTCCAGTGTGTTCTCTACCTGGTGAGTCAGCTTTGTGGAAAGGATCTACCTTTACAGCAAACATGTACGGGTTGAATTTTACATCAAGGAAATGGAAGAGAGGTTTCTCTTCTTCATCTACCTGTAGAATTCAGGGGCCAGCTTGCAGGGTTTTCCCTTTTCCCTGTTCTCACAGTACTGTGTGCTTTTGAGGCAGAGATGCAGACAGATCCAGAGGCACTTGAAAAAAAGAATAAATGTGAAATGTGCCAACTGAAGTTACTGCAACGAGTGTCAGACTTGTTTCTAACGCTGAGCACTGCAGAGGTGTGTTTTTCACTCCAGTCCCTATTCAAAATAAACTTTTCTTGACAGAAACATATTCCTTAGGTACCTCCTGGTGTTCTTTGCATGGGCAATTTGATGTTGATTTTGCACAGTTACTGCTTATTGAGGGAACAGCATCAGCCTGGAGCTGCTTGAACCACTGCTATCTCCATTCTTGAATGCAAAAGGAATAGATATGGTGAGATGTGACACTGCTGCCTGGTGAAAGGGAAACGGAGTGGGAACTGCTCAGCTCTACTAATGACACTCTCAGAATCACAGAACAGTATGGATTGGAAGAGACCTCAAAAGATCATCCAGTCTAATCCCCCTGCCACAGCAGGATCCCCTAGATCAAGTTGCACAGGAACGTGTCCAGGTGGATTTTAAATGTCTCCAGAGAAGGAGACCCCACAACCTACCTGCGCAGCCCCTTCCAGGGCTCTGTCACCCTCACCTTGAAGAAGATCTTTCTCATATTGGTGTGGAACCTGCTATATTCCAGCTGACACACATTGCCTCATGTCCTATCATTAGATGACTCTGAGAAGAGCCTGACTTCTGTAGAGACAGACTTTCTAGATGTGCATATGATCACCAGTATCATAAGGATGAGCTTGTCTTCTGGAGACTACTTAAAACTTGGCTGCTTGTCTCCTCCCACTGTGGTACCACTGACTGACTGAACACCCTCCAGCTCTGAGTGAAGCCACCCACCTTCCAGTGGCAGCATCTTGATGTTTTCTCTGTGAGGAGGGAGGAAACATGGGGCCAGTAAAACTATTCAACTGTGTAGTTCTGCTCAGTTGTGCAATATGCAAAGTGTCAGGCCTCGTATTTGTCAGCAGGTAAGCTAAGCGCTTTGAACTCAGGTATTTATCTGTTTCTTTGAACCTCCTGATTGTAGCAAATGCCTGGCTAATGGAAAAAAGCAGATGTGAAAATGATAAACTTTTATTACTGTCCGGTGCCTTGTCCAAAGGAGCAGTTTCAGCAAAGCAGAGTTACAGATTCACAGAGTCTCTTTGATTGGAAGAGACCTTAATATCAAGTCCAACCATTAACCCAGCTCTACCCAGTCACCACTAAACTGTGGCCCTAATCACCAGGTCCTCACATTGTTTAAATACCTGCAAGGATGGAGACTCCTCTGCTGCCCTGGGCAGCCTGTTCCAATGCCCAGTGATCCTTTCAGTGAAGAAGTTCTTCCTAATGTTCAGCCTCTTCTGGTGCAACTTGAGGCAGTTTTCTGTCACTTGACACTAAGGAGACGAGACTGTGGTTCTTGCACCATCAAATACTCTTAGTTCTGCTTCTTGTGCATTGCAACATCAATACCAGCATGTGATGTGCACCAGTAGCAAGTACTGAATTATTCTGTAGCCATAAATGGCTCAAGGTAGACAGAAACCTTCTCTAGAGGCTGTGGAAATTATGTGCAAAGGGTGGAGGCTGCCTCTGCTTGAACTGTTCTGATGTTGAAAACCAGCCCTGGCCAGGAGCTTCTCCAGCTGGGTGAGAGATGTACGCATGCCTGAAATCACTCCCAGGTATGACCCTTCTCATCCTGCTGTTCTCCTCCCCTTTAGACTGTGGACTTTCAAAGTGAGCTGCTCACCCTGTCTTGCTCTAGCAGGGGTAACTTGTGCTGTTGTTTTAATAGGCTGCTTGAAACTGGATCAATCTACTTAGTGTCCGATGGGGGAAAGGTCTCATTCCTAGAGAAACAGCCCGAGGACCAGGCGAGAGGAGCTGAACTGTCACTGAAGGTTAATTTTGTTCTCCAAAGTCCAGTAGAAACTACTGCTACTTTAACTCGACCTTCTGCAAGGGATGTTCTGTGCTCACAGAACTAGAGCCTGCAGTTACAATACAGCCATGCAGTAAGTGCTGCTTGTGACAGAAAGAGGCACCCTGGCCCTAAAGGTTCCTCTGCCTGCTGCCCAGGGCCAAGCAGCCAAGTGTCATGTGTGTGCAGAGCAGCCAGGGCACAGTGCAAAGTCCAGGGCACAGTCAGGATGCATAAGCTGTCCTGTTCATCAGCACCCAGTTTCCTTGTGCATCATAGCCCACAACAGTAAAAACAACCAGCTGTTGAGTTGGCTGTGAGTTGTTGCCAGTGGCTGGACCTCACTTGAATTACACAGCTCCTCACAGGCTGGCTTTTTTTTCCGTGCTACAGAGGCTGCTCTGGCCCACGGATATATGACACAAGCCCACAGTCCTGTCATGCCTTTGCCATCCAGGAGAGCTGAAGAGCCACACCGAACAGCTTTGCAGACACAGCACAGCGAGGGGGAATGGTCAGACACAAGCTCCATGAGGCATGTTTGCCCTGCAGTGCCTGGCCACCATGGTAGTAGATTCCTGTTAATAATAACAGGTAGAGACTGAGGCTTTTTCACAGGCGTTTGTTTCAGCTGTATTTCCTGTATGACTTGGTCTTGACTTGGTCTAGGTGGTCCTGCTCTGTCAGGGGAATTGGACTAGATGATCTTTCAAGGTGCCCTCCAATCCTAAGGTACTGTGAACTGCTGAATTCCCTACTGTGCTGTTGGGTGACTTAACACATTGTAATATCAACAGGCTGCTTTTAATATCAATCTGCTGCTTCTTCTAATTTTTTTAAGACTAAAGGAAGCTTAACAGAGTTGCAGTGCAGCTGGCTGAAAAATAATCAAACCAAGACAGAAAAGTAACTCAAGATTTATTCCAACTGCAGCACAGTAGTACCACTTAGTGTTTTAGAATTGCACAATCAATTTGTACTTGGAGTAACTGAAAATGGATGCAGCATATGGATGAATAAGTAGGTTAACAGACACATCGGAGAGGAAAAGCAACAGTCCAATGTCCCAAGGTCAATGCTGAGCCTGCCTGTGGCTCTGGAGATTACATCAGCGTGAATGGACAAATGTTGTGTGGGGTTGTAAAAGGCAATTGTCACTTTTAATGCTGAGCTAAACATGAACGCTGAGCTCTCTGTTGTCATCTGACTTAGCATCACAGTGTTGAGACCCCTATGTTTTACACCACATCTTAAAGCCAGTTTAAGTACAAGCAAGGCAGTACATACTGCAGTACAAAAATAGCCTGAAGCCTCATACTGGTTTAAAACACACAACAATCCAAGTGAGAGGCACTTCTGTCTTGTGCTGCAATGCTTGATCCATGAGTGATGGATGATGAAAGAGTTAAAGCTTGCAACAGAGTTCTAAACCCCAGCTTTACCTGGGTGAAGGTTAAATCAATCTTTCCCAGCTTCCTAACTCATCTCTCGCCCTTCAATGCAGACATTCTTAAACACTAAAAGCTACAATAAAACATCCTTATCTGGTGAGATATGGGACTGTCCACAGCTCCCATTCCCCGTACTCCCTTCTCTGTGGCCCTCTAGGAAGAGCTTTGTATGGCTGTTGCTTACACTTCAATATAAAAATACACTCTGAAAAAATAACTTCTGCTATCGAGATGGCTTCCAAGCAAGACAAGTATTATCTGCCCCTGGGCTACTGGGTGCAGCCAGGAGAGACCACTGAGGAACTTGCAGAGTTCCAGCCTAGAAGCCCACAGGCAGATTAACCTGACTAGCTGTAACAGCTGAATCCTCACCAGACTTTGAATTAAGAACGTGAGCCTGGCCTAGTGTGCTCTGACAGTCACATCCCTCTGCTTAGGAAGACTACAGGTTGTCACACAAATTCACACCCCACCCCCTTTGTTTCTCTGACAATATTTTTTCTCATTAATATAAAGTTTCTGTGACAGTATCTTTTTCCCCAAAGCAGCACAAGGACAGTTATCTCACCCACACCCTTCCCCTGCTGTTTAGTAACGGATTCCCTGGAGCTCACCATGACTTTCCATCTTACTGTAGCAGAGGTGATGTGATGCCACAGCTCAGACATGACCTGTACTTGTGTCCTTCTGTCCCTGAACAGCTGATGTTTGTCTGTAAAAGCCACAACATCAATCTGCTCTGAAGGACTGGAAATCTTCCACCATACGAACTTCTTATGCCTTGAGGTATTCCCCCTTGCAGGCACCATCACAGTCCTGAACACACCACACACCCCTTTGTTTCACCAGCCCATGAACAAGCATGGAATTAACTGCCTGGAAGAATTCCTCTTGTCTAGTTTTTATGGAAAGAAACATGAAATAATAACCCCAGCACTTGAAAGATTAAAAGCAGGAGAAGCCCTTCCCAGTGCCATGTATGGGTCACACTCAGAAATTCTCTACAAGTTCAAGGAAAAACAAAAAGAGGCAACAGGTGGATCCCAGTCAGTTCAGAAATGAACCCCGGGATATTAATTTCTTCTTTTAAAAAAATAAGTTTAAAAGTCCCCACGGCTCACCCTGGTATTTCCACTGTAGTCCCTGCATCAATAAAAAAAGCTGAAGTGCAAATACACAGACTCCAAAAGCACTGAAAGTGCTTTGGAGACCCACAGGTTAATCACTGCTTGGCTTTCGTATCTCTCATCGCAGCATCCTCATGAATATCCAGCTTGGCCTGTACAGTCTTGCAGCCCTTATCCGAGTAGATTTTCTGCTCTTTTGGGAAGAAGGTCATCTCATCGGCCACCGCCTGAACAATCTTCTCGTCGACGAGGTAGCCACGGGCATGCATCTCAGCCCTCACACACATCTTCACATGCTTGTGCTCCAGGGGCAGGAAGGGAACAAAGTAGTCGATGAGGTTCCTATCGATGAGGCTGCTGTGCCACAGCCCACCTGGAGGAGGTGAGGAAAGGGAAAAGCCAGGGCAGGGTCAGAGATGAACCCTGAGTGAAGAAGTGAAAGGAATTTCCCATTTTCTGAGGGAAATGACTTACTATTCTTGTTATTGAAGACTCCCACAGACAGCATGGGCTCCAGGTCTTTCAGCTGAATGTCCTCCCTCTGCTTTCCACTTGCCCAGAAGTCAAGAGCAGCTTTATTTATTAAGTCCCCACCTGCATTGCTGTTTATCAAAAACAAAAGTACCATGGTGAATGCAGACACAACTGAAGCAGAATTCCATTTAGTGCTAATCTTCTGGCTGTTAAACAAGTCACCAAAATACAACCCTGTAAGCAAAAATGTAGGGCAAGTCTCTGCCTCGCCATCAGGGTGAGGTGGGTTGGCCCCAGCCAGCAGCCAAGCACCTACACAGCTGCTCGCTTACACCCTCCTGTCTCAGAGCGATGGAAGGAGACAACAGGAGGAACAAAAGTGAGAAGACTTGTGGGGCAGGATAAAGACAGCACAATGGGTTATAAAAAGAAGCAAAAAAAACCCACCTCCAAGGAGGGGTAAAGAAATCACTCATCACCCCCCAGTCAGACCAGTGCCCAGGCAGTCTCTGAAGAAGCAGCATCCTGAAAGCTGAAACCCCCCTCTTGTTTCTCTACCCCAGATATGCAAGATATCACAGTGTCTTTACAGAGAGGGCCTTCAGAGAACACAGATTTATTTTGCTGTCTCAAAACACCCAAAATAGCTACAGACCTGAGGAAGATGAAGATGGCCTTCCTGTAGGACACTCCATCAACCTGCTCGTAGTAGTCTAAGAACGGCTTGATAGCATCAATGAGACCTGGATGCATTTTGTCCATCTCATCAAAAATGAAGATGGAGTGGGGACAGGCACTGACATTGCCTCGAATCCAGTTCTGCAGCTGTTCCTGGAACAAGAGGTTGCAAACACACTGACAAATCAGTACTGGTATGTCTCTTCCGGCTGCACCGCTGCAAGGGAGGGAACACTGCAAGCCCAGAAGCCGGGCGAGCACCGTGCTCTAGCGGTGTTTGAGTTGCAAACCCAAAACACAGCACCGCAGGGGCTGCTACGAGAGGGTTGCCTCCACCCCAGCCAACCAGTTTGCAAAGTTGTAATGATGGGATACCTTCCTTAGAGCAAACACCACAGAAATCACCAGATGGCATCAGTGAGAAGGCAGCACGAGGAACCTGCTCTCACGTGGGATTTCTTACTGTTGTGGTGACGGCTAAAGTGTAGCATGAACTGTAGTTTAAGAATAACAGAGTCATTCTGAAGCCTGGATTAGCCTTCTAGTGTCTGAAGGCCGCTAGATAACACGACCTGACAACAACAACCAGGACGTAGGTCCCTGACAATGGGATGAGGAGCAAAATCCAGTTGAAGCCAGCTTGCAGGTGGGAGACCAGCTAGAAGGGACAGAGTGAAAGGGATAAAATTGGACAAGAGAGGAAGCTGAAGTTAGAGCTGGGTCTCTTGGAGTTTATGAAGCAGCCAACTTTGTAGTAACAGTGGAACCCTTCTCTTTGAGTTTCTGCATGGGTTCTCCCCTCCATTCTAAGCCTCAGCTTTGGAAACACCCAGGTGTCAAGTTTCTTGGGAACACGGGCAGCACAAACAGCCAAACCTCAGTACTAGAGGGTCAGGGCCCCATGATAACAGGATTACCTTGTGTCCCTCCTCACCTGGTAGAGCTTGAGCTGGTCATGGTGGGGGAAGTGCAAGGTGGCCAGGAAGAGATGGACAAACTTGCTGCGCAGGCCAGCGTGGTGGACGCTTTCTGCCAAGATCTGGCTGAGGAAGTTCTTGCCTGTGCCGGCCCAGCCATGGAGTGAGAGTGTCAGCGGCTTCTTAGGGCTGGGGTTGCTGCTGAAGCCCATCACCGCCTTCAGTACCACGTCCTTGGCCAAGTGTTGCCCAAAGAGTTTGGAGTCCAGATGCATCTTCAGTGCTGCAGGCAGAGGGAGAGCTCAGCACCGCCTGGCCCCAACGGCTGCTGCTCACTGGCCACGCACCGGGCGAGCTCCGCACGGCCCCTGCCGGTCTCGGCTCCGAGCAGGGCCTGGCCGCAGCCCGACACCCCGGGGGCAGTGCCCGGTGCT